>ML779842.1:423111-482403 GCA_009831015.1 Picea engelmannii | reverse complement strand
CCTGAGAAACTAGGGGGTTGGAGCCTCCTTCTAGTTGCAACTGGAAAACAAAGGAAGTTGGTGCTTCCAATGAATGTAATTCTTCAAGACATATAAGAAAAAGCATTCTGTGGTTTTCTCCCGATTTGGGTTTCCACGTAAAAAACTGGTGTACTGTTCATGTGTGTGATTGTTTATTTATTACTTCTCATTTTTGGATAATAATTCTACATTGATATAACATTTGAAGAAAAAGGATTATAATTACGTTATTACTGATTCACCCCCCCCTCTCAGTAATCCAACAGGAAAGAGTGAAGAGTTTCAAATACCCTTTGAATTTACAATTGGATCTATTGTTGTCCTTATACACACTTGCATATGTGAGCTAAGTCCTGCTCACTTAGTGTTTCCTCGAAGGCACAATGCCTATGTTCAAAGTCCACACTATCACTTCGACTTGAACCTCTTCCATCTAGGCTAACTCCTAGGGAAGCCAAGGGGGGTATACCCTAGTTATTAGATGTGATTTAGAGTTTAATGTTTCAGGAGTTGGTTTTAATTAGTTAACAGATCAGGGGGAATCTAGCCTATGATATTAAGAAGAAAATGCAAGATGCAACAGTTAAGTATGATAGTCAAGACATTTTCCTAGGGCAACTAAGACTAGTGCCTAAGATTGGGCAAGGGGTCAACTAAGTTGAAGGAGGATTCGTTACAAAAGAATTACCAGTTTACAAATGTTACAACAAGATAGATAAAACTAGATATAAAAGAATATGTGAGATATACAAAGCTAAACTAGACTAGATACAAGATATACAGAAAGAATGTCTAAGATATACATATTTAGACTAATCTAGATACAATAAATACAAGATAGACACTATACTAACGAATTGCTTGAAATGTGCAGGAAAAGAAGATACTCAAGATGAAATAACCATCAACACATCAAGCCAAGCATGCTCACAATAGATATAACTCTATTGGAATGCTTATCAATGGCATAAAGGCATAAAGCACTCAAGACCCAGTCAAGAGAGTGCCTCCAGGTGGATGCGCACCTCTCAAAGGATCACACCACAAATATAGGAACAAAAATATAGATGAAAACTTTAAAAAATAAAGTGCTCTAGATGAAAACATGTAACCACTTAGATGATTATACCACAACACATAAAATAACTTGCATGAGATATAAAGATAATGAGATTAGTGTGCTTGCAAGTGTAAAATTTAAATTGCCAATGTTGTAGACCAAGGATTAAGTGAGATTTAATTTAATCCTATCTAAGTGTCAACCCAAACATTTCCTCCCCCAATTACCAAGTGACTACTGGATGCTCAATAATTTAGGCAACGAGGCCCACCCTAGCTTCACATGTTAGTCCTAAGATCAGAGTACTCCTGAAAAGGATGCCACGCGTTGTGAGACCATCCTCGGCCTAACACCTTTTGTTGCCTTCCTCCGACCCCATTTAAATGGAGAAGA
The DNA here is from genome assembly GCA_009831015.1 of Picea engelmannii. NCBI lineage: Eukaryota > Viridiplantae > Streptophyta > Pinopsida > Pinales > Pinaceae > Picea > Picea engelmannii. The sequence goes on along the minus strand of ML779842.1, from coordinate 480,929 downwards.
TGGTTGGTAATGGTGTCCTATTAAGTCAAATAAATTAATTATTACACCTATGAGCTAAGTGTTGTGATGTATTTGAGTGCTTGTAGCTTGCTCAAGAATGCCGAAATTGAAAACTGAATATTTTGAAGGCCGAAGCCTTTAAACAATGAAATTGTAGATTAAGTCCTTAAGTTATGAAGCTATTGCATGTAAATGTTAAGAACTGAAAATGATTGTGAAACTGAAAATGATGATTGTGAAGGCTGAAGCATTTAAACAAATATATTGCAAGTTAAATTTAATTTCCAGAAAAGGGCCTTGGGGGCCCAAAACCAAAATTAAGAATTAAGTTCTTAGATTATGAGATTGCGCATGTAAAGTGTAAAAACTGAAATTAACTTGTGAAATGAAAAGTGATTAATTAGTCCTTTAAGATATCAGTGTTTGCATGCATGTATATACGATAGATACTTAAGAAATAAACGATTGCATGCAAAGAAAATACGAAAGCAAAAGATCCACGATACCTCCACAGTATCTAGGCTAACATTTAGGTGTGAGATCTACTATAGATAATTTTAATTTTAGGCATGCATGTAGATATCACAACTATCTAGCTAACTAATAAGCAAAGACGGAAAGGAAACTATTATAGAACTTTGAAAGAACAAACTAAAAAGAAATAAATGCAATCCACTTGGGTAAAATCCTTTGGGCTTGATTACAGTGATATAGAAAGAAGAGAAGAAGAGTTTAGAGTTACCACTTTTGCAAGGAGATAGTTGAGGTGTGTTGTGCTTGAAATTGGGTAGGATGCACCCTTTTCTTGGAGAGAATCTGCAAAAATCAGCAAGCTATTGCTTGCTGATTTTTGCTACAACACACTCAAACAAAGTTATGAAATTCCTGTTTTTCAACAGAAATTCCACACATGTAAAAACCAAAAAATTAAATGATTTTATTTACCTATCTAATATTGTTAGCCACTAGAATCTAAAATGAATCAATGGTAGAAAATGAAATGGAAACAAAGAAACTCTTGAAGTTTTTATGAGCAGTGAAGGTAAATTCCTTCTTGAATTTATCCCAAAGATGCTCTTGAGGCAACCTGCAAACCTTGAGCCAAATGTAAGATGAAACAATGGATAATATCTTGCATGAACTAACAATATAACACAGTTTATATTATGAACATATACAAAACATATAGATGAACAACTATATTATTGCTTCACCTAGCCTAGTAAACTAATTTACCAAAGCAACTATTGAACAATTCATAAAAGATTCAAGAATGATTTCACCTCACAATAGATAAGAATGCCAAGAATGAGTCCTGAATTCCATGATTCCTCCAAAGATCTTTTTATTTCCAAAGGGAAGAGGTTGTAGCAACAAAGTTGCTCCAAGCTCTTCAAGAACAAAACCAGTGAAGCAATGTGAAAAATAATGAGAGAGAGAGAGAGTGGGATGGTGAGAAAATAGTAGCATAAAAATACTGTGAAGAATGGTAAAGAATGAGGGAGTGAGAGGTCTCTTAAATAGCTTGAGAATATAAGGAGACCCCTCTTGGATCTTCAACACTTGTCAAAATCCAAGCTCAAGTGGCAACTCAAGGGAAGGTGGCGTGAGCTTTTAGGGTTAAGGAGGATTTGGTATGTGAGGTGAGTGGATGGGTGAAGTGGCATAAAAGAGGATGCACATTGGGTAAGAGGAGGCACACACTTTCTTTAAGGGTGAGTTTATTTCTTTCAAGAAATATGTTTCCATATTTCATGTGAGCTTTCTCCACTTTATTCAAGAGAGAAAGCGTGAATTATTAAGGAATACGTGAGGTATGTGAGGGCATGTGGGAGGAGTGTGTTTGACACAATCTTGGATGAAATGGAGAGGAAAGGAGGAAGGGTGCACCTCATGATGAGGGGCCCATAACCCATTTTTAAATGAGTTACCAATTAAATGTATGGAGTGGCGATGCATTCCCTGAAAGGGGACACAAATCCCAGGGTAGGAATAATTAAAGAGTGGAAAAGGTAAGGAAAGGGTAGGGATAGGTTAGGTGGGGTATCTCTCATTAATTGTCACTTTTACTTTACCTTTTTTGACCATTTATTACAAAATTGACATTTTCCCATGTCTTGGGTTTAGCAATTAAAATTGCTTTTATCTCACTAAGACTCCTATGTGGACAAAACCCTAACAAAACTTCTCCGACTGAGTTGAAACTTGGTCCAAGGGTGTAGTGGGTCTCATTACATTTATTTTAAGTACAAATACCCCTATCAAAAGCCCAGGGACCTAAGTTTTACATTAATTATCCAGAATTAATTAATTAATTTAATTCCCAACCTTAGGAAAAAATAATTAATTAAAAAAAACCTATCTAGACTCGACTAAAAATTCCAAAATTTTTTCTGCTGTCTTACATGGTCATTTACATAATTCCTAAACACTACATATCAGAGAATGACTTCACTAGAATTCCTTTCACCACTTTGGAGGATTTATTTCTAGTGGGAGTGAAAAACTCAAGGGAGATTGACAAGGTTGGTTAGGCCAAATCAACCTCCCGAGGATAAAAAACACTCAGTGAAAGGAACTCTCCTAATGAATAAATCCTAAGGCAACTGACCTAATTATGATCCATGCAGACCTATTACATTATAACCCACGCAGGGGTGCGGAAATCCCATTTACAAAACTGTGTGCTAGAGCAAAAAATGCCCTGTAGAACTAAAAAGTATTCGACTTATTTGCATTTGTTGATGCATATCTTCATGGTACATGGATTTGACCCCCTAGTTGAATAGGCAGTCAACAGGATCCATGCAAAAGTTCATATGTGATGATGTATTCTATAATACTTATTTATCTTGGTACGTTCATCATGACCACAAATTTAAATATGGATTTTATAAAAAATATGAAGAAGAGTATTCTTCTTAGTCATCATAAGATCTAGAATATACTGGGGGATTGGTTCTAGACCCAACATTTCAATAAACATGGTTTTTTCATTCTTATAATAATAATGGAGATAATAGAAATGAGCTGATTTATGAAATTGCATTCCATGAATTTTCCATCTATAAGTTGGTATATGATGAGTATGAAGAATATTATAAGTTGTTTGGTTCAAAATATGAAGTCTTATTAGTCCCTTCCTTTTGGGCTGGTAGGTACTATAGTAATCGATTTGTCCTTTTCATATTAGTTTGGCACAAAAACCAAAAACATTTCCTTGTTTTAAGATAAAGTTTCTAAAATTTTATACAATTTCACTTCTAAATTCATACACTTTAATCTAAGTTTTGAGATTGAGGTCTTATTTGGCCTCATAATGAGGCAAGACCTAGGATATGTGTTAATTTTTTTACATGATTCAGAGAGTCTCGGGGTTAAATGAACTAATGTTATCTATTGGGTTAGCATTAGTTCTTAAACATTTAATGTTTGCTCCTTTTCTATGCATAGCCCATAGCCCAATTAGGCTCTTCAATTGCCACATGCACCATTGTCGTTGCCTTAGGCTCTTCAATTGACACATGCACCATTGTCGTTTCCACATGCACCCGCATGCAAGATTCCATGAAAACTTCATATTATAATATTATAGAATGTTATTCAAACTTCACATTATATGATGTAGTAGGAATAAATAAGCATTGAACAACACCAGAGCTCATAGATTGACTTGCAATATTCCTTGCAAGATCCACATCAATATGAAGTTCGAGAACATGATAAACACCGACTGGAACCAAAGAGAAAGTGCATGTTGGTTACCTCCCGCCATTCTATCTCTGAAAAATGATTCAAGTTGTTGCAACTCCAGGTAATCTTTCTGGGCCATCATCTTCCATTATGTGTCTACAAATGAGTCAACTTTTTACAGCTCCAGGTAAGGTTTCTGGGCCACCATTTTAATTCTCTCAGGGCAGTTACCGAAATGATACGAGTTGACCTCTCCCTCTATCTCTGGCTTTCTTTCACTGGCTTGATTTTTCTCTAACTTACTTTCTTTCAAAGGTAAGGTCCCGGGAAAGCAGGAGAGGACATGATCTTCTTCATAAAGTGGAACAACTATTTCCCCAAAGCCAAATACTGAAAAATAAACACATGGAAGAATGAATGGGATCGAAAGGGATGAATGACTCAGTGTTGTCGCTTGCAAACTCATGAATCATGTCGGTTTCAGAGCAGATGATAATGATGACTTCACCATCCCAGAGAACAAAAAGCTCAAATGATTTTTTAAGCAAGTAATATTGCAAGCGGGGGATTATTTTTTTAGTGTGCAAACAAGACTTGGGGAATACTATTGGTAACATATTCTGGAGGCTTTTGATGGCCCATAGTGTTATTCTTATTTTCTATGAAGAAGCTGTAGCAAGCATGTGAGCCCTCTTTCTGACACCGTGCGAGCCCTGAGAGACCTTCATCATAGATACCTCACCTATGCCTTTCCCTTTTCTCATGTATTTCCCCATTTTTGAACCAAGACAAGAAGCCACGGTTGAAATCCACTGTTCTAAGCCCAGTGCATTCCAAGCACAAGCCAAAAAATAGATGAATTCGCTGGAGATGCTTATGCTTCTTGGTATGCTACATAATATTTTTTTGTTCCTGCTATGCACAGACATACGGTTTGGATTTGTCATCCTTAAAACGCTTGCCCTAAAATTTCCCCAGAAACCCAAAACACCTGGTGAAAATTTTTAGATTCCTCGAACCCTCACAGACAAAAATTGTACGAATACTTTTACAGAAACTATACCCACAAAAATTTCCCTTTCCTACTACTGTTAAATATGAGGAAAAGAAAAACCTCCTTGCTGAAAAACTAGATTTCAAGCCAATTTTTTTTTCATAGTCGAAATTTGAACCAAAATTTATAGAAAATAAATTATGTCCGAGTGTCCATCGGTGTAAATTTGATTGCAATGACCAACTATATATTGATATTTTGGTATCTGCGGGAGTTATTTACCTCCATGTGTAACCCTGATGAGAATAGAATATTCCAGTAAGCAAGAAGTAACCCTAAAGTGTTGAACATAACCCTAGAAGACAAGTCGACTCAAGGAAATAATTAATATTAAGTATTTAGTCTCCAGAATGAGAAGTCGACCCAAACAACTCATGAAACAATATAAATACAAGTATCTAGACCTAATTTTGTACACACTGCTCATAATTGTAGCTGGGAAGAAGTGCGCACTACAAGAACTGGGATAGTGCGCAAGTCTGGGGAGCAACTACAACTAACAGTGATCACAATTTGGTTTCCTGGATTAGGCTCAGAATTTCTGTTGGTTATGGTTGGACTTTCTGATCAGTCTTGGTTATCTTTATGCATTAGCCGTGGTTGGCTATTGGTTTGCTTCCAGAATCATTCTCTGTCAAGGTTAAGGTGCTAGGGGGTGGCTTCGACCTATGGTTGGGTGAAAATATTGCTATATTGTCTATGGTTAAACGAGCACATCCATTACTTTCTAACAGGTTATGGGCCCATGCTATCTTCAGAAATTATAACTACTAGAATATGGATTGGGAGGATTTTCTTAGTTACAGCTGCAGTTGCAGCCAATTTTTGTTGCAACAATGAAACCCTAAACCTCTTGTTGAGGCACCTTAAGTGAAGAGATTGACCTAATTTTTGGATAGTTGAGTGCGCCCTAGCCTAGCACACATCCTTGTATTCTCAGCAAGCCAAAACATCAAGTTTGAGTTTTTGGTCAAATTCAAAGGTTGACCAAGTCAAAGCAGTTATGACTTACTCTATGAAGTCAGAAAAAAAGTTAGAAGGGGATTCTAACTTCAGAGCATGGAAGACAAGGATTGACCTCATCCTTGCTAAGAATAATGTGTTGGACATTGTGAAAGGAAAGATAGTGGAACGACAGTTCCAAGAAGGAAAAGAGAAGGAACCTCAGAACATTGTAGTTATGGAGAAGTTCAAAGATAATGACATCAATTCCATGAGTATCATAGTGGATTCTATAGAAGACCACTTGATACCCTACATCTCCCATCTTGACTCATCTAAGAAGATGTATGATGCCCTAACAAACCTCTTCTCAGTCAGAAACATTGGACAACTAATGAGTCTGAAGAATGAGCTCTGTGACATGAAAATGAATGATGATGACAACATAACATCATACTTTGTGAGGTTATATTAGTTAAGAGATCAACAACAAGCTATTGAAGAGATCATTTCAGAGAAGGAACTGGTAAATATAGTACTCAATGGTCTTCCCAAGACATGGGATGCATTTTCTGCAAGCATGAACACAAGGAAGGAGTATCCTACATTTGAACAACTTTGGACTTGGTATGCATAAGAAGAATCAAGGATTAGTGAAAAAGAGAAACCCCAAAATAAATACAATGATCAAGCCTTCACAACAAGGTTCAAGAAATTTAGGAATAAAAGGAAGTTTGGTTCAAGGAAGAAGCCAAATCAAGAGAAAGATATGTCAAAAATACAATGCTTCAACTGTTGAAAATATGGTCACTACAAGAATCATTGTCCCGAGCTAAATAAAATTTAGGAAACACACGAAGCATCAGTTGCCAAAGAAAGGAAATACTCAAAGAAGACCAAGCAAGATAAAACAAACTTCTTCTTATAAGACAAGGTAACAATATTCTTCATAGTTCTTGTACATACCATGTTTACATAGTCTCTGTACATATCTTGTATATCTATTTCTTAGCATATAAGATGTTCAAAGAGAAACAATACCTATGGAAGAAGTACATGATAAGAATTGATATCACGATGACTCTAAGACAAACAATACACATGGAAATATGAAGTACATTGAAAATCCTTGTGGAAGCTATTGCAACTACCGAAATCATAATCAAACTTGAAGAAACCTAGAATAAGTAAAAACCGAAAGAAGTCAACAATCAAAAGGAAAATACTTGTGACACTTTACAAAAGGCAATAAGGATGTAGACAAAAGTGTGGACTCTCTTAAATGGAGGGATCCAATTATATAATTCCAAAAGAAGAGCATGCATTCATGCATGAAGCAAGGATTACGAGGGATATAATCCTAAATAATATGATCCATTGAATATTATGAAGTATCTATCCTTTTTCCCATCAATGGTAGAAACCATGAAAAGCAACATGTGTTCAGTTTGACTTTAGAAGAAGTCTTCTTCGAAAAAAATACTTAAACTATCACTAGTTGTCCATCCACATCCATGATTCTATGATGAAAGGAAGAAAGTTGGAAACTTCAGGGCATAGAATCTATAGAAAAATCCATGGACCCAAGAGCTAAAGAGAAACATGAGGAAGAACATGAAGATTCCAAGAGAGAAAGAAAATCCAGAACAACCAGTCATTATATCAAGAATCACAAGACTACCATCTTGGTTTGAACCCACTAGAAGCAATCAAATAGAAGAAACAAAAGTTATGATGAAGAACAGTGTATGAAAAACTTATGAATAGAAGCATTGTGAGATTTAGAACTAGAGGTTCTCCCAGATGGAGGGAGAAGACTATGATGATTGCTTGTTCCAGTAAACCAGACATACCTCTACATGAGCCATTATATCTTTTGCAATATCCATGGGTTGGAGTTTACATCAAATGAATGTAAGGGATGTTCTCCTCAACAAAGTAATTGAACAAGAAACATATGTAGAGAAACCTCAAGGTTTTGAGGTATACCGGAAAGAGACTCTTGTATGCAGATGAAATAAGATCTTGTATATATTCAAACAACTCGCTGCAGAGCTTCCAATGCACAACAAAAGCATGGTGAAAACTTTCTATAACAGAGATATTGTATGAGAATGGTTACTAAGAAGTAAATGATAATGGTTTTCTAATCCATGACAAAACTCTCATGATGACAAAAGAAGTTCCACTTGGATATGTTCTAGTTTGAGTTTTTCCACGATGTTATGAGCTAGCATGAAACAAAAGAGAGGAATCCAACTATGGTATACCATAATGATCAGAGCTATATGAAGCCTTTAGAGAAAACCAGTGCTCCAGAAAGACCAAAGTACATTGAAATTGAGAATTACATTCTCCGTGATGAAGTCCAGAAAAGAAAAGTGATTCTCCAATATCTATCTCCATAGATGAGCAGATAGCAGACATTTTGGTAAAGCCCCTATCCAAGATGAAAGAGTTTGTGTACTCAAGAAACAAGCTAAAGCTTGTGGAAACAAATTCCTTATTAAAAGGGAAGAGATGAATCCCAGGTTGGGAGGCAGCACTAATGTGATATTTATTTATGGACAATCATTTTTCAAGTTCGAAAAATGGTCCAGGATGAGAAGTTCCTTTCCAGTTCAGAAAGTGGTTTAATATTTTTTACGGATAGGCATTTTCCAGTTCAGAAAATTTTCTAGATTGATATGTCATTTTCGTAATGAAAATAGCTCGATGGATTGTTGATGTACCATAGACAATGATTCCCCTTTTGTCCAGTGTGGGGGAATTGTCTAGGACAGTCTCTCTTCTTGGCATTCACTCCTAGTAGTGGTCAAGAAGACTGGTCCACCTCGCCAGACAATCATTCTTTCAAAGCTCATAGTTGTGAGCAGTTTCGAAGAATGGTCCATTTTGGAGGTTGGTGCGGGACAATCATTTCCTTAGGAAATGGTTCGGACAATCATTCCCTAGGGAAGATTCATTCTCTCCAGGTTGCAATTTTTTTAGTGCCGGAGGAATGGCCCAGATAGGTGAATGGTCTAGGTTCAACAATCAGGGACATGCATTCTCTAGGGAAGACTCGTTCTCTCCAGGTTGCACTTTTTTTAGTATCGGAGGAATGGCCCAGATAGGTGAATGGTCCATGCTCATAAATCAGGACAATTATTCTTCTATGATTGAGAATAATAGTCCAGTATATCATGATTGATGTTTTACCTTTTGAGGGAAGATTCTCTTCCATATCTCATAGATGTGAGTGGAAGAATGGCCCAGATTATTCAATTTATATCATGACATTATTTTTTTGTGTAGGTTGATATCAGATGATATGATTTCTATGGAGACTGTATGTCTCTGGACAATAGATGTATGTTACTATGGTGGATGTGTTCCACTGGTTGTGACTATGTGTCACTAATTAAGTAGCTGTGTTCTACTTGGTGTGGTAGTGTACCACTGGATTGTAGTTGTCTACTACTATGGATAGACACAGTTGTGTTCTATTGAATGACATTGTTTTGATTACCATGTAGACCATCAATAGTGTTGAAAATGATTATCAACCAGATGAATTTTCAGTGTGCTTGTGGAAAAACATTCTCCAAGTAGAGAATGGTCCAGATAGAATAGATTGTTGTGGGACAGGTATTCTCTTTGAAGAGAATAGTCCAGGGTGACAGTTTGTTGACATGACATGGACTAGTATTTTTCCTAAGGCACAGATTGTGGCCCTATTAGGAAAATGGTTTAGGACTGATATTTTCTAAGGAATATAGATTGAGAAGGATTTATATGACTTGATTAGAAAATAGTCCTAGATTGACATTTCTATAAGAATGGTATCTACAGTCCATGGCACAGATTTTAACATTTGTTGGGATAGTCATTTGGTCCTTGTATCACTCCTTGGAGTGAGTGACTTATTCAACATCATGTCTGATTACTCAGATGGAGTATGGTTTCAAGAGATGATGTAGTTGATATTGTCATATGAAATTGATTGTGATGATGGTGCTCGTGATCTAATCATGATATAGTCTACACAACTATGATGATTCTACTGGTTGAATGGTATGTTTGTGCTCAAGTCCATTGCCTTAAATACCTCCCTAGCTAGGAGGGAGTGTTGATATTTTGCTAGTTGCGGGAGGTATTTACCTCCACGTGTAACCCTAATGAGAATAGAATATTCTGGGAAGCAATAAGTAACCCTAAAGTGTTGAACATAACCCTAGAAGACAAGTTGGCTCAAGGAAATAATTAATATTAAGTATTTAGTGTCCAAAATGAGAAGTCAGCCTAGACAGCTCATGAAACAATATAAATACAAGTATCCAGTCCTCATTTTGTACACACTGCTCAGAATTGCAGCAGGGAAGAAGTGCACACTATAGGAACTGGGCTAGTGCGCAAGTCCATGGAGCAACTGTAGCCAACAACTGTCAAAATCTAGTTTCTTGGTTTAGGCTCAAACTTTCTATTGGTTATGGTTGGACTTTCTGATCGGTCTTGGTTATATTTATGCATTAGCCATGGTTGGCTATTAGTTTTCTTCTGGAATCATTCTCTGTCAAGGTTAAGGTGCTCGGGGGTGGCTTTAACCTATGGTTGGGTGACAATATTTCTATATTGTCTATGGTTAAATGAGTACATCCATTACTTTCTAACACTATCTTGCAGAAGTCAAGTACACACTGTAATGGCGTCTTCTTGGTGACGGTGATTTTTTTTGTTTCAAGAAATCCCTAGTATGAACATTATCTAAATGTATGACCTCGGTTTTTGTCTCTTTAAATTATTCTAGACAGGTGAGCAAGCTCTCATGTTCATATTTTTCATATCGTAGTTGAATTTGAATTATAAAGGGTCACCTTGCTTGCAGTGGAATATTTGTACAAGCTATCTTTGTTGTAAATTCTCGAGGATAATTGGACTGATACAAACAAATATTTCAAATTAACAATGTCCATTTAATTTAATAAAACAATATGTAACGTGGTGTTGCGTACATATCATTATTGAATTATTTAACTTGACAAAAAATCTTGAAAACCTTTGAAACATCAATCAACACCAGTAAGGAGCATGTGGTTGACTGTCAAATCCCGGTCATGTTTCAATGGAAGCGGGTAGGAAAGGAAGTAAGAGACTAATGATGGTGGAAATTGTCATAGAGACGACTGTTAATCTTCTGCCATGAAATTAAAGAGAAAAGTCTCGTCTACCAGGAAACATACTTCCCATGCAAAATCATTCTATGAAAGATGGAGGAAAGACTAGGAACTGTTAGATGGACACACGTCACTTTAGAAGGCTCTCATCACAACTTTTACAAAGAGATTTATATTATCTATGTGCTTCATCACTAGTAGAAAATTGTTGAATGCACAATGCAACTACAATACTACTTAGAGGGATGGATTGGAAATGATCTACTCGCAAAAGTTTAAGTGAAGGTAGATATGAGATTTTGGTCTAACCTCTTCAATCAACATCCTACCACTAGTTCAACTTCTAGAAATGGTCATGTTCATTAATAAGAAAATCTATTTTTGTCTCCCGATAACTCTCCCATCTCAACCGAGGAAGTCATGCTTCCAAATCCACAGTTGGACCACTTCCTACTGACTGACCATAGAGGACAACATACTCCTCTTTTACTCCATATTTCTCTTCAAGACATTTATATGCAACCTCAATGTCTGCGTACGTATTGTATTCACTAGACTGTTTCAGGGACAAACAATAATGCTTCTTACATCAATAACCTGATTAAAAAATTAAGTCTTCTCTTTGAAATTCCATAATTGGTGTGTTATTTGTGGTCATAAACTTTAGATATTCACAATTGATGAAAACTCAAACTATTGTATAGGTGAAGCATCCATGTCTTAATTACAAATGTCACACCTCCCCAATTGATTGTCCATAACCAGAATAGTCATACTTGCAAAACCAAGCGCCCAATACCTGCATTTGGTCAAAGTCTTGCTCTGAATTTCAAACACTAGAACCACTTAGTAGCCACAAATGAAAACATGAATTTGATAACAAAACCACAAAATCTAAATAAGGGGTGAAGCATAAGAAAATCCACCATCCAAAATTTCATAAGGAAATTTTCATAGACATCAAAACTGAAATTATAGATACAACATAGATATTACAATTCAGATGCACAATGAAAAATAAACTATAGCCTACCGCAGATGGATAATTTGTATTTATACCAGAGAATCCATGCATCATGACATCCAACATTGCTATTCGATGTGCTATACTGAAAAAAAGTAAGAAATGGCCTATAGCTTGGGTGTTCTTCATTTATGAAATTTCAAATCATTGGTATTCGATGTGCTATACTGAAATATTACTGACATGTTTCCCACATAATTGCCAAATGATTACCCTTATCTTAGTGCAATGATTAAAATGGATTCAATCTAAATTTCTCATGTATGTTCATTAATCAATAGAAGAAACAATTTATAATTCATAATCATTTTCCAGGGAAAGAGATGTGAAAACAAAGTTAAAATCAACCGTCTCAACCCCTCATAAGTTTATTCCAACGTTGTAAACTCCTAGCTGCAAATTTGCTCAATCAAGATCCTCTACCTTCTTGAACTCCTGGCTGAAAAAGTTGCTCAATCAAGCCTGTCTACCTTCTCGATACTCCTCTACCTTCTCTGTAGGGACTTGTTTCTCTACAACTCCCTTGTTTACTATAACAATCCTTAGTACTACATCAAATATGGTAAATCTAATTGATGATTCTAATAATGGTAATGCTACTTCATTACCTTATGATTTGCACTTGAATTTAGAGCTTTGTGAGAGAATTATGAAAATCAACAAGAGCATTGCCAACAATGTATTGAAGAAGTTTCCCCTATTATATATGATAAAGAAACAAGAGTAGATGGAAATTTTCTATATCTTTGAATGTGGTGTGGGAAAAGGAATGGTTATAGAAACATTGAATGAAAAATATTAGGATTCTAGGATCCTTATTGAAGATGCGGTGGTAGTTCTTGTTGAAAGAAAATATATCCATACACTATTTTCCTTATGTTCCTTCTCTAAATATCTTTGTAAGAATGATGTGAAGAACAAGAGTACAAGTTGAAGAATAATGTATGTGGAAAACAACTATTGGTTCCAATGAATAAATTGTCTTTTTCTAATAGTAATCTTGCAAATCAAAGTGAAAGATTCAATGGGTTGGTAGGGTTATTTTCAAATATGAGGAATCATCCTCATTGCAAGGTAGAATACTTATATGAAAAAGAGAAAATAGATGTAGCGAGGATGACCATGTATTTATAACTTATGTATGTTTCAATTTTATAGGATGTTCTTAATCATATGTTAAGAGCAAAAGGATGCGATCATGTGGAAATTTGGATGGACTAGGTTATCAAAAATGTAGTGTTGTTCCATCAAAAGAAGACATGTTCATATTTTAGAATCATATTGACTGATATACCAACTTCTCATTGGAAATAGTTCAACATTTCCTCATTTTGGTCAATAATCAAACACGAGGGTAAATATTATTGTTGGAATTATTATCATTAATGTCAAAGGATTAATGTTGTCATTAATGTCATATTATGACATTACAATACAAACAACATTTGAAATGTGTGTGTGTGTGTGTTTACAAGTATATTAAAAAAGGGGTGCATGTGAAAAATAAAAAAAATTGAAATGGTGGTTTTAAACCCATGGGTTTGGTTATTTCCCATGGTATTTGGAAAACTAAAATAAAAAGGAAATTAATTATTTAATTAATTGACATGTCTCTTCATCAAGGGTTATGAAAAAGTTTAAAAAGAGAAATTATTGAGAGAAAGTGTGTGTGTGTGTTTGAAAAGTGGATGAGAAAATATTGAATATCATTCCAAAAGGGAAGAGTTGTGAAGTCAATTTTAGGTCAGTTTGGCATTTTCATGAAAACATATTTTTTGGGACATTTCAAACATTGAAAATTTGAAGAGATGGAGGTGAGATCTCTAGGTATATGTACTAGAAATTAAAGATGTTGTTTCACTATACTTTTGTGATATGACCTATGGAAGTTAGGGTTTCTGAATGCTCTTGAAATTAGTTTCAAACATGTTAGCATGGAAAGTTTTATATAACTTATTTTTTGGAACGTTTCACACCTTGAAACTTTCAAGAGATGGAGGAACGATATCTAGGTACATGTTTTGAAACATTTAGATGTTGGTTCTCGATGCTTTATGAGATATGATATGTGCAAGTTAGGGTTCTTGAATGCTTCTTAAATCAATTTCAAATTGTCCAGTTAGTAATTTTCACTATAATTTCATTTTTGGGACTCTTTAGACTAAGAAGTTTTTATAAAATTGAGGAGACATACATAAGTACCTTTGGTAAAAAAAATTAGATGTTAGTTCATTGTACTTTCTAATATAGGCTCTGTGGAAGTTAGGGTTTTTGAATGATCCTGGGATCAGCTTCAAACAAGTCAGCTTGGAATTTTCACTATAACTTCTTTTTTGGGTCACTTAAAACTATGACATGTTTAGAAAACAAAGGAGACATAAATAAGTACCTCATGCAAAAATTTCAGATGTTGGTTCTTTATACTTTTTGAGATATTCTTTGTGGAAGCTAGGGTTTCTGAATGTTCCTAAGATCAGTTTCAAACAAGTCAGATAGTCCTTTTCACTATGACTTATGTTTTGGGACTCTTCAAAACTATGAAATTTTTACAGAACAAAAGAGACATATAGATGTACCTTAGGTAAAAAATTTAGATGTTGGTTCACTATACTTTATGAGATATTCTCTGTGGAAGTTAGGGTTTTTGAATGTTCTTGAGATTAGTTTCAAACTGTGAAATTTTTAGAGAATAGAGGAGACATACATAAGTAATTTAGGTAAAAATTTCAGAATCAGATTTACAAAAATGTATTGGTGTATCTTACTAAGTTCGTGATTGGTGGTGGGTATTGGTGTCTCCAGTATATTGGTGCCTACAAAATATCTGTAAGAGTAGGTTGGTGTTTCTAAAACAAATTTATTGATGTCTCTTGCTAAGTTGGTCCTTAGCAATGGGGATTGGTGTCTCCGATAGATTGGTGTCTATGCATAAATGTTAGACTTGGTTAGTTCCTACCACTACTGGGGATTGGTGTCTCTAGTAGGTTGGTTCCTACAAATGATTATAAAGGCAAGTTTTTTGGTTTTCTCCTGAAAGGGTTTCCACATAAATATTATGTTCCATGTTCTGCAAATAATAGATTTCATATGTGATTTTTTTCTTATGGTTGATGAATGCTTGAAAAGTAAAACATTTTCTGATATTGATTCACCCCCCCTCTTAGTATAAGTGTGTGCTCAACACTTATCTATTTTATAAAATATTTGCTTAGCTTCACTAGATTTATGACTACATTTAGTCTATTGTGTTTAGATGACTTAAAGTAGGGTAGATATAGGATTTCACATAATAATCCGATGTAAACACCACTAGCGCCTCCTGGTCTCTGGATCTCTCATAGGAGTTGAATTATCTCTCAGAACCCTGTTGGGTCCCTCCTCAAATGAAAACATGCCCTTTATTTTACTTGCACAGTTCCACACATAGCCTACTGGGCGCTTATTCTAAGCCCCTTTTACTCCTAGCAATCGAGCCATAGGTGCTAGCCCTTTTTCCTTCAACAAAATCTAACATAACCTCGGGATAAAACTGAGAAATTTAACTGAAAGGTGCTCTTTAGAGCTCTGAGACTCCAATGTTCCAGAGGATTCACCAAACACAACACTCCAATGTCCCGAAGTGGTTACCGACCGAACTCGGTCATAAAGTGATGTTGACCAATGGGTGTAGTTCCTCTTCCTATACTTCCACTTCTCATCCTTTCAAAAGGTCAAATATGATGGTTGGCGAGGATTCTCCTTCCTGCATGATATATGGTGGATATTCACTTTGGTAATCCGAGCTTCAAAGGTTTCCGTGACTTCAACGCACAATGCCTCCCGAATACCCGAAGGTTAAATAATAATCTACGACTCAGACTCCTCCTACAACCAACGACTATGATTAACGCCAAAACTCCAGGCTTTGGGATTCCTCGCTCCAAATTACCACCACCAAACTCCTGAATATATGAAAGTCAAATTGGTGAAGGGCTCAGAGATAAAAAAAAACCCACACTTCACCCTTTTATCTATGGCTAGGATTCTCTCTGGGACTTCGAAGCTTCAAGGGTTTTCTCCTCCTGGACACACAAGGACCAATATTTTTTGAAGTGCCCGGTCGTGAATCATGAAATATATGACTCACATGCATGAAGTGATATATGGCTGAGATTCACTCTGCTTTGGCACAATATCGTGAATTTGAACAAAGTATGGATGCACACCTTACGCTTCTCCCATAATATGGAACTTATAAATTTATTTCCCTCTACACTCCTTACATAGACTCTACACACACTTGTGCTATGTCTCCTGAGCTTGCAACTCTTCTAAATTCAAAGGGGCTTGGTCCTTTTTTCTTCCAAATGAATTCTTGTTCCCTCCTGACACTTATGCTCTTCCTCTTGAGCTTACAAACACAATCAAAGTGTTCTTTCAATGCCCTCCTGACACTCTGTTCTCTTCCTCCTGATCTTTACCAGCACTTGACAAAGTGTTGGCTTCGTGAAATCCTTGCACTTGCCTCTCCTTTGAGATTTTAAACTTCTATGAATGTAGGCACACTCCTTGCGCTCACTCTATGCACTCCTTTCACTATCTCTTCTTAGCTTAATTGATTTTGGTGTGCCCACCTGACACGCTCCTCATAGAACCCTAAAATGAGTTCTAATGCACTCCTTGCATTGTCTTTTTAGATTATTACAACAACTCTAATGTGAACTCCTTGCATATCATTGAGAGCCTAGAACACTCAAAAATTCACACAGACAGGGAGTTCTATCTATTCCTGCAAAGGGAACATTTATATGCTCATGGAATTTACACATGCACAATAAACATTTAGTAAAAATTCAGAAAACACATACTCATTCACATAGAATCAAAATAGAGATTCATATGCAGGGAAATATGATTTTCTATTATATTTGAATGTTTTTTTCAAGAGTTTACAATGTTTACAAGACTAGAATGCAATAGAGTCTTAGCGCTTGTCTCTTGAGAGATATTCTCCTTACACTCTCCTACTCTCAATACAATTGATTCTCACACAAAAGAGGGGATTCTTGACCCTTCCTCACCTAAATGCATTCAATTACATTTATTTACAACTCATCTGGATCAGATCTAAATTCATCTACTTGTCAACAATTAAAGGCTTCTTACATGTATCCTCTACAAATACAATGGATATTCCTTCCTTGATCCTTTACAATATTAATTACATTAAATTTGAGATTTAAACCCAAAATGAGAAGGGTGGCGCTTCTCTCTCCTTGGGATCTGCTCCATCCATGTGTGCTTCTGCGCTGGCTATTGACGTGTTGTTGAGTAGGAGTGAAGCTCCTTCATCATACTTCCCTGTTGAAAAAATAATGATCTCCTTCCCATGGCTCCACTGTTGCTGCTGTTAAGATCCCCCAAGGTCCCAAAATTTGACTTGGAGCTATCTACCTGATCCTTTACCTTTGTGTTGTTGTTGTTGTTGTCCTGCAGCTACTACAGGCTCTCCTCCCAGTTTCCAAATTATATGTTGTAGGGATCCATTTGGTTTTCCACTACAGTCTCCTCTTGTCAGCCTCCATCGTTCATGTCAGTCTCATTTGCTGACTTCAACATCAATATCCTTATCTCCTCAATCTCCTTGTCCAACTTGTCTATGGGTTGGCTCCTCTCCTGCAGTCTGCTTTGCTGCTACATATCCTCTTCTATATCAATATCCAACTTGTCTTGTTGTATGATCCTCCTCTGGGTTACTAATTTTTATCCTAGGGCTTCCAATTCTTTATACAGATCACCAAAGTACATGCTATCTACTCTCTCTTCTACCACAAGTTCCAATTCTACATTTTCCTCTGTTCTTCTTCCTTGCTGCAATTTATGAGTAATTCCATTGAATGCTCTTCTTCTCTCCTCCTTCTGTCTTCTGAAATGATAGGATCTATAGGCTTCTTTTCAGCCCCCTTACAATCAACATATTTATTGGCCTTTCCTCCTGGGCCCTTTCCAAGAGATACTCTAATCTCCCCTACCATCATAACATGGTTATGGTCTTTTCTTCCCTTCAAAATTTGGGAAGTTATCTCTCCTTCCTCCTCTTTCATATATTGGGAATATTTGAATGTCTACTCCTTCTCCTCCTCCATGATAGTCTCTACTGGTTTTACTTATTCTTCAACACCTGCAACACATGCACCAACCTCTGCTGGGATTCTTGGTAGGAATATGTTGATTCCCACAATGATCAGAATGCACCTCTAATCCTCCTCCTTGAGACTTTAAGTATTCAACTTCTCATCATATTCATTCATATTTTCTGAAACCCCACTTGAATCTTCATGCTCATGAGGCTTATCTCCTTCCTCTTCCTCCTTCTCTTCTGTCAGCATTCCTTACTGATCTGAGCTCTCCTATGAGTTCATGAAACTCTCAGACAGTGTCATATCCTCCTTATTTCCCTCTCAGAAACCTAAATTTTCATTTCTTCCCTCCTGGAAGTCTCTGAGATCTTCGACTGATATCTTCTCCTTTCCCTCCTAGAAATCTACGATATCTTCAACTGAACTCTCTTCACCATCGAGGCTTTCTCCATCTTTTGGTTTATATATGTAAACCATCTTCTCCTCTATGTCCATGAGGTTTTCCACTTGCCTTAGCCACCTCCTCAATATCTTCTTTTGTCTCATGGAAATCAATCATTGGATAGGCCACTCATACCTCCAACTCTATTTCTTTCCTTGCTGCATGCTCTTCCATTTCAACATCAATCTGTCGAGATCCTCTCTGGTCTCCTTGAGATGTTTATCCATCTCCTCTATATTCATATTCTTGTGGTATTCTCTTGGACCTTGTCTATGGACTTCATTAGCCATTTTCTCCTCTCCTTTTTAAGCTCCCACTTGCTCGTTGTGAGATACAATCAACCTCTACTAAGTTTCTCCTCGCTTAGCTTCTAGGTTCTCTTGCTGGAACCTTCTCTGAGATTTTACACTCCTACTGAGTGTAGGCACACAACTTGCGGTCGCTCCTTCTCTTGACCACTCCTTTATCTCTAGCTTATGTACTCCAACTTCTTACCTTAAGAGCTCCATAGGCTCTCCTCTACTCCCAGAACACAACTGGTCCTTTTATTTCATCCCACCTGGTTGTCTTCTTTCCTACTACATACTTCCAAAAAATATTCACATAGAGCATCAGTACTCTACCTCTCCTCCTTTTCCTGTTGTCTAGAGACAAAAATCATCTCTGATATGACTTGATGCAAATTCCCCTAGCCCCCTTGGCTGGCACTGCGACCTCCTAGTCCATGGATCTATCACAAAAGCTAAATTAGCTCTTAGACCCCTGTTGGGTACCTCCTCAAATGCACACATTCCCTCTATTTTACTTGTGCAGGTCCACACATAACCAGTTGGGCGCTTATTCTAAGCCCCTTTTACTCCTAGGAATCAAGCCATAGGCACTAACCCTTTTTCCCTCGATGAAATATCACATAAACTAGGGATAGAACCAAGAAATTTAACTGAAAGGAACTCTTTGAATATATAGGACTCCAACGCTCTGGAGGATTCACCAAACACAACACTCCAATCTCCCATAGTGGTTATTGGCTGAACTCAGTCATAAAGTGACGTTAATTGGTGGGTGTAGGTCCTCTCCCTATCCTTCCACTTCTCTTCCTTTCAAATGGTCAAATATTATGGTTGGTAGGGATTATCCTCCCTCCATGATCTATGGTGGATATTCACTTTGTTTCTCCAAGTTTCAGAGGTTTCTGCAACTCCAACACATAATGCCTCCAGGATAGTCGAACGTCAAATCGTAATATACAGATCACACTCCTCCTACAACCAACAGATGTGATTAACTCCAGAACTCAGGTCTTTGGGGTTCCTCACTCCAAATGACTATCACCAAACTCCGGAGCAGCTGAACCCCGGATTGGCAAAGGGCTCATATTTCAACGACCCACACTTTACCCCTTAATCTAAGGCTGGGATTTTCTCTGGGACTTCAGAGCTTCTGGGGTTTTCTCCTTCTAGACATATAAGGACCAATCTTTCTCGAAGTGCCAAATATATCATGTTTCATGATGTGATCTATGGCTGAGATTCACTCCGCATTGGCCAAGACTTAAAACCCAAGAACCCTCATCGAAGGATCTCATTCTCCTGTGCTCAGATCCAATGGATGGTATCTAATATCCTTTGCTGCACTTCTCCTCTTCTATCTACACTTGCTCCTTCCAAGACCCGACGACCCAGATCTATTTCCACAACAAATCCAATGGATATTATGGCTTCTTCTCCTTCTCGGCTCCAACTTCCCTCCAACGAAGGATTTCTCAAGGTATTCAAAGGCTTGGACTTTGATCTCTCCTATGCAGGGTCAACTCCTTGGCCTCCACTTGTATTCTATGAAAATATATCGCTCTTGAGCTTGTTACTTCGAAAAATGTATGGGCTCACACCTTGCACTTCTCCCCCAATCTGGAACTTAGAAATTTCTTTCCCTCTACACTCCTTGCATAGGCTCTGCACACACTAGAACTATCTCTCCTAAGCTTGCAACACTTTGAACTTCAAAGGGGATCGATCTTTTGTTCTTCCAAATGGCTTCTTGTTCCCTCCTGGAACTCCCACACTTCCTCCTAAGCTTACAAACACAGTCAAAGTGTTGTTTCAATGCCCTCCTAGAATTCCGTGCTCTTCCTCCTGATCTTTATGAAAAATTTGACAAAGTGTTTTCTTCATGTAGTCCTTGCACTCTCCTCTTGTTTGAGCTTTTACACTTCTCTGAGTGTAGGAACACTCCTTGAGCTCTATCTGTGCACTCCTTTCACTATCCCTTCTGATATTGACTGATTCTGGTGTGGCCACTTAGCACGCTCCTCATAGAACTCCTAAATGAGTTCTAGCACACTGCTTGCGTTAGATTGTTAGAGTTTTCCAACAACTCTAATGTGCACTCCTTGAACAACCTTGAGAGCCCAGAAAACTCAAAAATTCACATAGACAAGGAATTCTATCTATTCCTGCAAAGGGAACATTTATATACTCATGGAATTTACACATGCAAAATAAAAATTTATAAAACACATACTCATTCACATAGAACACACATAGAGATTCATATGCATGGAAATCTGATTTTCTATTAAATTTAAATTCTTTTTACAAGAGTTTACAATGTTTACAAGACTGGACTGCAACAGAGTCTCAGTTCTTCTCTCTTGAGAGCTATTCTCCTTACACTCTCCTACTCTCAATACAATTGATTCTCACACAAAAGAGGGGCTTCTCGATCCCTCCTCACCTAAATGCATTCAATTAAATTTAGTTTACAACTCATCCAGATTGGATCTAAAATCATCTACCTGTCAACCATTAAAGGCGACTTACATGCAGCATGTACAAATAAAATGGATATTCCTTCCTGGAGCCTTTACAATATTAATTACATTAAATTTGAGATATAAACCCAAAATGAGAAGGCTAACGCTTCTCTCTTGTCGAGATCTACTCCATCCATGTGCATTGTTGCGCTAAATGCTGACATGCTGCTGAGTAGGAGTGATGCTCTGGATTTTACGAAAAATACTTTTACAAGCTATGGATGTTAGAAGTACATTTATGAAGTATCGCTCTCCAGAAATTTTATGTCAGCTGAGAGAAGATGAAACGAATGCATGTGTTGAATCACTTGATACTTATTTAGAGTCTTTGCAAAGACCAGATGGTAAGGCATCATGATCCCCATGTCATAATAAAAGTCCTACCCTACAATGAAATTTCTTCTTTTCACTTCCAAAAATCTCTCGACATTCTCCTAGACCACATTTTCATTTTAACCCCTCAATAGTTGATCATGTTAAAATTACATATTCTCCTTTACTACCAAAGAAGACAAATAAAAATGATGTTGGGGTCCAAAGAGAAGTTTAGCTCTTTCCATCCATCAAATTCATTCTCATGTCCCTTGGGATTTCCTGCTCAACAACCTGTAAATGCAATGTATGTTTTTATATACAAGCATGATCTGAGAAGATGAGTGAGTTTTCATAGCAACAGATGTGTGATATAGAGGCTTTAGCAAAAAAACTTTTGAAAGAACTGAAATTTTTGAAGAGGCATTTGAAATTTCTTTATCAGTCCATCATTTAAGTTCATTATGGAGAAGATAAACCAATCTACTACTAACACTTTAGAAGTTGAGACAACAAAAAAGGGATTAACATGATGTCTCAGGACTGTAACCATTTTTGTAAAATTATGAAGCATCCAAGTGACAAAAGAAGCATCCTTTCAAGTGATCCTAAAAAGAAACAAAAAAAAATAATGTTTGCAGATGAAGCTGGAAAAGAGCTATGCCAAGTCTAAAAAAGAGGACCACTAGAAAATGGTGGTTGATATGTGCAAGAAAACTGAATCACAAAATAATTTGATTAATTACTTAAGCTCGATAATTTCATAGTTAGAGGAGCAAACATCCAAGTCTAAAACTAAAAAAATAAGGAGTTTAGATCCAAGCATTAGTCTTTACCCATGCTTCAAGGATGAAGTTTTTCAGAAAGGGATGAATTCTAATATACCTTATTGTATATTATGTTTAATGTTGTTTTTATTAATTATATTATTATTGTAAAGTCACGTCCATTGTCTAAGGACATGACTATATTCATTCTTGTGTATTTATACACACCATTATAAATATGTTTGGACATTGAATAATAAATAAATGAATATTATATATAAATTCTTATATATCTCATGCTTCCTTCCAACTTATTATAAAGTTAACATTTATTTCTTAATTGTTTTAGTTTATTTCTTTTTTTACATATGTGCTTGGCTTGTTTAACCCACTTACAAAACTTATGTGTTGTCTAGCAGGCTCCTCTAGACATGCAAGTGTTGTTGTTTTTCTCACCCAATTGACAAAACCAACACAACAGAATTGACGACCATACTAGGGATCGATATCAAATTCCTCCTTATTTACGACTTTTGAGTACTTCATTTTGATTACTTTGTCTTGCAGGTACCAAAACCGGCCTAGCCCAACCTACCAAAGTCAAAATTCTGAGGTAAGGAAGAAGTATTTCACTTGGAAATTTATCCCCCGACGTGTGATAGGATGTGCATGATATTTTTTTCCCACAGAATCACACTCTGCACACTATGCAGGAAACATGTTTCTTTATACTATGCATTCGACGCATTGTGTGCCCTCTGCGTGCCTGTCAGAATTGTAACCCATGTGTAAGACCACATTTTTAAAATTGTAAGGGTTTTTTGCATGATTTGAGGGCCCCTAACCTTCAGATTTTTATTTCCTATCACTTTGTAAGGAAAATACACTACACTTAGACTCCTTTCCCATATGAAAGGTTAGCTAACATAGGCACTTAGGGGGTAAAAAGAATCAATATTCTTCTCTCTTTTTTTCTTTTGTTTCCACATGGATGACTCATTTGGCTTGTAAAATTTTAAGTTGAAGTTATTTCTTTCATTCACAAATCACTTAATTTGGGACTAGAAACCAATTTTGACCCTTGAGTATGCTCTTCCCTCGCACTCTAGTGTGATCTTGGTAATCATAAAGGAGGTTAAGAGGAAGTTTCATCTCCCTTACTAAAAGTTTTAGGAGAGGACAAATCCCCCCTAGGGTTCCTCTTTAGTTTTTGAAATCATCTTAAAGTTTTGTAAGGGATCATACATGCCCACATGTTGCAAACTTAGGATAGATTCTAAATTATTTCTTGTTTTACATCACAATCTAGGGAAGTTTTAAAGATCAATGTAATGGGTCCATACATGCCCACATGCTTGAAATCTAGGATAGTTTCAAAGATTTCTTAGTGTAAACAACATTTAGGGAGTTTAAGGGATTTGTAAAGGACCTAGATGTCCACATTGCTAGTTCTTTAGGGATTTAAATATTCTGCAAGGTTGTACCAAAGACACTTAGTAAGCTAGGTAAATAAGATTTGTATGGACCACAGGAATTCTACATGTTGCAATATCACACCTAAATTATTAAAATCTTTGCACGCTATTTCACTGTCTTGCACATAAAGTCACTCCTCACACACACAATTTCCATTAGAATAGTGGAGGTTGAAGTAGGATTTCTCCAAAGGAATTCCAAAAGATTCGACTACTTCTTTGGAAATTTTCCACACCCATTTTAATTCAACCAAGATTGGTCCACACCACCAATATCACAACCCACCACATCTAAATTTTTCTAACAAACGCACTAAATTTTTCTCCACAGGGGGTGCCAAAATATTTTTTTATTCCAAGTAGGATTTCGGGGGTAGGAATCCAAATAACCCCTCATTATCAGGTTCTCACATTTTCAAACAATAGAAGTTGAGAAATATGGAACTTTTAAATCCTCCAAGTCAAGTGTGTTTGGCAACGCATGTATTCCAACATAGGATGAACACCTTCAATAACCAATAATATAACCATATCAAAGATCAACACACTAATGTTTTCACGTGGTAAAACCCCTATACGGAATCATCCACAGCCCTAGCTAATGCAACCACTTGGAGCAGTTTATTAATGCAAAAGAAAAAGATTGCAGAGAAATTTTACAAGAGAGTTTCTCACAATCGATCATCGAAAAATGACCCTCCTTGCTCTTTAAATAGAGATCATGGACTAATCGGGTGTTATGTCATGAATCAATGTCCATTAAGATCAAGGAGAATATGAACCGTCGGATCACTCTATGTCGGGAACATATCATGACCATCAGATGTCATAACTACAAATTCATACTAATGCATACTAAAGAAACACACTAAGAAACACACTTTTACCGAACGACACATTAGACCAAGTAGTTCTTAAATAACTCCTAAGTGTATAAATATCCTAACATCCCTCCTTAAGAGAAACTTGGGATAGGATTGAAGGATTTACAGTGTTGACACACTAGGAGAAGGAAGTAGACATTAGAGCCTATCCCCCCTTAATGACAACTTCCTGAACTCCTAACATAGATAGAAGTTTGGAAAACTTCGCTTCTGTAAGTGACTTTGTGAAAATGTCTGCAACTTGATCTTCTGTAGGGAAAAAGAGCACTTCAATAACTTGATCATGAATGGTATTTCTGATGAAGTGCATGTGTAGCTCGATGTGCTTTCTACGCTGATGTTTAACTAAGTCTTTGGTGAGCTTGATAGGATTGTGATTGTCACACCAAAGGCTAGTCGGATGTTACTGCTTGAATACAAACTTTGAAAGGATCTATCGAAGCCACAAGGCTTCCTAACTTGCATTTACCGTTGCTCGGTAGTCTTCTTCTGTTGAAGAAAGTGCAATAGCCTAATGTTTCTTATAGGCCCAAGTGTCAGGTCCTAAACCAAGGCTAAAAACATAACCTTCAGTAGACTTCCAATCATCAAGGTTTTCGACCCTATATGAATCAGTGAAACCAACCAATAAAGGAGTCCCCCCTGAACTCTAATGTATCCTGAAATAAACTCTACCACAAACATAGAAAAGTATCCTTTTAGATGCTTTCCAATGGCTTTCATGGGGTGTTTGCATATACCGAGAAACAATACCAACAACAAAGGAAAGATTACGATGGGTATGATTCAAGTATAAGAGTCTACCAACTAACTGATGGTATAGGGTAGCATCAACTTCAGGAGAAGTATAGGTGGTAGTAAGCTTGAATCCAGACTAGAAGGGAGAAGGGGTTGGCTTACAATCATCCATGTGAAAGCGAAGAAGAAGGTCACAAGCATACTTAGATTTGGAAAGAAAAATTCCTTCATTGGTTTGAAAAACTTGGAGGCCAAGGAAATAGTGCAAAAATCCTAAGTCTGTCATTTCAAATTTCTTCTTGAGGCTAGTTTTCACATGGTTTAAAATTTTTGAGTCACTACCAGTAAGGATAAGGTCATCAACATAAAGGAAAAGGATTATGAGATGGCATCCTACTTTATTGGTATAGACATTAAGATCAGAATGACATCTAGAGAATCCAGTGTCAATAAGAAAATTGTCCATTTTGGCATACCAAGCTCGTGGAGCTTTCTTAAGACCATAAAGAGATTTGTTAAGGTGACATACAAGACTAGATTCATTCTAGACATAGTTAGGAGGTTGTTCCATGTAAATTTATTCTTGCAAATATCCATGCAAGAAGGTGGATTTAACATCCATCTGATGGACCTCCCATTTATGTGAGGCAGCAAGGGAAAGAACAAGGTGGATGGAATTAATTTTGGCTACAGAGGAAAAGGTTTCATTATAATCAATTCCTTCAACTTGGGAAAATCCTTTGGAAACTAACTGAGCCTTATGTCTTTCAACACTTCCATCTGATGCATACTTAGTTCTATAGACCCATTTAAATATGATAAGTTTTCTTCCTTTTGGAAGAGGTACAAGATCCCAAGTATCCTTTTCCATTAAAGAACTATACTCTTCATTCATTTCTGTATCCCAATCTAGATGACCTGAAGCTTCTGCAAATGTCTTTGGATCATGAGTCTCTGAAACCTGAGCCAAAAGATAAGAGGCTCTCTAGAAATGTGAGCGTGTTCGACACTGATATGAAGGATCACCGACAATACCACCAACTGCTTCTCGTGTTGAACAAATCCATCTAGGAAGCAATGGAACTGGTGCAATTTTAGGTTCAAAGGACTCATCTGGAGGAAGGTGAGTAGGTGGAGGTGGATTTTCATCCTCACTGTCATCATCTGAAGAAGAAACTAGAATAGGAATAGAAGAAGGCACAAATGTCGAAGATGGCTCGTAGGTCGAAGAAGCCACAATCGTTGTATTAGGCTCACATATTTTCATCAAATTTAACATCTATTCTAAGAATAATTTCATTACAATGTGTTTGAAGAAGTATATAACCTTTGACATCTTCAGAATAACCAACAAATATACACTTCTCACTTTTAGGCTGCAATGCTTTCCTTTTCTCATCAGAAATGTGAGCCCATGCTATACTGCCAAATAAATGAAAATGACTTACATCTGGTTTAATTTTAGTCCAAGCTTCTTCTGGTGTTATATTTTTAAGAGCCTTTGTGTTAGTGTGATTGAATATGTAATTTGCATAGTTGATTGCTTCTACCCAATACTTTAGACTTAATCCCTTAGATTGGATCATACAATTATCCATTTCTTTTAATGTGTAGTTCTTTCTCTCAACAACACCATTTTGTTGTGGTGTATATGGAACATCGTGTTGCATTTCAATGCCTTGTGTAGTGCAGTAACTTGTAAAATTATTTTTCACATATTTGCCTCCATTATCTATTCTTAACTTTTGAATTTGACGTCCAGATTTTTTTTCTACAAGGTCCTTGTAGGGAAAAAAACTGTTAAAAACTTCGCTCTTAAGTTTTAATAAGTAAACCCAAGTATGTCTGGAAAAATCATCAATGAAAGTTAAGAAATACTTGCACCCAGAAAAGGAAGGAGAAGAAAGTGGACCACACAAATTACTTTGAATAAGCTGCAAAGGGCCCGAGGCGTATCAAGAGGCATGTTTGTCAAAACTGTCCTGATGATGTTTGCTGAGAACACAACCAACAAAAACACCATCTCTGCATGAAGCAAGAGGATGACTAGTCACCATCTGTTGATTACATAGTTTCTGCAATGAGCGATAGTTTAGATGACCAAACTACTCATGCCAAAGTTTGCTCAAGTCAGCGCTATGAGAAAAAAAAACTGATGAAAAAGATGATGACCCAAAGTTGTCAAACTTGTACAACTTGGTAATATCATCAACAATTCTAGCTGCAAGAACATGCTTAGGATCTTTTAGATCCTTGAGTACAACTTGGTGAGGTGAAAACTCTACGGTTTTACCTTCACCTGAATGAGTGATTTGATAGACTAATAGAAGGTTACAAGAAAGACTTGGAACACATAATACATCATTGAAATGACCATTATCTACTTGAACTATTCCAGATCCTACAACACTACGAGATCTATCATCACCAACAAATATTTTCTTGGTGTTATTAATTTAGAGAAGAAAATTTGTCTTTATCCTTATCCATATGATAAGATGCTCCAGAATAATTAATCCGCTCATTAGGAGAAGAAGTAGAAGTTGTATTGAAGGAGAAGCCAAAAGTGGAAAGTGCATGTCCATGAGAAGAAGAAGAAGAAGTAGAATCAATACTAATGTTGTGCTTCTTCATTGCCGCTTCTCAAGCTGCCATCTTCTTGAAACATTTGGACTCATCATAACCATATTTATCACAAAAGTTGCAATGTTTGTCATTCTTCTTATTTTTATATTTTGCTCCTTTCTCACCATTAGGAGCTGAAGTTGTCTGAGTGGGTTTGGGACCCTTATGTTGCTTTTTGTTGTAGCGAGGAAGTTGCTTCTTGGGATACTTGGGTTTATCTTTCTACTGGGAAACTAGGGCTTTGTTGGAGGTACCTGCAGTGCTGATCACTCCAAGTTGTACAAGCTTATATTCCTCTCTAGTCAAAGCAACGCAAAATGTCTCAAGAGTGGGTTTTTGATAAGCTTTCCCTAGAGACCCTCTCATGGAATAAAAGGTAGATACAAACACAGAATATGCAGTACCTATCTTAGAAAGAATAAGATAGATGCAACACTCTTCCTCCATTTTTATGTCACATTCTTCACATAAAATTCTGAGTGTTTTAAACTTCAATAGATAGTCTCCAATGAAAGAAAAATAACTTGGACTCAAGGTAAGTACTTTGATTTTCTAACTGTTGTGCTTGAATAATATTGATTTTATCAAACACATATTCAATCTTTTCCCAAGCTTCTTCGGGGTCATCAATTTCTTTAAGGTGGAACCTTAAATCAGGAGAGATGGACATTCCGATTAGTCCATGTGGTTCATCACTCCTATTAGTCCATTTGGATTTCTTTTCATCATCCGTTGGCACTTTTTCCTTTCCCAAGGTAATATAGTACAATATTTTACTTCTTAATAAATCTTCCATATGAGATTTCCATTGGAAGTAGTTGGTGCTGGCAAGAAAGACATTACTTGTAGAAGCCATATTAAATATGTAGATAATATGGATTTAAAAACTGAAACTGATGATCTGGATGGAAAGAGCTTGAAAAGTTATGCAGTTTTAAAAAAAATGGCACTACAAACAGACTTCGGATGTGAGATTTATGCCCTTTAAAAAAAAAGGCATAAACGGTAACCAAATGACCACGTGATAGTGTAAGTTGCTTTATGAAGTGACCCACTTTTATAAAGAGAAGTGAGGATCAATTTTACAATGAAGTTACTTTATAACATAAAAGCTGCATGCAAAATAAATAACTCTAAAATAAAATATTAAAGCTACTTATAGTGATTCACTTTTATACTTGAAGTGAAATACACTTTACAATTTTAGCATGAACTTTAAAAAAAAAAAATAACAAAAGAGAGACTTGAACTCTAGTCCTCTTAGTTAAAAAGACAAATTTTAACCAAATGGTCTAACAAAACATATTGTAATGTTTAGAAGGAGGATTTTTGTTGTTGTTGAATATGACCTTGGAGAGCATGCTAAAAAAAAACTATTTTCACACAAGAAAAAAATTTTGCTTCTTGATGACGACAAGGGTTAGATCTTGGTTAGCTTACCCAGAAGATGCATCTTTTCCTATTTGTTTCTGATTTTCCGAGATTGCATAGGGCATGGGGAAAATATCATATGCAGATCTAAAAGAGTAGAAACCCATAAATAAATAATACAAAACCAAAATACTACTCTGCAAAAATTTAAAAAATGTGTATTCAAGTTGTATACCTCCGGATCTGACTGTAATGGCCATATCTTGGGAAAACATAAACCTTTTCGAGTGAAACGAAAAGTGTTCCTGAATGAAACGAGTGCTTCGGACACAATGGAACATTCCTATTAGCTAAAAAAATTACAAAAATGACAGAAAATGGATATGAGGAAACTCAGCTTCACAATCTCGATCTACAACAGGAGCGGGTCTTCAAACAGACTCTGATACCATGTTCGACAACACAGGTATTCCAAGAGAGGAAGAAAAAATTTAGTGACCACTCACATAACCATATCAAATATAAACACATCAATTTTTTCACATGGTAAAACCCCTATGGGGAAACATCCATGGCCCCAACCAACGTGACCACTTGGTGCAGTTTATTAATGCTAAAGACAAAGATTACATAGAGATTTTACAAGAGAGTTTCTCACAATCGATCATCAACAAATGACCCTCCATGCTCTTTAAATAGAGATCATGGACCAATCGGGTGCTAAGCCACAGATCAATGGCCATTAATATCGAGGAGAGTATGAACCGTCAGATCACTCTATGTCTGTAACATATCGTGACTGTCAAATGTCCTAACTACAAATGCATACTAATGCATACTAAACAAACACACTAAGAAACAAACTTTTACCTAATGACACATTATACCAAGTAGTTCTTAACTAACTCCTAAGTGTCTAAATATCCTAACAAAGTGTTCCTACACCATAAGGCAAGGAGATACCTGTGAAGGGTCGAAGACCGAGGTCTGGTTGTTCTGTGGATCCCTCCTTGAGTCACACAACTCTTGGAAGGGCATCCATCCCGTGACCCATTTCTGAGGCCGAAAATCTAAATATCGCACTTTGACCAAGGTACTCAATGGCCAAATTAAGGATATCTACATAGGTGGCAGTTGTGGGCTGCAATCGTACCTTGGTCAGATTTTGTTTGTCTATTGAGAAATATCACTAGCTCTTTCAGGATATGAACCCTCTACACCTCATTATAACTGACTATTTCAACCTTCACTAGTTCCTCTTTTGGTGGCTTCAAACCCCACTATTGAGTGCTCTTGGAAGATCGAGTGCTATTTGAGAGGAAGGACGATATATATTTTAGGACATGAGCTTTTATTTGTTGTTCACCTACACAGACAAAACTCCACCTATCCACATGCTTGTTTACTTTACAATGATGTATGTATGATGTTCATTTGATTACATGCCATTATGAGTTATACTATGTTGTGAAGGTCACATTATAAACGCACTTGTTCATTTATTCCTCTTGTCACCATTTGCACACATTCACTTTGCTAGTCAGAATCACAGGGGACCCATAGAATCCCCATCATTCTAGATGCTTGCAAAATATTCCTCCTATTCTAAGAGGGGTTCCTAGTCTTGCCAACTCGCCGACTCAACCATCTCACACCCCCGTGAGTGCTACAATTTTTGGATAAGCTTTACTTGGTTCCACTTTGCTTGGTTCAAACACCCAAGGCCATCCGTCTATTAGTTCTCCTTCACAAGGAGGTGGAAGTCAAAATTTTTCTTAAGGAAGAAGTACACACCCACTAAATCCCCCTCAAGGGAAAATTCTATTATCTACACACACGATGGATGGAGATAATCCTGCACCAAATCTCCCTATGCCATACCTGACATCCCTCAACATTCTTGACTTAACCAAACTCATGAATGATCACATTTTGCATGATGCTACTTGACCCAATATGCCTAACAAGTTACCTTCCAACATCCCAAAGTTTGAAGGAAAACTAGGGGAAGATCCCGCCAACCATGTTATGACCTTCCACTTATGGTGCTATTCAAAAAACATAGTGGATGAATCCATCCAGTTAAGGCTATTCCAGAGAAATTTCACTGGTGCATTAGCCAAATGGTACATGGACAAAAAATCAGGGTCCCATGCAACCTTTGAATCATTGGCCAAGGCATTTTTGTCCTTTTTCCAACTACCAGTTTGTCATGACACTGGGTTAGAAATTCTTTCTGATTTCAAAAAAACCACTGCTATCCATATCGCTGACCACATCCATGAATGGAGGCGGTGACATATTTTGTGTAAAGCTGAAACCACCAAAGAACAACATCTTGATTGGTTTCTTAAATCACGCGTCTCTGTGATTACCAAAGATGTAGCATCCACTTTTCCTCAATTAGAAGAGGAATCCATCAACAAGGCCCAACAATTTGACCTCATATATGCTCAATCAGGTTAATTATACACGATATTTCTTGATGCACCTAAACCTCTACCATTTGGCCATGACAAACCCGGGGTTTCTCACGCTGCTGATGGGTTGATTGGTTCTATGACACACCACAAGATTTACATCCATCCATCACCTCCTTATGGGGAAAACCAATATCCACAACCATATGGAGGAACATCTTATTACCCTCCTCCCCCTCACCAATAGTCATATCTTTTTGGTCCATCTCAACCGTTGGGGGCACCCCCACCAGTAAACATGATGCATCCGGTCTCTCAAACAATTACAAGTTCACCATCAACCCTTGCATATAACCCCAAAAGTATGGAAAGTAACTCAACTTCATACACTCCCTGTGGATATTCTCCTCAAAACAATCCGTAGTTTCCATTTCCTAGTCCCCCTCAGCAAGTTTATCCTCCACAAGGACAACCGCATGCCAATGTTAATTTTTTTCAGACCTCTCCCATTCAACAGGTTCAGACTTTTGAACAATTGAATACAGAAAATATGCCCCATCTGTAGAATAATTCCAAAAAGAAAGGAAAAAACTGAAACAATAACAACCTAGGATGAGGAGGAATAAACCCTCAACAAAACCCTCCTGCTGGGGGAAACCAGAATCTTGGCAACCAAAACCCCCAAGGGGGAAACAATAACAATCAACCATGCCAAGGGAGGAACAACAACCTCAAGACTAACTTTCCTTGTGCTCTATGTGGCAATTTTGGACATTATACTCACCACTGCCCCCAAATTGCCGATTTCAAACGGATGAAGGCATCCATGAACCCTCAATTCCCTCTAGTGCTACCTGCCCCCCATCAGGCCCCACAAAAATATTTTCAACCACCACCTCTGACTGTGTTGAAAAACCCTATTCCACATCAGGGTGTGATGAAAACCCAATAGGATGTACACCCTACTCCACCCAAAATGGGTTAGTAGAAAAATCCAGGCCCCATGCAATACATAAATCTGGCTGACCATAATATCCTCCTTACCAGCGAGGAAGAGATCCTTATGCAAACTCACAATCATCAATATGGAGTCCCTCCTAAATCTACCCCTACCACCTTGGGAATGACTCCCGATATAGTCAAACCACCTTTGATGATTCCATGCCCTAACACTAACCCCAACCGTTGTATACCCTGTGTACCTCTACAACGGAATGTACACAACCCTCATGCTAGGGAAGCCAATAATTATAGTTTAGTAGATGACTTATCTCAATCCATTGTAGCCATGTCTATGTTGGAGGTCCTCCAAAATTGTCCCTCACAATTCAAATAATTTCTTTTTGCATTGGGGGTAGTCACCCCATCTGATACTCGACTCATCACCTTTGATCTAGATAATGGAGAACCACACCTCCCCACAATTGTAGCTTTCCGGATACTAGTTAAGATCTGGAACATCATGGTTCATATGTGTATCATCGATGAAGGTGCATCCACATGCATCATGTCCAAAATCGTATGGAAAAAACTCAGCTCACCTAAGCTAGTACCATCTTCCATCACACTTATATCTTATGACAGACGACCAACATCTCCAAAAGGGCTCTTCTAAAATTTCCCCATAGAAATCGGGGGAAAACCCTCTTGATTGACATTGAGGTTATCGATGCCCCACTTGATTATAACATATTTTTTGGGCATAGCTACATGTATGCTATGAAGGTTGTAGCCTCTTTTGTGTATCATATGATTATGTTCCCCCACAATGGGAAAATCGTCACCATCGAACAAATTACACATTATGAGCCTAATCATTCCGCCAACATTGATAACATCCTTCCCCTTGTCTGAACTAGCTCAGACATTTTTTCGGTCATTGACATGGGTCCAGGTATATTCAAGGACCCACACTTGTTAGGGACATATCATAGAGTGCCACCTCTCCTACATACTTCAACACACGTGTGCATGGTTTCTTGTAATGGAATCGATATCAGACACACTGCTCCTATCATGGAGGCCCCTCCCCACATCGAAGTTCCACCAGTTGAAGAAGTACTACCTCAGGAATTCCATGAAGCTATNGTTTGGGAGATAGTCCCTCAAGCCATTACCCAAATCCCCTTCTTCTACCCCCAACATGGAGTCCAGGCATTCCAGGTAGCTTCCACTCTCACACTTTTCAACATGGTGCTAGCCATCCCTATATGGCATCTTCATCCAATTGCCCTGGTGCCTTCCCCATCTCTCCCTCCTCAGGCAGAGGGAATACCGGTGCAAATCCCTGTACAGGCTCCTGCCACACCACCGACACCACCAACTGGGGAAAACACCACCACTTGGGGCAGACGAAGGAAGAACGAGGTCGTTACTCCACCCCAAGCTCAACCTCCCTACACACTATGTGAAAGAGAAGGACAACCCACTAACATATGTCCTACTCTTCCTGATTTGTGCAATATTATCCAACTCCCTCGAGCAACCTCATTGCTCACCACTCTACCTAGTACTTCAGCAACTACTACGAAGTCTTCCACCTCACACAAGAAAGGGTTACAAAATAGTTTCACTTGTGCCATATGCTTAGAATATTACCATTACACCCATCATTTTCCAAATCTATCTCAATTTCACCAAACATTAGTTACAGTATGCCAAACATCCTTTCCTAGGCCCCCTCATGCTCTCTCCACTACTACTCATGTTACTGACATTCGTTATGTGTCTTCATCAGTCTCAATGTTAATGAGGAACCCCCCACAATATCATGGCATTCGGTTCATGTCAAGTGAACCTTCACACCTTGTGCACAACTTCCCTTCTATGTCCTCGTACCTGGAAGACAACAACACTCACTTGTCGCTAGTTCCCCCTACCATCGCACATGATCCCATGTCTTCTCGCATTTTACACTGCGATGAAGATATCTTGGAGGAATTAACCACCCCCTATTTCCCATAGAATGCACTCCATCATCGAGTGATTTTTCTCTCATAGGAGGCCTTTCATTCTCTTACCCCAACCTTCATATGCGCAATCGAAACCAAATATTTTATTCCTCCGGGGCATATTGACTTGTTCAACAACCCTATCCCTGCCCCCGATGATTTTGAAGAAGGAAACATGGCCAACATCTCCCCCACTCTCAATATTGACATTTCCATTAAACCAAGAATCATAGAAGAAATCACCATTGGCGCCGCATGCTCCTCTGAAGAAATCACAACTTACAAAGCTCTCTTTCAGGAATACCGGGATATTTTTCTTGGTCATAGACAAAGATGCCCGACCTTGATCCTTCTATAGTCAAAAACTTAATCGACACTTGGCCATATGTTTCCCCTGTCCATCAAAAGAAATGCCCCCTTCATCCATCCAAAGCTGCGACTATCAAAACCGCAATTGACAAGTTACACACTGCAGGGTTCATTTACCCCATTGCATACACTTCGTGGGTCTCCAACCCCATCCTTATGAATAAAAAATAGGGCACTATTCACGTCTCTATAGAATTTCGTGATCTCAACCATGCTTGTCACAAGGACAACTTTCCAACCCCTTTCATCAAACAGATCATTGATGATTGCGTTGACCATGAGGCACTTTCCTTTATGGACGGGTTCTCCTGCTACAATAAAATTCAAATCCATCCAGCAGATCAGTATAAAACCACTTTTACTACCCCTTGGGGTACCTTTTCTTATCACGTCATGCCTTTTGGACTCAAGAACGCAGGTGCTACATTTCAATGGGCCATGACCTATGTTTTCCATGATATTTCTTGCATCATCCTCGTTTATTTGGATGACCTCATTGCTCAATCCAAAAAGTGCACTCAACATTTAGACGACTTACGCATCATTTTCCAACGATGTCTCCAGTACAATATCCGCTTGAACCCCTCAAGTGTGTCTTTTTCATCACGATCAGACAACTTCTTGGGGTCATTGTTTCCCAACATGACATCATGGTGGACCCCCTCAAGGTCCAAGCTATCACATAAATTCCACCACCTAGGAATTTATGCCAACTGCAAAGACTATAAGGCAAAGACACATTTTTACACTGCTTTTTCCCATACTATGCCACCTGTGTGGATGGTTTCCCCACCTACTGCGACATGATATCCCATTTTGATGGGACAAACATGCTCAAACAACTTTTGATGATTTAAAAACTGCCCTGTCCAATGCCCCTTTGATTAGTCCCCCAAACTATGATCACGATGACATCCTCTACTTGTCATCCTCAACGGTCTCAGTAGTAGGAGTCCTCTTTCCAATTAGGGGATGACAGGCATGAACATATCATTTAATACATCAGTAAAAATATTTCAGGGCCCCGCTTGAAGTATAATCATGATGAGAAACTCACCTTAGCAGTTGTCCTCACAGTCCAAAAGCTATGACACTATATCCTACTTTGAACTACCAAGGTCGTAGAAGATTCTAACCCCGTGCAATACTTTCTTAGTCGACGATAGATTAATGGTAAATTTTCCTGACAAATCATTATCCTCCAGGAATATGATCTAGAGTTCTCTACTCCCAAAAGAAAGAAAGAACTTGTCCTTGTCAAACTCATTATGGATTTTCCCTCGGACACCAAATCTTCCCCCATCAATGAAGATTTTCCCGATGAACACCTCTTCCTCATCCCTTTCGATGACCCTTGGTACGATGACCTCGTCGTCTACCTTCAGACATAAAATTTTGGGCATCATCTCTCTAGAGATGATCGTTGATGCATTCATCATTAGGCCCTCTAATATCTCCTCATCGGAGACATTCTCTATTGACGTGGGGTTGACACCATACTTCAATGATTTCTTACCATTGACGATGCAAAAGAAGTCCCGAATGATTGCCATAGCAACGCTTTCGGTGGTCACCTCTCGGGTATGTCTACTACACAAAAAATAATTCAAGAAGGGTCCTTTTGGCCCACTTTGCTTCATGAATACATCCACTCTTTCAAATGATGCGAAAAATTCCATCTCTATGCAAACAAAGCACGAGCATCACCAGCTCTGCTACATCCAGTCATCACATTTGACTCCTTCTACAAATGGTGTATAGAATTCATGACTTATCATCCTCGATCCAGTAATAGACACAAGTACATGTTCATGGCCATTTATTACTTTACCAAATGGGCCAAATCCATGCCCACTTTAAATAACACTGCTGACATAACAACACATTTTTTCTTCAACCATGTCATTACCCAGTTCGGAGTCCCACTACAACTAGTGTCTGACCATGGTAAATTTTTTGAGAACGAGATCTTTGCAAAACTCTCCTCAAAATTAGGCTTCTCCCATGACTTTGCCTCCCCATACTATCCTCAGTCCAATGGAAAGGTCAAGGCTATCAAAAAAATCCTCAAAACCATGCTACAACATACCGTAAAAAAACATAAGAACAACTGGCATCATATGTTGTTTTCCGCG
Source organism: Picea engelmannii (assembly GCA_009831015.1). Taxonomy (NCBI): domain Eukaryota; kingdom Viridiplantae; phylum Streptophyta; class Pinopsida; order Pinales; family Pinaceae; genus Picea; species Picea engelmannii. The sequence continues at coordinate 443,640 of ML779842.1, read as the reverse complement.
TTATGGGATTATCACACGACAGTCAAAACTACCACTGGTTTTACACTGTTCCACCTCGTCCATGGGATCGAATCCACCCTCCCTATTGAGTGTGAAATCCACACTTTACGCATTACCATTGAGCTATTACTTGACACTTCTCCAATGGAGTAGCGCTTGATGACCTTAGAGTCACTTGATGAAGATTGTTGATCTTCATTACAACATAATGAGGCAACTAAAAGATGGTCCAAATCCACTTTCGACTGCCATGTAAACCTTTTCTCATTTAATGAAGGTGACCTCGTGTTATGCTATGATATCTCCCATGATACTCTTGGCCATGGGAAATTCAAGTCATTATGGCATGGACCCTACATTGTCCAAAACTACCTCACTAAAGGCTCATACATCCTGACCTCTCCAGAAGAATATCCTCTCAAAGAACCTGTCAACAGTTGTACTTAAATAGGTTTTACACCTGAGCATAGACATCCTACCTTAGGATTTTATTTGTACACATTTGTAGAGTTCTTAGTCTTATTTTTCTCCACCACTCCTCGTGTCTAATCAATCATCCATTTTATTGACAAATGCATCATCCATCAACCTACCACATCGGTTACGCTGACGATGCCAACTGCTGGACCTAGAATCTCGTTTTGGCCTCTTGGGCCCTCTATACTCCCTCACATGTATTGCTCCACTCAAGTGGAATATGTTTGGGCTCGACCACCAATAAACAAGTAGAATATGATGCCATCATTGGTCTCCTTGTAGAGGGCAGTCACCACCACATTCGTCACCATATCATTCTATTAGATTCCCAACTTGTTGTCCTGCAACTCAACAATGTATATCGTGTTCAAAATCCTTTCCTCTTTCGAAAATACCTGCAATTTAGACTATTATATAGCAACTTTGATTCAATAACATTTACACATATTGCAAGACAACATAATCAAGTAGCATATCACATGGCTAACCTAGTATTAGATTGAAATTTATCACATTAAAACAACATTTTATACATAACATCATACATTTTTCCTAATAGATAGAAAAACCATCATACATCAAAACATAACACATGGAGACATAAATGAACCAAAAATATATATCCATATATATATAATCATGACTTTCATCAGTGTTTACAAAAAATATACATGTACAAATTTCTCGTAGGCTCACGAAACTCCCCACCCCTATAGGTACAAAAATGGGTGTCAACTACCCTATACAAAATGGGCTCCCCATCCCATATATATAAAAAAACTGATACTCATGGTGCCCACAGAGCTCTCCCCCATGTCCTCTATCAGCTGGAGGCACCCCACCATCCAGGGGCCCTCTAGTTCCAGGAGGCAGCCGACCAATCATTGTTGACCCTGCTACTGCCTCCTGATGGATCAGGGTCTGCCACTCTGTTGGTATGCCCATGCACTACTCCATGACCTCCTCATCCTTTATATGGGCCCACATACCCTCAGGTATGCTCTATAATACCCACTCGAAGCATTGGCATAGGTCCTCCAACATCACTCTAGGGGTCTCTAGCTGGTCCAACACCAACGTCATCTCATTCCCTCCTTTGTCCCACCCTCAGTTCTACAGGCATTGGTCGCACTGGCTCCTGATGAGCTGACTCCCTAACCATCTCCACCTCTTGGCCTCGGGGCCCCACATCTACAAAACAACACCAGAGATTGTGTTATCATCCATATATACATATATAAACAATGCTATCTATCGAAACCATAAAAACATAATCAAAAAACATACCTCGATGATCCTAGTCCTCCCCAGGAGGCAACATCATATCTGGGTCATGACGGTAGTCCATACTTGCATATGGATAAATCAATATCACCTATGGCATATGTCTCCACATTCGTGCCACCATGGCAGTGAAGTAGTGGCCACCCTCTCCACCTCTATGTCGGACCAACACATGGGCCCACTACATCAGGTGCAACTCTCGCTGCCCTGTGGGATCAAGCAGAATCCTCAGGCACAATAGAGGCACCCTTTTCATAAACTAGGCCACCAGAATGGACCCAAATGAGAATTCATTGGAGTCAGCTCACCGACACCGGTTCACCTGCCCCATCATCTTGGTGTGTAGAAGCACACCCCATTCAAAATGGTCCCCATCGAGGACCTACTCCACTATCCTCAGCTAACCTCTAGTGATCCGCTGAGTCCCCAAGGATCTGTATATCCTCACAACCATAGCAGTGATGCACTCTGTCAAAAGATCATCAATCGTCTCAATACGGATGACCGAACCCGACATTAGGTTCGGCCTCGTGTAGTGACGAGTCTCCAAGTCACCACTCACTCATCCCCTGACAACTAAGGGTTATTAGGAAGGGCTATCCCATAGAATGGGAGCCCCATCAAGAAATATACATCCTCGGTGGCTGATAATGTTAGCTGCTAACCCCAACCTATGAAGCATTGTAGTCCTTTCTCCACATCCCAATAAGATACTAAAGTAGGAACTCATGCGATTATGTCAGAGGGAAGTCGAAGAACTTGAGAAAACCGCAAGCTGCAAAGTGTCTTTGAACACCCAACTATGCTCTCATTGCCTCCTGCAGATGATCCCAGTTATGCTCTCTCCAGTGCACTAACATCATGATATCCGAAATATGCTGATCACTTTCATCCACACCAAAACACTTGATGAGCCTCCTCATCCATCAAAAACATAAAAAATTCCAAAATTCCAAACCCTTAGTCTTGACTTAAGTGCATGGATTTCACCCATATAGGTGTGAACATGTGAGTGCCTTTTCTTTGCACAACTGTGTACTAATGTAGAGCTGTCAGAGAAATATTCGTGCATGAGTGCGTAACTATCTGTCAGAAAGGCACACCTGTCATCCCACCCCCTACACACCCATGTGAGACTCTGTTGGACACAACCGCACATTGTGCATAGGAAAATGGATTATACCCATGCACATGTGTGTGGGTATTATTCCATTTCCCATGCACTGGTGGGCCCCTAGCCAAAAAATGGACTGTACGACCCTCCATATAGTCCCTACCTAAAAAATTCATAATTTCACAAGATGTAGGAGGATAGGACCACTAACCTTTCTCTCACCACTCTTAGATCAATATCCTCACGCTCTCATAATCTCCAAATATCCTCATATAAACCTCGTCAATTTAGCTACATCAACAGGTACATTGAGGTGGCATTGTGGGCCCACCAGTCATATATAGCCCCTTTTCCAAACTTCCACACTCTATTACAGGATCTGAGAGCCTCTGTTTTCTAATCTGTTCTCAGCTATAGGATCCTAGTCCTGCCATATACACATTCACATCCCCCGAGTCATCATCTGCACTTGACCTCAGAAGGGCGTTTTTCTCACATCACGTTCACGTACACATGCTCATGTTCAATTTGATCAAATAGTTGTTATATTTTCTTTATCATCAGATATTGCTCACGTTGAGTATTTTATTTTCATGTGTGTAGGTACTTGTTCCACAAGCTGACAACCCCTTCACGTATATTTTCGACACTGGCATGTATTTATTCCCTCTGTAAATCAATTGTATCGCCCAGTCATACCCTATGACATCTACCTTTAGGGTCCTTATATTCAGCTCTGAAATACCTTTAACTCTGGTGCAATTGGGTACTGTCACCTAGTAGCACTCTCCCCGACATGAGTTTTCCCATTCATAGTTCCCCCTAACAACTTGACACTCATTTTGATTTCAACCCCTAGGGATGGGAGTCCTGATAGTATTTTTCATTCATGAGAATGAACCCCATACTTCTTCTCATCATATTTATAAATTTCCCAATGGACTCCCAGGTCATATCATTGCGGTTCTATTGACTGCACTTCCGCAGTATCATAATCCCTCCATCTGATCCACCATCAGTTTTCCCATATTTAGATTGTCCTCCATTCATCTACCTCATACAAAAACCCACCCATGGGCCCCCCACCCTCCACCAGTTCTCTTTCACAAACTTGCGCCCTCACATGGAAAGCCATATTTCACTGGGGTACCCATTTTTGTATCTTTATACTCAACAAAATTTATTCTTTATTTATTTGGTAATTGTATACAACCTTTGTTTCTAGCATATACTTAGCTTTTTCACCGTCATCTTTGATGACCTTCTTTTTTCTAGAAATGCAACCCATGTCGCCCTTGGTTGGGGTATCCACCCTTTTTTCATTCTGACATCATTCACAAAACCTAAGTATCACAAAGTCCATGTACCCATGATATCTGAGTTTTCCACCCTATTAACCACTGGAACAGTTTAACCCTATATCTAGTCCTCCCCCTGACACTAGATTCATTTTTACAGTTGCATCTAGTCACCCTTCAAAATAACCAACCAAGGGCAGTCTTGAGTCTCACAACACTTTGAATTCATGCATGTTACCCATTAGTACCTAATATTACCTCTCACTCAATGGATTTCAAGAATCCCTTTGATCCCTAACATCATGTCTCCCTTTCTATTGACATCAGGACAATTTCCATAAGGGAGACAATATCTTTCCTATCATGACCTTTAAAATGAGGATTCTCAGACAAGACAGAGAGAATAATCATTTCTTTCTGATGTCGTTGACCCCCATAACATTTGACTTCAACAAAATCCCATGTTATGGTGTTTCTTACTATATGATTACTTTAGTTGTTTCATACCAGCTGAAGACCTCTGAATTCGTTAGGCCATCAATGCCTACGAGTCATTGACAATTCTTATAGTCGTCCTTGCCTCACTTCAATGTCTGTTCACCATTCAGAACTATAATCTGTCATTATCAACCACCCCTGAGGGCGTTGCAGTTATCTACATCATCATACATATTTAGTTACAGTCTCACATTTTGGTTACATGACATGAGCATGGAGCATGCCCACCTCGTTTGTACATAGATTTATTTTTTCCCTAGAGAAATATTTGTGTCCCACGGTTTTCCCTCTCCCTCCGGCATATCACTCTTGTAGTTCCTCTCTTTACTCTTCATCACAATGGCACTCTCAGCAAAACAAACATTGATGTATTTCAGCTATATGTATTCTCCTAACCTCACACATTAGGGGGCATCTGTTATCACTGAAAAATCATCTGTAACATTACATGCAAATGGTCAAAGAAAAACATCAATGCCAACAAAAATTAGTCCACCTACAACACCAAAATTCATTCAAAAGGCAACAAACTATATATTTGGGTCAAAAATTGAAGTGCTCAAAGTCACGAAAGGGAGCATGCGCACATTGCGCGGGCCAACATAGGCCTGAATGGGCACTATGCGCAAAATGCATGACTGTGCACGAGAAAAGCCACACACTCCTTTGAAAGATGCATTTATGGATCTTGTCGGCCCCTAAACCACTTATGGACCAATCCCCAACATGATTTGACACTCATATGAGTGAAATCCAACTTAGAGGATGGTCAAGGTCTAGAGGGTTCCCTAAAGGCCCCTTGTTCACACTATGAACCAATTACATTTTTCCATGTATGAATGCTATAAATAAGAGCCTTGGGTGAAGTAAGAAACCAAGCTCTTCATAGTGTTGTTATGATGCAATAATTCTCCCTTGAGAATCCTATTTTCTCTTTGGAGCCTTCAAGCACCATCACAATAGGCCATTCCACTCACCTCTTGAGGGAATAAGCATTGTTTTTCTTCACCATTTTCCATTTCTTCCATTGTAAGAGAGTGAAGTTATCTCAATTAGGGAAATCAAGAACCCTCCCAAGGAGGAAGAGGGGACTCATAAGTCCCTAAACTTTCTCTACAATGTTTTACTGACTAATCTATTAATCCATTGGTATAATTATGTTGGTCATTATTTGATTTTCATGGTTCTAAGTTTCTCATTCTTTCTAACATTTATTTCTTAGTTGTTTTAGTTTATTTCTTTGTTTACATATGTGTTTGGCTTGTTTAACCCACTCACAAAACTTCTGTCTTGTCTAGCAGGATCATCTAGACATGCAAGTGTTGTTGTTTTTTCTCACCCAAGTGACAAAACCAACAAAACAATAGGGATATGGATTAAAGAGTTTAAAATCTACAGGTTAAGGGTTATAACCGTTCGGTTTTGAGTATTAGGGGTTATATAGGTTAAAAATTAGGGGTAAAGGGATATAAAGGTTGGGATTTGAGTATTAGGGGGTATGTAAGTTAAGGACTATAGGGTTATGTTAATGGTTATAAGGTCTATAGGGGTTATAATGGTCATAACATTGAGATATTTGAGGTTAGGGGTTGTTAAAATTAAGGGTTTAAAAATTGTAAGCATTAACTGTTAGGTATGATAGTAGTTAAAGGATGATGTTGTTAAGGAGTTATAAGGACATGGAGATAGGAATAATAGAGATTAAAGGTATATGGATTTGGGATTAGAGGATGTACATGGATTAGGTATTGTTTGAGTCAATGGTATTATAAGTTAGGGATTACAGGCCATAGGATTAGGGTTACAAGAGGTTTAGGATTCATAGCGGTTTAGAATTTTAGTGGTTAGAGACTACAATATTAGTGCCTATAGAGATTAGGTGTTAGCAGTTATATAGGTTAGGGATTAGAATAATCATGTTTATAGGTTTGAATGTTATCCTCCTTAATGATATTTATATGTTGTAGGAATTATTGGGGTAATAAATTATGCATTATAGACTTTTGGATATAGGGTTATGGATTTTAGCGTTTGTGGTGTATAAGGAGATATAGGGTTATGTTAATGGTTATAAGGTATATCGATATTATAATGGTTACAACCTTGCGATATATGAGATTAAGGGTTTAGAAATTATAAGCATTAAGGGTTAGGTGTGATAGTAATTAAAGGATGATGTTGATAAGGAGTTATAAGGATAAGGGTATAAAAATCATAGATATTAAAGGTGTATGGATCCAGGCTTATAGGATTTACATGGATAAGGGGTTGTATGATTCAAGGGTATTATAAGTTAGGGATTATAGGTTACACAGTTAGTGTTCATAGTGGTTTGGAATTCATAGTAGTTTAGGATTTCACTATTTAGAGGCTAGAATATTAGTGTTTATAGAGGTTAGGTATTAGCATATAGTTTATGGATTATACTAATAGTGTTTGAAATAGTTATGTGTTTTTATAAAGTTCAAGGGATAGATGTCTAGACGTTATGGGTTTTATAGGGGTTTTAAGATAAGGAGTTAAGGATTGTAATCATTAGAGGTTAAACATGTTATGGGTTATAAGCATTACTATTTAAGGATTTAGTTATTTAGAGTAAGGGGTTATTCAAGTTAATGGTTCAAGTGTTAATGTTTATAGGATTTAGGTGTTAGTGGTTATAATGTTTACATTGAACATACTGATTATAATGTTTATGTTGGTTGGGTTCTATGGGTTATATGGGTTAGGGATTCACATAATGTTTTAGGCTAAAGGTTACATGGTTTAGGGTTTATAATAAATTATGGTTAGGGGCCACAAGGGCTATAAATAAGTGTCATAGGTTGGGTATGATAAAAGTTAATGTTCTAGGGTATTAGGAGGTATATGATAAGGTTTAGATGTTTTATATTTTAAGGGTTATAGGGGTTAGGTGTAAGGGGTTATGAGGGTTAAGTTTTTGGTTTTACATGTTAAAGGTTGTATGTCCTAAATGATATAGGGGTTGGGAATTGTAGTGATTGGTTTTTGGGGTAAGTGACTATAATGGTTAGGAGTTATACATGTTAAATTTCATACTCCTTAAGGGGGTTTACGGGTTGCAGAAATTATTGGGACTACAAATTATGCATTATATATTTTTGTATCTAGGGTTAAAGTATTAAACTAAGATTATGGAATTTAGGGGTTTTGGGGTTGTTGGAACATAGTGGGCATACCCTGGGTTTAACATTAAATCACCAACAAAACCCTAAAGATACTGGCCCTTTCGACATCACCCACAAGTAGGTGAAGTCTCACCCAAGGTATCTATGGGAACTACAAGAACTAGGTTTCCACAGTCATGGAGGAATGGGAGGCATTCATCATATTCTTCATACTTAACATTCATTCATTATACCATTCATCATGTGTGCAAAACCATAACAACATATAACAGATTCATATTAACCATCCATACATTATATGTGCACCATAAATAGAACAAAAAAGAAACACATCGCAACACAACATACATCATAACACAAAGATTTCACATGGTTCACCCCAACTAGGCTACGTCCACAATGAATGACTTCTTCATTTTATTATTTGGGCATTCATTACAACATTTGCAGTCTACACTCATACATTATTTTATGACAGAACCAAAATTCCCTAGCCTCTCTTTCAGTCTCTCACTATCACTACCATACTGCAGTCTTTCATAAAATACCTTATCTCCTTCAAGACATACTCATCCGCTAAGACAACAACCACCATAACCCAAAAATCCATTATATATTTATACTTTTACATTAGAGATTAGCATATTACATTGTGGACAAAATGTCTAACTACTTCTAACTAACTTCCTTCTTTCATACACACCGACCCCTGAAAATGTGATAACTATCTTCCTTTCTTTCGTGTGCTCTGCTACCTAGCCAACTTATCGTGTAGTTTTCTCCTGCGTGATTCCCAAAACTGGTCCCAAAATTTCCTCCTCCAACAGGCCCCCAACACTCTCTTGTGTCTATTCCCAAGCCACTTCAGACATGCTTCCACATCGCCATGAACTTCTAGAATATTTCTCTTGCAGTCATGACCTTTTCCTTTACTTGTGTTTCCTGCTACAAAATTTCCTCTATTGTCTCCACAATAATGCGGGTCTTCAACTTCTCTTCACTCTCTTGCATTTCCTTATTTGCAATGCCTTGTGCAACTACAAGTTCCCCTGCTACCTAGAACTCTTCCTCTTGTAGGGTCTCAATCTTTTGTGTGTGATATTGTTGGTCTACTCTCAATTGCATCAAGTATAAGTACAACTGCATGTCCTCCATGATTGCATTCATATTTTCTACTGGTGGCAGAGTGCTCATCATCTCCTTGAAATTTTGTGCCTTATCCTGCATAGTATGAAACATATTCCCTATTTCTTGCAACTATTCATCTTCTGTTAGTTGAGTCCATACTTGTGTTTTTTATTCATACAACTTGGCACACTCTTCCTCCAAACTGTTGATTCTCTCCACTATTTTCATCGCAGTCTTCTCCCTTTGCTCCCTTTCCTCAGGTGGAGTTCTTGGCATAGTGCGTGCTTCTAATTCTATTATCTTCATGTGGAATCCTTGAATGGATTCACTAATATTTTATAATTTCTCTTCTAATGGAAAATCTACTTCCATTGGTATATCTAGAAAATTGTTGTACACTTCCTACACTATTTTTTTCAAATTCCCTTATCTTTGATTAGCTTTGTCCCTTCTCTATCACAAAAACTTGTCTTATGCCTATCCTCCTTCGCAATCTCGGTCTGGTAATATCCCAAAAAACCATCAGTGAATGAATATGCTTCCTAACCTCCTACATTCTCCAAAAATTCATTTGTGAACAATGTATGAAAAATATCATGTAAACAAGCATCATTCAATTTCCTCAAATATACACATATTCTGATTCCCCCTATATTCATGTCCTAAACTACCATGGGATTGATCCACTTCGATTATTCAAAAGGTTCAATAATTCTTGCTTCTAGCATCATGTCTATCTCTGCTTTTACCCTCTTATTATACACTGGATTGAATCTATAGGGTCTCTATCTCACAGGATTGGCATATGGCTTCACTAGAATCTTCATCTCTCTTAACCTCCCAACAATCCCTTTCATTTCCGAGAACAATATTTGGAAACATATCTTGATATTCACACAGTAAATCAACAATATTCTCTACTGTTTCCTCACTCCAATAGTCTCCTATGTTTGCAAACCTGGGCTTGTCTTGTGTTCTAATATTCACTTTACATGTTTTCAATGGATTTGCATACACAAAATATTCAATATGTGGTCCCTCTACTGTGTGCTCTCCTTCAATTTATGGTATTTTCACATCTCTTGGGTATTCCTCTTCTTTTTCTTCTTCAACAACATTATAATAGTGCAAAACCTCTTCAACTGTCGTAGTAAATATAGGTGTACTATATAAGGGTACTGATTCTATCGAGTCTTCTGATGCAAAAAAATTTCTCTTGATAACCTACAAGGTTGATTCCATCAAAGGAGCATCATCTTCAAAACTAAAATTTACCTTGAAATTCTCAGTTAATTATTCCCAATCTATTGTTCCTCTATAAGATTCCAATTTTATGTACCAATTCTTCGGGATTGTGTCCAGGGTACATACAAACAAATGAATCCATTCTTGCTTGGGTATTAAACTCCACATTGTTGTACACTTTTCAATATGGTATGTAGGGAAACTTGATCAAGTATACTTCTGCATAGTATATTCATTCTCTATTCTGAACCTGACCTATAATAGTCTCCTGCATTGCTACCAATATCTTATTCCATCCTTATGCACAACCCAACATCTTGTCAGGATCGCTTTCAAAGTGACATCTAAATGTAGTAATCTCTATTGATATGATATTTTCAATTCAAATTCTCTTATAAAATAAGATACATCAGTTAGTCTGTCATACCTCAGAGGATCACATACCTCAGTTCCAATCCATTGCAACGCATGGGTAATCTGAGCACATTTCCTTGTAGACACTTCATGCAATCTTTGTTTCCAATTCTCCAAAGCTTCTTCTGAATCTAATGCACATGAACTGATACTTATCCAACTAAGTACACCATTAGCTATAGGATTTACATATTTGTCCATCCACGCGGCCATATTATGCAGGTTATTGAGCTCTTTTCCCTTTACTTGTTCTACATATCTTCTTCCTTCAATAGGATACAACATCATAGTAACCTTCAAGTCTTCTACTTCAAATATCGTCTATCTCTTCTTCATATCAATGATATTCTGGTTGTCAAAGGTTGAATCAAGTCCAAGTAGCACTGGATAAGGGGTACTACTATCCACTATATCGATCACTTTAAAATATGCTAAGTTGTGCACTCCATCAATACTAACACTTATCATTGTCAATCTTCAAATTGGAACAATCTATGCTAATTTGCTAACCTCAATTGAATAGGAGACTAGATCAAGCTTGTCTTACCCATTATTTCCCAGGGATGGTTCATAATAACATTCACATTAGAATCTAGATCCAAAATTATATTGCCCATGTCGTAGTCTCCTATCTATGCATTAAGTCAGAACTCCCTATTTATTCTTTTCTTGCGGTGCACTTGGTTAAATGATCAATGTGCAAAAAGTATCTCTCTTTCCTGGGTGTAATGGTCGATCATTCCGTGAAGAATACTCAAAGCAAGATCATCCTTCTCAATTTTCCTTTATGAATGGTCATAGGCTGGAGGCATATCATACACCGACAACCTATCATACAAAGGTGGAATGGTTGAATTCAATTCTATCCATTATGATGCTATCACTTATTTTCTTGTAGGTCTCTTTATTTTTTCCATGATCAAATAATAGAAGAGGTTTTGTTGCTTTCCTGACCCATTTGTGGATCTTATTTCATTGATCCATCACATCAACTCTTGTTCTTGCTCCTCCATGCATAACAACTGTTATATTAGGTTGTTTATCATGCACCTCTACTATTATCATTTGTACATTATGATTCTTGTTTTCTTGACACTTTGCAATCAACTGTGGGAAATCCTTCATCACATGGTCTAGTTGTCTACAATATGTACATGCCAAATGTCTAGGATGATTACTATTATAACATATAATTGTTCCTCTTCCTCTGCCAAATCCTCCTCTTTCATGACCTATGAATCCTCCTCTTCCTCCTTGATTATAACCCATTGGACTATTCTACTGCATACCTGCTCCTTATTCTTCTCCTTGGACTATATATGAATATGTGGTGCAATCTCTCATCTGATCAAATTCACAACAATCCATTTCTTCATGTCCTATTGACTTACAAAAATTGCAAAAAAAGTTTGAAGAAGTGCTATGATATTTATGCATTAATGGACAAGCAGTATGCTAGTGACCCATCATCTTGCAAATCTCACACCATACCCCTAATGGATTCCTAGCTCCTCTATTCAAATATTTTTGAAAAGATAGACATTCATTCCTATGATGACATTTTGTTCTACATGTGACACACCATACTTCCTCACACTTTTCTTTTCCTTTCACAACTTCCAGCAACTGAATAGTCATTGCTGCTAACTGTGACTAAACTTGATCCATCCCTGTGCGATTTTGTCCTACATGGGATACTTCTAATTTCATACCAATTTCTAGGGATTTCGATTACGATGAAATCTTTTGTTTTGTCAAAGGGAAACATATATGCAACAATAATACTGCAATAAACCACTCCCTATGGTATTCATCTGGAATTTGGAATGTCAATCGATCCTTCAATATATTGAATATTTGATTATAATCCCACAATAATTCATTCACTATCTACTTGATATCCTTCATCTCTTTAATGCACTGTGACTCAGACTCAGGTTTCTGGAACTCTTTCAATAGAGATTGCCTTACATTTTCCACTGTTCTAGTTTGTCCTATAGGCATAGTAGTCTAATATTTCATGTACCATAGTAACACTCAATCTTATAATTTTTTCACCAACTATGTAATCTTTGCATCATCATCGTGAAAATTATTCATAGTCCATATTGTTTCACAAATGAACAAATGTTGTTCTGGATCTTCTGAACCTACCATGTGAAAGACATGAATTCTTAAAGTGGGGTCTACTCCTGCCATCGTATTCTACATGGTATTCATCCTCGGTGATACTACCTGAAGCTGGGTTACTATATTACTTAAACTTATTTGACTACTATCCTTACCTCCCTTACTAACTACAATCGACAAAGTTTCTTTAGAACTTGAAGATGCACAAGGGGTTGTGGGCTCGATGCATATTTTGGCCTGAGTGGGATATTCTCCTATTGGACTGAGTTGACCTTCTATGTGTGATATGATCTGGATTATTATGCCAATGTATCTTTCTTCAAAATCAATGATTTTCTCCTCTCTATCAGTGTTATAACAAGATTTGCCTCACCCTATGCAAATTTTCTCAGAAGGCCTTTTTCCATTTCCCTATGCAAACTTGAAGTCTCTTTTTGCAGTTCCCAGAGCTAAAAATAATATTGTCAACATATATGCGCCCTAAATATTATACAAAATGTGTATACGAAGGTTGCACCATTACATCCCATGTACATCAGGTTTTGTGCCAAAATTAAAAATGGTGTCGTGTTTCCATTTCACGTCATGGGATCCATGACCCTTGACCTTCCATATACTGCAAACATTCTGAATCAGCCCTTCAGTTCCATTTTAGGTCTATAAATGGGCCATATCAAATCTATGGAAAAGAGAAGAAGAACTCAACTTTGAGAGAAAAGTTACTCTGGAGAAATTATTCACTTCATATTGAGTCTACATCCCTTTATCCTTTTAAGTCTAAACACATTGTTCAGTCCCCAAGCTCTTCCCTACTTGATTGAGGACCTCATTGTATATCTTATATGAGATTTCCTTTGGTGGAGGATTGAAGTGGTGGAGACCCATCTGGAAGGGACTTAGTTTCTTGGTTCTGAACCGTGCCGACACGGAAGTTTGTAATTCATTCACTTCTACTGATTACATTTTAATATAAATACTCTCTTCTCGTCCAATTAATGTCTTGAAAATATTTGAATTGTTATTCCATGGGAATATTTGTTATGAATATTGATGTATTATGCTATTGAATATGCTAAATTTATATATTGTCACCATATGCTTGTGTTTCTTGGTTGCTTAGGACAAGTTGTAGGTGTATTGCTTTGAGTCAAGTGCTCAATGATGGACTTCATCGAACATTTGGACGAGGTAGGATATTTATCTTGTCTTGTTAGCATATTTGTTTATATAGCATACTTGAGATTAGAGTTGATTTATGCAGTCATTTTTTACTATTGTGGCTTACGCCATGCCATAGAGAGATTTTCATCATAATAGACTTGGCGACCATATTGGGGATAGAATGTTCTTTTCGGGGTGTGGAGTGTTTTTCTCCTTTAATTTCTCTAGTTTATATTGATTTTCTTGTCATATGATTGGTTGATAGCCTCTGTTCATTTTGAGTCTGAGTTTCTTAGCCTTATCCTTAACCTGACAGTGTTTTAATAAGTATACGCGGATTTTTACCTAACAATTGTGTACATACGCGTGTTGTCCTTCTGTAAGAGGCATATATACATGTTTTTTTCCTGAACAGTTGCATACATCTTTCTTGTGTGCTTGGTTGATAAGTGTGATGTTTGTTGGGTAAGTTTTGATGGTTGTTGAGTCTTCTTAGGTCTCTCTTATGACTGTTAAGTGCTTGTAGAGTGATAGGAAACCTTTCTTTGGTTGAATTTTTTTGGTAGTGCCTTTCTCATCATCCTTTTCATCAATTTTCCTTGCATCTTGGGTTGGGTGTTGGTTTCTTGATATCCTACTTGGTTTGTCTCTGATTTCATTCAGTAGAATCTTTATATCAAGTTGTTATTCATTCCTTGCATTTTAATTCCTTTATATTGAAAATACAAAAATATTAAGAGTTTTTCATTGTTGGCGTTTGATGTTTTTGGGTTCTTATCGTTGATATTAGTACATGTATGGAAAAATTGCATTTTATTTTGAATTGCAGAATTAAATTGAAAATTGCATTTTGAAAGGTTATCATATTTGGAATTGAAGTCAGGAATTTTCATTTTATTCATATTCATTTTTTACTTGCCGGGTCATAACATTATTACTTTCACTACCACACCTTTTTGAGTAACCAAGGCCACTAAAAGAAACACTGATAATTTAAAATTGATTAGAAATGATTTTTTTTTATAGGGTGCACAAACTAGCTTAGGATTTAGAGCCTTGGAATAGGATTTTGTGAGTAAACTTCTCCAAGGCTATTAAATCAACATATGTGTTTGACTAAGGGAGTGGTGAAATACATTGTATAATTGGTGATGTTAGGAGGCCTTTCTTACACCAGAGTTAAGCATGAGGTCACGTGAGGTTGGTTGAGGGGATATCCCCCCAATACCTTCTTAGCGTCAGATATATTTCTGGGGATCTATTTATATATGGGGATCTTGCTAGTACCTTTACCTCTGTGAGAGAAAGTTCTTTCGAGGTTTCAGGCTTTGTTACCCTGCCCATATGATGGACCTGACTTATGAATGTTTTCCTGCACATCGGTTATATCATGGTTTCTTAGTTGCTTGACATAGGTACCACATAGGTTACTTGCAGGGGTTATTCTACAGGTACCCTATGTCAGATAAGGGTTGGACAACACATTGTTAGAATATATAAGATGGTGTGCTCGTTTTACCATTGAAGATACCTTCATCACCCAACCATAGGCCGAAGCCTCCCTCCGAGCACCTTAACCTTCACTGAGAATTACTTTAGAAGCAAACCCTAGGCTAGATAGCCAAACAAAGAGTAGGGCATCAATCCCCAAGGATAGCGCATCACAAAAAGCTGATCAGATGTTCCAAACCCTAGCCAAGAGATATTCAAGCCAAAATTGAGATCTTGTTGCTGCTACAGCTGCACCAGCTCTTCCTCCAAACTTGCGCACAAGATTGCAACTACAGTGTGCACCAAACTGCAGAACTGCAATTCTGAGATGCTTGAAATGAGAATTGGCACCCTATATTTATAGTGGTTCTACCAGTCTTTTTGGGGCCGACTTCTCCTTCTGGATAAGTGTCTGTTTAGTATATTATTATAATTTCTGGCTGACTTCTTCTCTTGGAGGCTAATAGCCTAATATAAATTATCTTCTTGAGCCGACAACGCTTCTAGGGTTATTAGCCAACTCATTAGGGTTTCTCTTACTTCCCAGAGTCTTCTATTCTCGTCAGGTTCACACGTGGGGGTAAATACCTCTCGCAGCTACCATAATATTAACACACACAACCTTTATGGAGGATTACCTCTCTGGGGGGATCTGACTGACTGGTTTTTAAGCCCACAAGGGCCCTTATAACTGATTCTGATACCTCCGATCTTTTGTAGGTATTCTCAGGCCCCTCTTGGGTGAGACATACCTACTTTAGGGAGGGCGACCCCTTTCAACCAGTTTATTATGTTTGTGTGCATATTGGCCTTTTGTTTATTTTGGTGTGCTCTTTGATCATTAGTTGACCTTAGGATTTTGTATTGTGCCATGGGTTTTTATTATTATTGATAGTGGATTCCCTTTGAATCCCTCATTTAGCACTACCTCCCCCATAGCATTCACTCATTTCATAGGGACGAGTCCGTTCATGTTTCATAATGGTATGAAAAATCATGATGCTCAGTCAATACCTTGGGTCTCTAATCATATTCCTCTTGATATGAAAAACGTGCCTTCACCATTTTCATCCTCTCCCTCACTTGCTTATATGAATCCTAGTTTTGGATCCAGGGGCACGATGACTCCTTTTTCTACATCTTTGTTTGAAGGGAGTCATATCCCTTAATAGACTCTCACCGTGGAAGGTTGGAATCTACCTTCTTACGGATGCAATCCTAGCTTCACTTTTCCAAGACCAAGTGTTCAAATGGGTGGTTATTCTACTTATTACACCCCATCTATGTATCCTCTGTTCGCTATGCTAGTTCATACGAACACTCTTCCCATGGAAGGCCTCCATCTATCCTTTGGTATTTCATACAGAGGAATTCATTTTTATAGTACAGGATATTGATCTAGGTGGATATCAGTGGCCACTCACATATTCCACGGGCTTGAAATTTTTTTTTCCATCTTGGCATTTTTTCGATAGTTTTTCGGGTTCCAAACTTTTGGGGTCGTTTTGAGGCCCTAAACGACGTATTTTGGGAATTTGGGGTCCAGGGGGATACTACAAGCACTGGCCTAGACCAGTAAAAATCATTCTTCTCATTTATACCTTTCCAATGGTGTATCGAGCACCCCAAATAGAGATTGTATGCAAAAGTTACGCCCCCGATAAGTTGACATATCAACTACCCCCATCGAGGCCTGCAAACGTTTTGGATTTTCATCTTCTGGGGTCAGGGTTTTGGATTTTACTTATGTTAAAAAGGCCTTTGGAGCCTCATTGTAACAATAATCTTCTTGCAAATGTGAGTATCCTTCACATTTCTTATAAGAGATAAGCTACCAACATTCTAGCGAGTCTTTCACTCTGTATTTTTACAGTCTTTGTACATTTTCGCTCATTAATAGAAAATTGTGTATTACTTTTTTTTTGTTTATGGTTACATCTCTGATACATTTATGTTATATTATTGGATATCCTTGATATATCTATTCATTTCTTTATTATATCTCCGCTCTCATTTTGTGCCGAAAATAATCCAGATCAGATACCCCCTTCATATAATCCCTTCATTTGGGGGAAACTTATATCCTTACCTGAGTAACCCTTGTCATGAAGTTTTCTCTTCGAAAAAATATGATTCAGTGATGATTCGTTTAAACAAATATATGAATCAATTCGGAGGAGGATACTACCATGTCGGGTAGGGACAGGGTGTAGACTAGAATCCTTCTAGGCCAACAATTTCTCAAAACCAGTCTTTCCCGGGACCTTGGTCTCAAATTCTGCAACCAACCGTTGCCACTAGTCCAGCCGCTGCAAGTCATGCTGGGGGCACAAATCTAGTTTCCATGAGTCATAATGACATCACATATCCAATATCGATCATCCATGTTGGAGAATCATCGCCAACCTATGTACATCATGTGGGGGATGAACCACTAGCCTCTGCTAGTCACCAACCATTGTGAGTGATGCTGGGGGAATTAATATTATTGAGAAGCCTTGACATATAGGAAGTAATCCCAAGTTCTTTTGTAGGCTTTGCAAAGGAGGTCATTTAACTCACTTGTTCCCTACTACTGTGGTAGTAGAAGAAGTGCAATCCTTCTATGATAACCCTTCGGGCTTAGAGTCATCCTTGGTTTCCCAACATTCTATTTCTCTTTTGATTGAGACATCAGTCATGCTAATGAAATATTTTCCCGACACCACTCTTTTTTTTAGGAGTGAGACTTCTTTTGACTGTGTTGTTTACGATTAAAATTGTCAACGAAGTTTTTCCCGAAAAGTATTGCTAAAGCCTATTATTATAAAAACTAATAATACTAGTAGGTGGGACCCCCTTGAACTATTGAAGATAAGATCTGTTCATTTTTTTTGGTGATGTACAACATGGCTTACATGATTGATGAGATACTGTTGTTATGGGTTATGATTGAGCTTATGAAGTGTTGATTCCTGATGTTGTTACAACCTATGTTATTCTATTCTTATCGCACCTGCACAACAAACATGTTAGTGAAATTACATGAAGGAAATTTTGATAAGGGCAAAAATACTATAACAAATGCAAAGAAAAGGGATCTAATTCTACAGTTTTACTATACTACATGCGAACAATTGGAAAGAAATGGGAAAAAATAGCAAAGGGGAAGAATTTAAAGCCATCCTATTCACTATACTACATGCATGAAAGACTTAACAATTATTGTTAAATCCTAGCTAACGAGTAAATGGTTATGCAATTGTGATTGAATTATATGTTAATACACATATGGTATGAAATGTTGGTGGCGCATTTGGCAAGGTGATAGTGCTAATGGTTATGCAATGATTAATTGAATTATGTGTTCGATATTCATATGGTATATTTGATAGAATGAATGTCGGTGGCTCATTTGACAAGGCAATGAGCGTTAATGGTTATGTGATTTTGTTTGAGTTATATAATAAGGATTTAAATATATGATGTGGAGAATGCATTTAGCAAGTAATATGTGAAGATTCCAACACAGAGTTAAATTAATGGTGTTAATTAAGAGATGGTTGGCATGTACTGATGAGTAAATGAATTGTGGGTGGAGGCAACGTGCATTTACTACACATCACCTTTACTCCTCCCGTTAGTCACCACCCTAGTCAAGCTATTATTGATCTTGTTGCTAGGGTTATGCTTTGAATTCTTAGCAGAGAAGAACCGCTGAGCCAACTCTCGGTTTTAAGGAATTTGATTACAGATATGTCATTTTTTTTCCATTCATGACTCTGCTATGGTTATGAAATGATTACTGGCTCAGGTGTATTGGTTTGTGTTTTCCTAAGGGTTGCAACTATGTGAAATTGTGTTCTTGAATGAAGAATGGATGTTTCTTCCTGTAATAGTATTGAGTTCGTGGAAGTTATTGGTCATCCTGGGTGGTATCCCTCTGTTATCCTGGCTGGTTTAGTTGGAGGGTTTTTTTTTTTTCTTGATGGATTTCTATCTTCGGGCATTGTCTTTAGATCCAGCCGTTGGCTTTTATGGGTTTAGTAATTGGAGGTCCGTTGTGTTACTGTGTTTCGTCACCTGGGCATTGGTGGATTCCACCACTAAGGGTCATGAAGTGGGCATTATTTTCTTAACTTGGCCCTCTCTTCACCTTAGTATTGTTGTAGCTTGAATGAAGAACACGAGGGTTATACCTATGTGTGTAATATTGCCAGGCTGAATGGGAGCCTCACCCTTTTTTTTTTATGGCCCCTTGCCATGGATCGTTGCCTTTCCACAAGTGAATCATGGCTCTCTTTGTGTGCACACCATTGGCCTCGAGGGTTTCAAAATCATAGGGAGTTGGCTCTGTTACCCTTGTGTTGGCTACAGAGAAGACCCTTAACCCTCCATTCTGGATTTTTATAGAGAAGACTATCAGGCTTGTCAAGATGCTATGGGGTATTGTGGATCAAATGTATGGTCGACTACTTTGAATACAAACTCACCCAATTGGTCGTATGGTAGTCGTGTTGGTTTGGCATTTTGTTACTGCCTCTGTGATAATAATGACAAATCCTGCATTGTTATTAGCACCACTAAATTTACACAGTCATGCTACTTATAATTAATAATTCATTATTGTCTTAACGGAGAAGGATGTTGCCCCGATTTGAATCAATGCATGGGTAGATGTTGTTGTCATAGCTTGTTAGGTCAATTGATTTTATGACAGTGGAAAATTGGTTGTTTGGTACATAATCACTGGTTTTTCGCACTAAGGATTGTTTGAATGTTAGCTAGCATTGGTGAAAATTTTTGACATTGCTTGCGCATGTCGCGTTGTGTGTTTTCACAATGAAATAATGGTCATGGTAACTATGGGTTATTTTGGGGCCAAATCATTATTGAATCGGATGACTGTAAAAACTATATCCTTATGATTGTTTGGTTGGATAGGCCTAAGTTTTCACAAGCATAGTTGATCACGGTTTGACTAAATCAAAGTAATATTGTGTTAGGTTGATGACTCCGTTAAGCCCTAATATTGGCTCATTACCCCTTAATTGGGGCATATTAGATTAGTAATGTTATTTTATTTATGTCGGCTTTAGGCCATTAGTTGTAATTTATATTAGTAATGTTATTTTATTTATGTCGGCTTTAGGCCATTAGT
>ML779842.1:404917-416333 GCA_009831015.1 Picea engelmannii | reverse complement strand
ACCTCTCACTCTGGGTGGGTAAACCCACCTTTAATTAATTCTGGCCCTTTCATTATAACTGTTGGGGCCGACTTCTTATTCTGCACTTTGTAATTGTCCGATGACCAATCCGCAAAAGGGGATTTGGTCCTTATACAATTACCTACATGATTAATCCTCAATGGGGATTAATCTAATAACAATAATAATAATAATGACCTGATTAATCCACAATGGGGATTTAATCCAATAACAAAATAATAATAATGATTAATCCACAATGGGGATTTAATCCAATAATAAGAATGCTCTTCGCAGTTACATTATTTCAACATAGGATAGATGATTTGGTCTTCTTCCTTATTTTCTGCTATACCTTTCTTCCCTCCATCCTAAGATTCAAAATAGAATATCAGAAAATTTCTCCTTAAAGCACGAAGAAACACTTTTTACTGCGACTGATCGAATGTTATGAATACAGGACCAAACCCCCTCATACGTACCAGTTTTCATTAGTTATTCCCAAAATCTTGTCTCATTATTTCCCTTAAACCATATTTTCCCCCCTATTGCATAATCATTCTAATCAATAATTCTTTGATCTCTGTGAAACCGGTCTGCGAAACCAGAAATTCTGAGTTCTTAATATGTTGGAAATAGATTTCCCTGTGGATTTGGTATTTTATTGACTCCCAAAAGCGCAACATAGGGTATCTTCTTGCAAATGGTTGCAATGCCTTATTATTTAATTATATTTAATAATATACTAATAGGTGGGACCCCTTGGGTGACTTTTGTGACTATGATGAAGAAACGACATTTATGCTTTATGTTCTTATGAGTTGGATGAGATACAAGCTCTATGGTTTATTTTCTTTAAATCGTTGTCAAAATAATTGACTACAGGATGTTATGGGCAAGGTGACTAAAGAGGAAATGTTGTTGTCTTAAGTATTACAATGCTACATTTAATTCGACAAAAAATTTACACTCCAATTTTTAATTTACATATGGTATGTGATATGGTGATTACCTTGATTTCATTCTACAAGCGTTGTGCACATTGTTTAAATTAGAAGTCTAAAGGTTGGGGCATAGTATCCCTAGAAAGTTTTTGGTGTATGTTACATTGTGGTCTTGACAAAGGTTGGAGCATTGTAAGTTGAAACATTTGTAAACATGGTGTATTTGACTTGCATTAAATTAATTTAGAGTTAGTGGTTGATGAGTTGTATGGTTAGCTTGCTCATACTGGCTATGGATGAATGTGTAAGTGTAGATACGATGTGCAGTAAATGCACGTCGCTCTAACCTACCTTGAGCCTGCCATCCTAGCCATTTTGCGTTTGGTCTTTTGTTGGTTGTTGTTACTCCGCTTTGTTCAGCTGTGGAAGAGGTATACAGACTTGGTCGATTCTCCTTGGAAATTTTTACACACATGTATGAAGTTTCTTGTTGCTCCATCCATGAATTTTTCTGTCCTGCTCTTTAATTAATTCAAAAGTTGGCTCTTAAATTTGCTCATTGTCTATGCATTTCCAAGTTTATGATTATGGATTTCCGACTGTATATGGATGGTGGTTGAAGATTGGCCTCTGTGGTGTTTGTATGTGAATTATTTACAGTTAAAAAATGGTGTCGGTGTCCCCTACTCTTGGTAAAATGATATTTTCTCCATTGCTTTTCCTGTGAAAAAGAAGGTATTGTTGGGAAGTTTTCGGGCATGCCTTCCTTCTAGATTTTTTTTGGTGGTTCCTCTCTGTCTGGTAAGAATGGTACCAATGTTCACATCTCTTGGGTTATTTTAGACTATGTCTGTCATTTAATTGTGTGGATTTCATGGCTATCATACTCATTCCCTTGTATAAGATATGTAAATATGATTGTGGGAATTGTTGGTGGTGTTAGACTGTTGAAGGTATCCCTTTGGCCAAACCCTCGAACCATTGGTTAGCTCGTCCTCTTATACCACATCCATGTTGATGATTTTATATCGAAAAATGTATTTGAAAGACGTCATGAAGGTGGAAAACACAGAATTTAATAGAGACATTGGCGTGCTCTTTTTAGTCATGGGTTTTGCC
Source organism: Picea engelmannii (assembly GCA_009831015.1). NCBI lineage: Eukaryota > Viridiplantae > Streptophyta > Pinopsida > Pinales > Pinaceae > Picea > Picea engelmannii. The sequence continues at coordinate 414,270 of ML779842.1, read as the reverse complement.
CATTTGTTACTATGCAATGATAGAAAGAATGCCAAGATTTTATTTTTTTTAAGAATTTTAAAAAGAGATAGGGTTTGACCTATGGAAATATTTGGGCGATGACAATGTTTCAAAGCCATTGTTTGAAGGATACGACTTGTTGTGTGTTGTTTCCATATGAAAAAAAAATACCTCTATGAATGAATTATATATGCATTGGATGAGTCTTGCAAACCAGAATGAAAGGGAAATTTGGAAGCATGGTTATTTTAATTTTTGGTTGCAATAGTGTTATACACAAGGATCCCTTCCGTGGCCACTTCGTGGAGCCATGTAGTGATTTAAAAGGTACTAGTGTTAATATCGTGGACCACAGTCTGTCCATTCCTCAACTGTTGGTTGTGATTATTGTGATTTATGTGATGTTATGTCTCCTCGACTATGTTGTGTGCAAACTATGTTATTACTATTGAATGTTTATTGGGAAATAAATTATGAAATGATTAATTTGAAATGCAATTTCTAAATGCAAATGATCAATCTTGAAGTGAATCCCCAGTTCTTGATTTTTGGAAACAGAGTGTTGAATTTCAGTTTTGAAACAGTAACGGGTTTTGAATTTTAATTAACATTGAAGATGGCATTGTTTGATATATTAGAACAGTACCCATGGGAGTCCCTTCCATTATACCATTTTCTGCAAAATACACTCCCTTCATTATCCCAATTGCACTTGTTCACTCCCTGTTCTGTGATATTAATTTTGAAGTAAGTTATGTATGGACATAAAGAGGAAATGATATGGAAGTTGATTGATGATTTGTATTATGGGATATGTTTGGATACACAGTTGATTGTTTTTATTGATTGTTGAATAGTATTCATAAATCCCTCCCCCTCCATGATATCACTTTACGCTGAATACAATCCCTCCACAATCCCATTGACCCTATCAATTCCTTGTTCGTGTGGCAGTTAATAAATGGAATTTTTATGGATGGATTGCATGTGTCTCGTAGTAATTTATAGAGCCAACTCTTGATTTATTTAAGTAGAGTTTCATGTATGGGTTATTAATAACTTCATGACTGATTAATTATTTCTACAGAATGAGTTTTTTCAATAGGGGTCGTAATGGCTGAAATAACAAAGGTAGGGGTAAATGGCATCGAGGCCATAGGAGGCCTCAATTTTCTATTCACTTTGATGTTGATTTGCAAGAGTTGAACCAATTGTTTCAATTTGGATTCTTTAATTTGGATGGACATGGGATATTGTATCCTCGACCTGAAAGGCCCCCTTTTCAACAGCCTCAGAATTTTCTCGGCATTCCTATTCCCCCACATGTGTCGATGCAACCTGAACCTCTCACAAACGATGGTTGGAAAGAAATTCTCAATCAGCCTACTTCTCACCACTGTAGTTAGCCCACTGTCTCATTTTCATTACCACCACCACCACCTCCAATTAATTCTAATGCACAAATTCCCCATGTCGTTTCACCATTTCAGTCTTTGCATGCCAGTAAGAGACTGAAAAATGGAATCCCACAACCTATGCTAGATAAGGGAAAAGAAGTAGCTTCCCTCTCCAGTCCATCCACATATTCTTATAAATATGTGTCTTCACGTCTCCACCTAAAAGATGATTGTGCCCATGTGATTGGTGAAATACTGCCCAAGGGTCTAACCAACCAAGGGATACTCTAGAAAAGTCAAGAGGAGACAACAGTGAGAAGATGAAATACGCCTCACACAACAACAAATAGGGATTTTCAATGTTTTTTTTTTATGATATTCAATGATGAAGACAATGTTTAATGATTTTCAACATATTTTGGACAACAAGCTTTATTTTGGATATTTTTGTGGATAAGATAGATATATTATTTTTTGGGGATATGGTCTTAAATATTTTTGATATTTAAATATTCAACATAAATTATATCCATGGGAGCTACAAGGATGTTATATGATCCAAATGATTAATTTTGTATTTTATATTTGATGATTGGCAAAGAGAATGATGGGAGTCACAAGGGGTCCCACCTATTTAGTTATTATTAATTAAACTCTTATTTATATATTATTATTAATTATTTATTCCCAAACTAATTAATTAAGTTAATTTGACTTAACTAAAGAAAGTCGTTGAACTACCTCAACTTATTGAAAAAGAATAAAGGTTCAATGAGAGGAAGAGACAAGGGGAGAATAGAAGGAGAACTACAATACTAAGGTTTTCTCTCTAGTTAGTGAGATAGCTTCAGTTTTCATTCATTTCTGAGTTTACTTGAAAGCCTAATCCTCTTGATGACAGTAGGGTCTTATTGAAGGTAACAGGATTCAAAATTGAATCATACCTTTCAGCAGCTTGTTTTTAAGGTGTTTGATTTATCCTTGATAGTCTGTGTATTCTTGTTTGTTTATGAATAAATTTTCATGGCTTATAAAGAATATCTTATAGATTCAAGTGGCATCATTTTGTGGCAAGTTCATCCAAATCATCAGTTTCAGTTTTATTTCATTGTCAAGTTCTTTTTGTATGGTGCCCATCAGAGACTCCTAAATCCGACTTTGGTCCATACCCTCACAGGGGTTTGTAAAAGAGAAATACAGTTTTGTATCTCAGAATGAAATAAAATAAGATTATTGTTCTGTCTCATACATGTGTTTTCATGACTTGGTTCTTCCTTTTTCTTGTGTCTCCATGTTTACTTCAATGTAAAATATGTATACTTTCACCTAGATTCTTTAAAAAAAATATTTTTACATTGTTACAAATATAAAACATAAAATCAACATTGATCCCTTGTAATTTATACTTGTGGATTGAGTGAAAGTTTTGAGGCTATAAACCTCGGGTGACATTCCCAACTGTCTTATCCTAGCCAAGAAAGATCTGAAAATGATTAAGTAAGGTATTCCATACCTTTTTCCTCAACAGTGAGTATAGAGGGACGGATGATGACTTTTCATAGATCCACCTAGTGGCAACCCATCCTAAAGGGAAATAAACTTACCAGGGCATCATGTCACCCCTCCAAGTATGAACAAGGAAAAGTGCATATTTCCAAGAAAACATCATGAAATGAAGAAGGATTCAATAAAACATATTCAAGTGCTTCAAGAAATTGGAGTGATACATACCATGATACATGAACGCATTAACTCATGGAGCAAGACCAACGACTACTTCAAGACCAGACTAGTGGGATGGATACTGCTGGTGATGATAAATGGACTGCACTAAATAAAAGAGGGGCCCTTCGGGGCCATGCTCAAGTTGTCTAGTTTTCGGTACTCCATGTCTAGGACTTGTGGGGCTTAAGACATGATCTCTTTAGTTATCCCTAGGCTAGGGGATGATAGTTCCAACACATAAACATTTTTCTATCTTCGCGGACTCACAGACTCATAATATTATATCCTTCTTTACATAATTCGTCTAAGAAGTCCCAACACTTAGACATTTTTCCATCTTCACAGACTCACAAACTCACGGACTCACATGTTCCAACATGACAATTCATTAACTTCTTCCTCACTATGCACGTAGATCCTGGCTTGACATGTCACCAAAAATATGGATAGTCCAGATTAATAGCATGCACCCCCAAAGATTTAAATTTCATGAAAATTCAAACACGCTATGAGTCTCCTTCGTCAATCATGTATCCAGATCAATGGTCCGATGTCTTGGCTCGGGGTTCCTCTTTTCGAGAATTGTCATTGTGATGTATCTCTGCCACACTTTCCACCTCTACCTCCCTGCCTTTGTGTACCTGCCACCATGGCAGTACATGTCACCTACCACCACATCAGCTAACATGTTGCCCCTCATGTCATGTTGACATCAGCATACAGAAAAATAAAGAAAATTTTCCAATTGGGCCAATTTTCCAAAATTTCCCAATTTCCACCACGGTGCTCTGCTCACATGAAATTCAGTCAATTAGCATGTCTGAATTTTTCCAGTTTGAAATTTAATTTGGGATTTCTAATACTTGGGCTCGATTCTTTCAAATATCCATGAAATTCCCTTTCATTTCATTGCAACATTTTGTCAAGCAAATCACAAACAAACTCCTCCTGACATTCTGTCAAACTATTTTCTTACAAATCTGAAATTACAGTTTTGCATTCTTCTAAATGACCCATGCAGACCCAGTGTTGAAGACTAGAGATCTGATACCACTTTGTCACGTACCCATTACAAACGACTCAACAAGATTGCTTTGATACCACTTTGTCATGTACCCATTACCAACGACTCAACATGATTGCTCTAATACTAGTGCAGTCTTAGCACCCTTTCCCTTTCAAGTGGAGTTTATCCCCCCATACTCATTTTTGGGTCGGTCTACAGCAACGATGTACTTTATTAATGATATGTGTGTTTACATATTACAATACTAGGCTCATTGGCCTTTAGAATCTAGTCTCTCTTGCCTAATAATCACATAATCCTTCTGGCATATAATAACCTGGCTCACCAGCCTATAAAACATTTTTTCATTTAAAACTGGGGATCGACCTGGGTATTACAACACAAGCACTTTTGGCCCAAAATACCTTGGCTCACCAACCTATATGTTCATCTACATTTATATGTACAGTTGGGGTTCAACCTAGGGGTATTACATTAAAATTTTATCCTAAGTAGTGAAGTCCCTCAAAGAAAAATATCTTAAAACTTACACAACCAAAAAGTTTAAAAATATGTTTGGGATATATATGGACATTTACTCTTTAAAAGGGTATTTCTATTTTTTTTTTTTACATAATTAGGAAAAAATAATTTATTGGAAACACAATGGTGTGTAAAATGTGTCTCAAATATTAATTAACAACCTTAGAAAAATAATGTAAAATGTAATTTCCCAATAAAAAAAAATGGACAAACTACATTTCACGTATATCATGCTCATATTTCTTTAATTCTACATTTAAACTGAAATAGTTGTTAGGAAAAAAAGTCACTTGTTTACTTTTCTAATAATTTGCAAAGACAAAAATACAATTAAAGGAAAATTTGATACATTAAATGCCATCATTTTTTTGGGGGAAATAATACCATTAGAAAGATAACATAATTCCTTACAAATTGTTTTTCACTAAAAATCAAAATTCACAAGGCTTATATGAGTTTCAAGAGCTTTATTTTAAAAAAATATGTAAAATGTCAAATTTTCATCACCACATTCCACTAAAAAGTGGGACACATGTTCATGGATTTACCCCTATCATGGTGCACGTGGTATGGCTATGCACCAAATTAGTGTAATATATCGGGAACACTAACAATGATTTCTTGAAAAATTGTTGATGTTTTATTATGAAATATGTTAACCTACTTTAATTCTTGTGATATTGTTATGCATCAATGAAAGTGTTAAGGGATTGCATTAGTTTTATAATATGTTTTAAGCACACCCAAAAAAAACATCCACCAAAACCTATGGCTAACCACCTTCACTATAAACCTCCTCTAAAAATGAAGGAAGAAGTGGTTTCACAAAACCCTCCACTAAGTAGTATTTTCCTTGTAGTGATAGCATCTCCTACTAGGAGGGAAAACTCTAGTCTATGAAATTCACACTTGAGTACTCAGATATGCCTACCCACCTAGAGGTCCTTTTGGTGGTTCACCATAATATCATATCCATGCATGATCCTCCCAATTATGCTATAATACCTCTTAACTATTATTATAATGAGATGGATCACCTCCCTGGATCCATCCTCTCCTATGCCTAGAGGTAGGACCTCATTGATATGTCCAACACATAGGTGTGTTCTTTAGGTCCTCCCTTCCCTTTTTCTTTAGTCTTTGGTCATCACTTTGACTCACTTAGATTCCTTGGGGTTCCTATTTGGGGAATTCCCTAACTTCATGAGTCTAGTTGAGGGCACAAATCCCCCAATTGAGTTTGTGGTCACTTAGGATTCTTTAGTTTAGGTCCATAGCCACCCCAACCCATTTGGGACTTACTATTTATAGAGCTAATTTGAATTAAACTCCCTAAAACTAGATTATCTTTTGGCACTAACTATATCATGGATTTCCTTGGGTTACTATGATTATCAACCTACAAGAAACATATTTAATAAAAAGGTCATTTTGGACCTCAAACTTGTGGTAACATTATACCAAATCCATGGCACATATATAATAGATGAAATATGACATTTTCATATGAATTATGTACCCCAACAATTAATCCAAGAGTCTCTTATGCCTTAAGGTTTCTCCTTCACCTATTTATACCATTCAATTCATCTTTGTAATCTCCCTTAAATGAGATTTAACTCTTCCATCTTTGGAAACTTTAATTTATAGGTACACAATTAAATTAGCAACTAATTCTCTTACACCTCTCTCAAGCCCTTATGGTTTCTTGAGCCTTGCACCTATCATCTCGAGCACCTATATAAGGACTACTTTGGATAACTTGTATCCAACGTTATAGGTTTGATTGATTCATCCTAGGACATATTCATTGGCATAGTTTCCCTCATACCTTAGAAGTTTTGATCCTACAACCCATCACAACTAGGGAAAGAGAGATATCATCCCCTCCAAAGTCAAGAAGTCTCTCTACTCCATATATTTCTTTTATTTATCTTGACATTAATAGCTCTAGTGTTATTGGTTATTTTTTATTCTCATTTTAATTGTTTTGTGTGTTTGTTATAGAAGTTTCTTTAAGAAATAGGTTGGGGTTGAGAATTGCACCATATCACAGAGTTCATTTAGTTTAGGTTTTAGGGCTAAGGGTTAACTATTTTGCCAAATTCTATTGGTATTTTCCTTAGGCTCAATATTTTTTAACATGTTATTTAAGTGGAGTAGACCACAACATGAATGGGACCTTATGGATGGTTTAATACCTTGTCGACCCATTGGCAATGGTTTGTTACTATCATTATTGATAATGATAGGATTACATTTCCAATTATATGCACATCAAGGATATATCAAGTGAAGTTTATGGCTCATTTCTAATATCAATATGCTCCATTTCGTATTCAAAGATCAACCTATCTTAAAACTAAGGATATCAATGACTAGCTCCTTAAAACTTATCAAGAACCACTTTGTTTGGGTTGGATCAGTAAATCTTAATTGATCCACTCCCTTTTGGACACATTGTAAACCTATTTAAGTTTTTTAATACTTGTGTTACAATATATCAAAACATTGCACTGAGGATACTTCCATCTAGCAAGAGACCATTTTAGCCCAGAATCACCCACCAAATAGAAAGGTCATTAAAAGACGAGTCTTTCCACTAGGTGATGCCCAACTATTGGGATATCATTCTCATTCCACCTAAGAGGTTATTTACAACTTTTTCACACCCTCTATATGCTTTGAAAACAAATGATCGTTTCATTTTTTACTAGTGGTTTCGTCTCCATGTGGCTAGAAAGTCTCATCATCTTCCTTTTGTCATTATTTTTAAGATATTCTTTGTAACCTCACCTTCTTATAATTCTCATTTTCTTTAATAAATAATAATCCATTTGGAACATGTTGTTATTTGAGTTCTACTGTTCATAACCCCAATCTTTCCAACTCTTGATTGGATGCAACAAGCGCTTCAATTCAATTCAGGGCAAATCATAGGGAGTTTAGACAGTTTAACATAAGCATAATTAAATATGAGCCAACATAAGGAATGATAAGCATGTCTTGTTGTCACTAAGTGTTTTTAGTATTTCTTTAATTATTTTTTATATCTTCTTAATATTTAAGTGTATTTTGTATTTCTTTTTATTTATTTTGAATAAAATCGTAATATTTAAGTGGTTTTAAAAAAAACAAAGTATGGTATTGATGAGACCATAAATTATTATCTATACAAAACGAAGTGATCTTTTTGAAAAGTTCAAAACGTTGAAAGCAAGCAGCGCAAATAAACAAACAGAGATTCTGAGCTAGGATCAGCAGCGCTCATTGACCGAGATGCATTGGGCGGGCTAAAGCCACCAGTGCAACGGCTATTCCGGAGCTTGAAGCATATACCAAACACGAACGCTGTTACAAACATTTCATAAACGCTGACCACCAGACACAGACTGTCCACGTGTCCACTATCGAACAGTAAGGTTTCTAGCCAGAAATGAGCCACGTGTCGACTATCGAACGGCTAAGTTTCTATGGCCAGAAATGAGCCACCTTTCGACAATCGAACGGTTAAATTTCTGTGGCCAAACATGATCCGCGTGTTGATGCTCGAATGGACAAATTTCTATGGCCAGAAATCGGCCACGTTTCAATAATCGAACGGCTAAGTTTTTATGGCCAAAAATGGTCCACGTGTCAATAATTGGATGGTCAGGATCTACGACCAGGAGAGTGCCACGTGTCTTCGATCTGACGGCCCAGATCTACGGCCAGGAGAGAACCACGTGTCGACGATCGGACAGCTCAGATGTACGGCCAGGAGAGTGCCGCGTGTCGACGATCAGATGGCTCAGATGTACGGCCAGGAAAGGGCCACGTGTCCAAGATCCGACGGCCCGTGCAGAAAAGATCTACGGCCTGTTGCCAAACACGTTTCGACGATCGGATGGCCCGCGTAGCTCAGATCTACGGCGCGCAAATGGACACATGTCAATTCCGGACGGCCCATTCCTAGACCGTACGAAGAAAATGGTACGGTTTCTACATCTTCATGCTCCACGTGGCACAGATCCGACGGCTAAAGTGGCGTTGATCCTACGGTCTGAAAGGAGACATGTGACAAATATCTGACGGTTTAGATAGAACCACGGGGCGCAGACGCAAGGATTCGGCGAGGGTTCGGCAAGCTCCACGGTGGCATTGGAAGTAATCCAGTTTTACGGCTCGCTCGGAGATAATATGACTAGGGTGGACCGCCACCCCTTTTTCCTCCCATTTTTCTCAGAAACCGGATCGGATTAACATAAAATCTGTGTTAATGACTCAAATACACCAATATTTAAGATACATATTAGATGTTCTCATTGTTTGTATCATATTGATTATCCCTTTATATTTAGGTTAGAGATTTAGCTTGATGTTACTTTACTGGATTTTTTTTTTTTTTAATGCATCTTATCTCTTTTTATAACGGTCTATGGCTTGGATATTTTAGAGAAATAAAATAAAAAATATATATTTTTAATTGACTAATATAAAGTCAAGAAAGCCAAAAGTATAAGAAGTGGGTTACTTTGTAAAATAATTTTAAATGTAATTAAGAAGTGTGAAAATTATATATTTTATATGTTAAAGAAATGAAATGAAATTAAATATATTAAACTAAATTATTTTAAAAATTAGGAAAAATATAAATGATAATTATATATTTTAAAAATGTCCTTGAGGTGTAGGATAGTCGG
>ML779842.1:340104-366733 GCA_009831015.1 Picea engelmannii | reverse complement strand
CCAAAATACTTACCATGATTCTTGTCTTGGGTACGACCTCTTACAAATAAAGCATCTGTCCTATGACCATCCATGCTTTTTTGTCTCATCTCTTCAGATAACAAGGATGCAACTACATCTTTATACTTCAATGTAGATTGAGTGGTACTACCTATTTCTACAACCAAATTATCCCAAGAGTCTGGCAAAGAACATTAAAAAGTAATACACTTATATTCTTTTGCAATCGTAATATTAACAGAGACAAGTTGACTTACCAGAGTATTAAAGGCATTTAGATGTTCTGTCACAAAATCTCCATCTTCCATCCTAAGATGATACAACTTCTTTTGAAGAAACAACTTGTTTAATAGGGACTTTGATTGATACAAATTCCCCAACTTATCCCATAGTTCCTTGGCTGTATATTCTCCTGAGACATTCAACAACACCAAATCTACCAGACAGAGTTGAATAGTACTCCTTGCTCTTATGTCCAACTTCTCCCAATCTTCCTTCGACATACTGGTAGGTGGTGTACTGGTAGTTTGTGTACTAGTAGGTTGTGTACCAGTAGCCAATGTACTAGTAGGCTATGTACCAGGATCCACAACGATCCATTGTTCTTTGTCTACAAGAAGGTCCTCCATATTTAGCTTCCATAGCTCAAATTTTTTACCATTGAACTTCTCTATCTCGATTCTAGAAGAGCTTGACATTCCTCTTTCTACACTCAAACCACAACTGCAAAAGCTCCCACTAAACCCAAGTTTATCACAGACCCAAGATAAAATTGATCTATCAAGACCGAGCCAAACCGTCAACAACAAAGGCGTCCCTCTGTTGTGGGTGGGAATCCCTCCTACGGACTTAGCATTTAAGGGCTCTAATCATGCATGCAAAAAATGACCATTTCAAAGGCCTCTACTCTTTCCTATTCTCCCAACACAAAACCCCACATTCATGCAATACAAAGGTGTAAATGAGATTTGATAACTCTACCTTAAGTCCTTCGTTTGATGTCGATCCCTTTTCTTTCACTCACTCTTTGATTGCAAGTCTCCTCCCAAAGCTGACCTACATTCACTCATGAACAAACAAAAACCTGCGAACATGCATTTCATATACTAATTGTTGGGTTAGTTGTGACAATATCATGAAATAAACATTCAACTTGAACACATGATGTGGCAGGATGGGAAAATTATTCCTTTTTGTATTAATCTTCACAAGAGTAAACTTACAATATGTGGTCGACACTGCTCCTTGAAACTGGTCTTGGGCTCCTCTTCAACTGTCCTCCAATTTCTTTTCTCTATACTTATCTTTTCACAAGGATGGCTAAAGTTTGGGACAAGGGTAATTCTCAATTGGGTATAGTCTCTTTACTATGATTTTCCTCCTTTCAAATGGGACCCCTACCCCATCTTTTATAGGCTAGAAGGAGTTAGGTATTTCGTCGAATGACCGACCATGCATGGCCGAAAGGTTTAGTTAACTTGCCCAAAGCTATGTGTTCCATCAACAAATTTCCTTTTTCCATTCTTTTGTACGTACACGTGGGTTGTATTGGGGAAGCTAGCGTGTACATGCATGCAGTAATGGAGCAGGGCGCGTGGGCCTTTATAAAGGGGGTTTTTAAGAAGAGTTGTTCAGTAGTGTTTTGGCAAAGAAGGAGTTTGAGATGGCCTGATGCCAGGTAAGTATGTCTGGTGAAAATTAGGGTTATAACAGATGCCCCCTAATGTGTGAGGTTAGAAGAGCATCTGATGGCCGAAATACATTATCAATCTTTATCAACATACCAAACCTGTGAGCCTAGGGACCAAAAATCAGGAGGTGCCATCTGCAAAATAACAATTGTCTCACCGAGGCGGGCATACCCATGCTCAGGATGAAATAAAATCATGGCTACCAATCAAATACACTGTAGATCCATGTCATATAACTATATAAAATGTAGCCACGAGCAATACACAACGGATCTACATCTCAAAATCAAAATATATACATGTATAGTATCCATCTTCTAGAAGTTGATAAGGCCTGATAGTTGGAGATGAGGTCTTCATAGCTTGAGAAACAACTTCAAAATCTTCAAAACTCGGGTAGGAGTGTAATAGGAATATACAACTTCACTACCAAGAGGTCTTTGACGGTTCGTTGGTCATGGACTAGAGAATCTTGATGATCAGACTGAAGGCTTCATTGATTCTGAACAAAGACTTCATGGGACTTTCGAGATGGTTGGGCATGAGGGAAAGAGACAAACTGCAGAGGAGCCAACTCAGGCTTGGTAAAAACTTCCCTTGGACAATAGCATGACAAATGATGAGACTCATGCAACATGGCATTAACATAAGTTCACGAGGCAGGAGGCAACACAAACTCTCCATATGTTTGGAAGGATAACCAAATGGAGGAGGAAACAACTCAATGTAGCGGGAACAACTTCCTAAGGTCATATTAAATCCAAAGGCTTGACGGACAAACGAAAGGATGTGATTTATCCAAGGGTGACTCATTGTGTTGCCAATACAAAAAAAATACTTTTCCCTTCCTCTTTTTGGGGTAAATTTGATTTTTTTCTTTTTCTAATTCTTTTTCAATAATTTTGGAAAAGAATAAAAGAATGCTATGTTACAAAGGAGGAATGAGTGTCGCAAACATACGAGTTCAAGGCACAAGGAAAATACTTATGTTCAAAGAAAGGACACTTGGAAAAAATCCCCCCTGGGGCCAAAGGTATCAAGACACAAAGGCAAAATGCTACAAGGCTTGCGTATAAGGCATGTTTTATATGGTTTGGTTGAGAGCAACATGGAGACAACATTAGGCCACAGACACAGGTATGAAAATGTGATTAATAAGCCACACAATGGTAATGTCCTTCAATGTAATTTTAACGAGCCCAGAGAAGGTAAGCTTGACAGTTTTTCATATTTAGAGAGTCTAAAAAAATGTAAAAGGAGACTCCAATGGGGTACCTTTTTGGAAGGTGGTCTAGTCAGTTCGAAAAAGGGGTAAACTAGCACTGACAAGACGTCTATTCAAAACCATTTTAACGAGTGTGATAAAGACAAGATCACTCGGCGATTTTTTCATTTTTAAGGAATCTGAAAAAAGCTTAACTATGGACTCCGTTAGGAATGTTCTTCTGGACCATTTTAACGAGTGTGAAAGAATAAGGTCACTTGACAATCTTTTCAATTTTAGGGAGTCTGAAAAGAGCTTAACTATGGACTCTGTGGGGGTTCCTTTTTCGTAAATTTAGTCCCTCGGGCCCAAAAAAAGGTTAAAATTATACCTGAGGGAACTCTTCTAGAGATCCGAGGCCTCTAGAGTATACCTTTGTTCGTACAGTTGACCATCCAGACCGAAAAAGGGGTAAACTACCGTCGGATAGATGAGACTTCAAATTTCAGTTTAATGAGCATGAAAGGCCACAAGATCGCTCAGCAATATTTTCATGTTTAGAGGGTCTGAAAAGGGATTAAAAGAAGACTCGTTATGTTTTTGGAGTCCCGAGGGTGAGGTCAAGAGTGATAAGGAATCATGCAAATGAGGCTCAAACTCGTAATCAAGAAAAAATAAAAGGGACTCTCGAGCCTATAGTCATTAGTGAAAACATGGACACCATAATGCAACCAGAATCTACCTAGGGCATCCATGTTATGGTAAGATCTACCACCAAATTATGACACTTCTAAAGTAGCAATAATGGTTCCATGTCGCAACTTGGTGGGATAGATCCTATCGAAAAGCGAAAAAGACAACGAGATGCAAAAAGTGGAGGTGGAATCCTGACTTAAATGCAACGAATTGAAAAAAAAAAATGACTTTTTACCAAAGGATCGTCAAAACGCCCCAAATCTCAGAAAAAAAATTCCCAATACCCAAAGTAATACTTCCTGTGACCATCCAAAGAATACTCCTGAACCATCTTAAATGATTTCCAGTTTAGAAGAAATGACAGAAGGTTCTGAAAATTGACAAAAAGAGGCCAAAAAAGTCTATAAATAGAAGCTGGCAGCTCATTATCACCATTGTTAATTCAGAAATTGACTAAAATCCAAAACTACCCCTTTGTGAAAATATTTGATTCTGGGAGCTTCGGTGGACGAAACAACCATCTGCTTGGACCAAGTAAGTATAAGCTCTCTCCTCTTGCAATCTAAATCTTTCTTTATGCATTTAATTTTATTTTTTGGAGGGGTGTCGACCTTTAAAAAGTCGGCCCTAAGTCCATGCGGGTTGTCTTATGACAACCCGCATGTATACTCAGGCAGAGGAAAAACTGAATGCATGCACATGTGACTGTCATCAGTACAGCCTGCGTGGCCCCTTCATTTAATGGAAAAAAGTTTAAAAGAGCAAGGGTTAAGCCTCCTGAACTTGTTTTTTTGCAGGATGTATGTTTACTGGAGTGAAAGAGGGAATGAGGATATTAGTGCATTGGTTGGGGAGGACCCCAATGTTGTTGTTTCCTTGATGCAATATGGGTTGCTAAAATTCTTCCTATGTCCTTTCATGCGAGCACAACCTAGGCTATTGAATGCCTTGGTTGATTATTGGCATCTCGACGTAGAGGACTTTATGCTATAGGGGCAGTTGTTGGTGCCAATGACCGAGGACATATACTTTTTGAATGGCCTCTCCCAACGAGGGGAACTAGTCAACTTCTATACGTTTCCCTCGGGGCCTCACAACATATCAGAGTTGATTGGACTCCATTGTGAGGTGGGTACAGACGGGACGAGCTCGCAAGTGTCGATAAGAAATATCTCAAACTTAGCACTGTAAGCGATAGTGTTTCTCATCGGGTGGATTACAGGGTTTTCCGCTTTGCATCAAGCTTCCCATGCACAGATGAACTATGCAGTTCAGTGCTTAAATGCACAAATTTTTGATTGGAGCACCACATTACTGGACTGTATGAAGAGGCATCTGACAAACTGTCGGTTGCAGAATCAAAGGAACTTCGAGTTTGGAACCATTATTTTATCTTTCTTCTTTGAAAGAGTGCCCAGTTTCAACCCTTGAGAGGTGGTACGGGGGCACCAGGCCTCTCTTCCTATGATATGAAGATGGGCAGTGTTGTTGCAACGACAGGGGGGAGGAAGGACCAATGAGTCCTTTGATGACAACTTTTTTTCTTGGTTGTCACGACAGATCCTAGTCATAGAGGATTACCCTTATGCTGGGATTGACTTCTCAAGAGACCCTGAGATACTGGTACCTCCCAACGAGGAGCGAGGAGAGATGGGTAAGTTTGCATCGTTTTTTATTTATTTATTTATTGAACATATGTAATTTTTATGTTGTTTTTTATATATATCATTTTTTTTATACCAGATCATTTGACAGATATGTGTCTATTATGTGCAGATGTGGGACCAGTGTGACCAGCGGATTATGCAAGGAATAGGTGACGTCCTCGGCTAGGGGCCACACCCGCCGCCGCAGGGGGACCGAAAACAGTAGGAGAGATTCCAACCAATGAGGCTGAGAGGGTTCTGAGATGATTAGAGCGATATTTTACCTCACTGACTCACACAGTCCCCATGGCAGATATTGAGGATCTGCCACCATCTATGCAGCCTCATGTAGTGGGGATGCCACGGACATGGGTCCGGCTTTTTCGGTGTTTGGAAAACGCCGTTGATTATTACAACAGGTCCCATAGGCCCCATCCTTAGTTAGGCTTGACTTTTCACGTGTCGAGGGCACTACTTGTATATATCTTTTGAGGGCATAAGCCCCATGACTCGTTACTGGTCGTATTTTTTAGGCGCATGCGCCCACCTATGTACTCTGATGATTTTGATATTATATATGGATTTTTATGTCTTTTTATGTCTTATGGATTATTTTTGCCTTTAAAAATGTATTTACATGTGCATGTGTATGTCTTTCTTATATGTGTGCAAGATGCCAATCTAAGATTTGATTAGCTAGAGTATCTGTGACTTGAGTTAATCTCCTAGGAACTTGAAAATATGTAATATAATCAAAGCTTCGTTCTAAGAAACGTACCCTAAGTAATCGTTGGTGTAAAGTAGGATCATGAACATGGTAGACTCTATTTAAATGAGACACAACTAGCTGAGCGTCTAAATAGACCCGGAGGTGAGAGATACCAAATGACAGAGTGTCATGAAGAAACTCAATAACTGCATTGTATTCGGAAACATTGTTTTTGTTGTCGCCTAAACATATACCTCTTGAAGATAATAAATGGCCCTGAGGTGTAAAAACTACCCAAGCTGCAGAGGCAAGCCTCTGAGTGTGATGGCTAGCGTCGTCTGCGCACCCAATGAACACCTTTGATTCACTTGACATCTACCATAGTGACAAAATATAACATCAAAATGACACATCCATAAAACCAAAAGAAACCAGAAAGTAATAGTACAAAGACTATACATATGTTACAAAATTTTGCCCAAGGTGACCTACCTATGAGTAATACTTCTTGAGGTAGAGCCCATTTCTAGGCTCCACCAAATCATTTCCCTCAAAGTCTACCAGACGATAAGCACCCTTTTTTAGAACCTCTTTTACGATGAAAGGGTCGAACCACATGGGTTTGAATTTTCCTGCCCCCAGGGAGTCCTTATCCCGGTCATATACTAGTACAAGGTCACCTTCAAAGAAAATTCGAGGACGAACAGATTGATCATACTGACACTTGACTTTTTGTTTGTTAGCCCCGTTGGTCGGGGCCGCATCACAACGCTGCTCATTGAGATGCTCAAGGTATAATAACCACTCTTCAAGTGGAGAAGTGTCTGGCAATAACTGTACTTCCAACTTTAGGGATGGGATCTGACATTCTATAGGAAAGACCACTTCCAGCCCGTAAACGAGTTGAAATGGTGAGAAACCGGTTGCAGTCTTAACAGACATTCGGTAAGCCCATAATGCCGAGTATAATATCAAATGCCAATTTGACTTGGCCGAATTGATCATTCGTTGTAGGATGGTCTTAAGAGATTTATTTATAGCTTCCACCTGACCATTCACTTGGGGGTAGTAGGGTGATGAATGTTCTTGCCACAACCCAAGATTTGATGTTAATTCGGTCATCATTTGGTTCTGAAGTGACTGCCATGGTCAGTGACAATCTCTCTCGGGAGGTCAAACCTTGCGATTATTTGGTTGAACAAAAAGAGAGTTTCAGTCTCTCCATCATCTTTAAAAATTGGCATAGCTTCGACCCACTTTGTGAAGTAGTCTACGGCTACAATGATATAATGGTGCCCCTTGCTGAAGGAGGGTTGCATGTAGTGTAATCAATCCACCTCTTGGTGAAGGGACCGACTGTGATGACATGAAACATGGGAGTGGGATGTGCCCTCATATTCCGAGAGAAGATCTGACACGGGTGGCACTTCTTGACCGATTCGATACAATCTTTGATTAACGTTGGCCAGAAGTAATCGACTCATAAAATCTTTTGGGTTGTTTCCAACCCAGAAAAATGACCACCACATGCTCTAGTATGGCAGTCGTTAAGAACGATAACTGCTTCTTCATGAGTGAGACATCGACAAAGGATGCAATCTACACCTTGGTGATACAAAGTGTTGTAGAGTATGAGATAGTTCTTAGCCTGATGGCATATACGGTGATGCTCATCGCGAGAAGCAGAGGTGGGGCACTTCAAAGTCTTGAGATAGACAAGTATATCTTCATACCAGGGATCTGAAGATGCGATCAAAAACATGTCTCCTCTAATAGGCGACTCTTCGGGCATAACCTCACTGGATTCAATCGGAAGTTCTGAGATGAGTTCCGCAAAGACCAATGACTTTTTGGATTTCACCGAAACAAAATCTAAGTCAAATTCTTGGAGGAAAACTATCCATCTATTTATATTCCTGCCAATGACGTGTCATGTTAATACGTATTGAAATGGATTCACAATGGCAATGACGGTGGTCTTGAGAAACAAAATATAATGACAAAACCGTTGAACAACATGAACGAATGCCAACACCAGTTTTTCAATATAGGAATAATTGAGTTCTGATCCAACCAGGCCTCGGCTCAGGTAATAAATCATATATTCTGAGAGGAATTCATCCTCCTAAACTAAGACCATACCGATAGTCGACTATGCCATAGCCAAGTACAATAAGAAATCTTTGTTATAATTAGGTGGTCGGAGTAGAGGGGCAGTCATGAGGGCATGTTTCAATGCGTTGAAAGAGTGTTGAGCGGCTTCGTCCCAATGAAAATGGACATCTTTCTTTAGCAAACACATAAATCCCTTTGTGATCTCGGCATAGTTGGCTATGAAATGCCTCAAAAAGTTTTATTTTCCCTGTAAAATTTGAAGCTGAAGGATTGTATGCAGGGGAGGAAATTGAAGTATTTCCTCCACCTTGAGAGGATTGCCCATGATCCTTGTTGTTGAGACTATGAAACCGAGCAGTCGTCCTGACATTATGAAAAAGTTGCATTTGTTTGGATTCAAGCGAATCCGGAAGTAGAGACATCTCTCAAATATAAGTTGGAGGTGTGTGGGATGATTCGTTCTCTTGTGAGATCATGATGCTAAATCATCTAAATAGGCTTCGACTATATGCTTGAGATCATGGAAAGCAAAAGACATGGCCCGCTGGAAGGTAGCTCTAGCATTTTTTAGACCAAAAGGCATATTATGATAGGCAAATGTATCCCATGGACAGATGAAAGTTGTTTTGTGCTAGTCTTCAAGTTTGATCTGTATCTGATTATATCCCAAAAAACCATTCATGAAAGAAAAAGCCTCTCAAACGACACATTCATCGACTATCTGGTCAATGAATGGTGTGCAAAAATTATCTTTTGGACAGGCTTTGTTCAAATCACGAAAATCCATACATACGCAAATCATGCCCTGTTTCTTATTTACCGACATAGGATTTGATACCCATTGGGTCAAATGAACAGGATATATAAAACCTGCTTTGAGCAGTTTCTCTAATTCAACCTTAATAACTGTTGCTTTCCTAGGATTAACTGGACAAAGCTTCTGTCAAACTGGCCTGGCGTTAGGATAAGTTGTGATTTCATGTTCGATTGTTTTTGGATCAATTTCTGGCATTTCGTCGTAAGACCGGGCGAAAACATCGCGGAATTATTTAAATAAGTTTGTGTATATTTGAATTTCTTCAGGGGAACAATCAACTCCGACGAAAACATTCTCCATGACACTAGGGGTTCTAGAGATATTAATCGGTATAGTTTCAATGATACTTTCCATATTACCCTTGGCATAAACCTCATGTGTAGCCAAGGGATTGATAGGACAAGACCTATCTCCAGTCATAGTCCAGGTGAATTCCCCTACTTCGATTATTCTTAAATCTAGGAGGAAGTATGATCTATGATTTAGATCGTCCCAGGGTTTGTCCAGACTAGTCATTGCTTCAATGATTTCTTCATCTGAGGGCAAGACTAAGTCTAAAGAATTAGTATCAACGAGGGAACCTTGAGCCCAAATAGGCTCTAGAATCAAATCTAACTCTTGTGAAGGAGTTGGATCGGTGTCGAATGAATATTGTTGGACTAAAGAGTGCACTACTTCTGTCACGGACAAGGGCATGGACATACCATGGTGCCCTGTCCCTTCCATCGTGGCTGATGGGGAAGGAAGAATCCACAGATCGTTGAAGTAAGTCGTGCGAAACAACGAAACTTGGAAAATCTCATCCTTATGGTGGTCTGATATGAACTTGAGATCGCCTTGAGGAGGAGGGTAATCGAAAGTACCCATCAAAGGTGGGCACAAACCAACCCCTATGTTGACAACGCCCGGTTGAGGATTATCAATCATCGTGACCGTGGATGCCCCCAATGAAGGGTTAGGTCAGGAGAAGGACAATTGATCAATGGTCACGATCCAGCCCTCGTGTGGAAACAAAAAGACCCAGAAAACTATAGCGACCATTGCTTGCATGGCATAGGTCCAAATCCTACCTAACAAGAGATTGTAGTCGAGGGATGCGTCAACTACTTCTACCTCGACACACATAGTCTTCCCTCCTAACTGCACAGGGAAAGAGGGGATGATGCCATGTGGTTGGAACGAACAACCGTCGAAAGAGGTAAGAAGAGTAGGTGATGGAGACAAAATGAGCTGGCCAAGGGCCTTCCAACACGCCAACAACATGACGCATGTCGAGGCGCCCTCATCAACCACTGTGCGGAAAATGTTCTGAGTAAAAGTTTTCATGGGGAAAGCCACTACTATCTGAAATGCTATGTGGTAAGGGAGACGAGGTTTTAAGTCGGTTGTATCCATCATGATTGTACCCAGATCACAAGTCTTAGTAGATCCTAAAGCGGCTAACAAATCTTTCCTCTGGGAAGGATAGCTTTGGAAGACCTCCAAAGCATACATCACACAAGGGGTTTGAGACAAATCCTCTACCACATAATAGTTCTAGGTGGCCCTTGTGTTTGGGTTGAAAGAAGCTTTCTTGAATGCACCTTTTGGGATGTGCATCATTGTTTCACCCAAAGTCTTCTCAATCTAGAGAGGAAGAGATGGGATTTCAGCTTCTTTACCTTTCTCAGAGGTTCTTGGCTTACTGTAGTCATGTGCTCTAGTCGATATAAAAGCATCACCTTTCACCATATACACATTTGCGGATGCAGGATTGTTCAAAGATGGAGAGGGTCCTTGACTTCCCCCTTCCACACTTGTAGAGGCTTGGGTTAGGTTTTGCCCATGTTGGAATGGATTTGTTAACACAGCAGGCTGCTGCTGTGACACAAACTTTTGCGCCTCTGCAAACCGAGGGCACTGGTGGGTCAGGTGGTCTTCTGTGCATAGGTTACACAGATACTTTGCCTTCTGTTTCTCAGTGTTGTCCCCGCCAGCATTATTAGTGGGTTTCTTATCCCCCTTACCCTTCTTATGTTGTTTTTTCTTTCCATCAAGTTATTGGGTGGCCTTCAGATTTGTTGATTGCACACTGTGTACATCCAAAGTTTGGGTAGGGGGAGCAGCTGAAACAGTAGTTTGATTGGTTGTTGTGTGTTGTATAGACAATTGTTGCAATTGTTTTGTCAGTTATTCAACAGGCTTTGTTTGTGATGAACCTACAATACCATCGGCATGTGGTCCAACTCTCAGTCTGGTTTTATCAAGTATGGATCGTGGTGCATCCAAAAAAATCTCGTACAGTAAACTAGACTGAGAATAAATTAGCTCAAGCTATTGATCTCTCATGATGGCATCTTCTTCAGAAAACACTCCTGACGTTGCGACATCTTTGGATAGTTGTGGGACCAAATACTTAAGGAACCACTCAAGCAGGAATGTTGGTGGGACTGGTACCTTAATCAAACTCTTCCAGCATCTCCATTCTTGGATGTGATCAAAGATATGGTCCTCTTTTGTCTGTTCAAAATCGGCTAGCAACTCTGTGCCAGCGTCCTATCTCATAGGTAGTTCGAAATGGTTTAGGAACTCCATTACCAATTTGTCGAACGAAGAATATATTGAGTGGTAAAGCTTGATGTACCATTTCGCAGCACTCCTAATGACAGTGCATTGAAACAATCACAATTGTACGGAGTCATCTTTCAACGAATTAGACGAGCACCAAAGATGGAAGGTGGTCACATGATCCCCTGGATCTTCGCTAGGCTTGAATTCAAACTTTGGTATGTCTGAAGGCAATTTCGTCGGCATAGGGGGCCAACGTGGATCGTGATAGATGGGGTCATTCAACAACCTTGTCAAGTATGGAAAATGTAAGGTTGCCAAGAAAGGTAGTTTTGGTTGTTGTTGATGATAACCATGGAAAAAGGGGCCTGGAGTTTGACTGGCACCAGGTTGCCAAGGAAAGTTGGGTTGTTGGTTTGGGTTCTGGTAAAAACCATGGCCATGACCAGCGTACGAATTTTTCATTTGAGGAGACATCATTGGATGATTCCCGAAATAGGACATAGATGGTTGGGCGTGCATTACATTCGGAGGATGTTGGGAAGGGTTGCCCCATGCCGATCCCATGGGCATAGGTATTGCACCTTGCCCAGGGTTCGATTGTTGTGAAAAGAATTTCCCCAGATCGACATTCCTGATGAGGGAACTGATCCTTGCCAAGAATTCCAAGGTCCTAATGTGGAAGAAGTTCCTAGGTTTTCCCCCTATGCAGGAATAGTACCCTGCATAGGATTAGGTTGGCCATAACCGGGGTTACCCCCAGTTGGGAAAGAAGCTGACGAGAAAGAATTGTTACCAAATGCATCGAACAAATAAAATGGTGTCGACCCTACCAGCATGTTATGAGAAGGTGGTCCTTGACTCCCTACTCCAAGTGAACTATGGTGTGTGTTTGGCCTAGCGGATTGTTGGTGGGTACCACCGAGTGAAGGGCACGAAGGAGGTATATGAACTCCCCCATAAGGGAAAGCATTAAAGGGAGTTGAAGTGCCCCCCATGGGTCCTTGTAGAGGAGAGTTAGAGATCCCTTCCCCCAGAACTAAAGTCTGCAAAGTGGAGTAGGATAGTACAGGGCTTGTACCTGAGCTAGGGATCCCGTATGAGAAAGGAGGGTCTGTCACACTCTGTGTGAAAGGAGCAGTGGTCGTCGCCAAAGACGGGATCAGACCACTGCTCAAGGTAGAGGCAGTCGAGACCATGGTGGCTCGGACCGACGACAGTGGGTTAGGATGTGGAACACCCCCTGTGGTGACAGTCATAGTGGGAATAGAAGAATTCCCAAAAGAAGTGGCAGAATTTGTTTCCATTGTTGCGTGTGACACTGTCTGGCACCCATAAGGATAAATCTGTACGATGATGGGCACTGAAAGATTAGTGGTTGGAGTTTCAGGTGGACCGAGAGATTTTGCTCCAAGGTATGAAATAGTTGGTTCCTCCGGATGTTGGTCGGACACAGTTTCTTGTGACCTGGTCGCTTCAAAAGACCCTTTTTGGTCTAGCTTTCACCTTAGCAGTGGCGAGGGTGGCTCCAGTGTAACCGATGGCAGACCAAGAAGCCTTTGTGACTGGCGGAGCTCGTGATCCTCCACTATGTGAGAAGATCAAAGACAAACTAGGGCTTTCTATTCATTCACAAACAACATACACTAGAAAAAAGATCCTACAAGATAAACAAGCAAACACTAAACTAGTTGGAAGAACAGTTACAACAACCAACACTAGAGAAACTTACCAGTGCAAGTGAGACTCGAACACGAAAGCACCCTCCGAGTATACTCTGCAAAGTGTGGCCTGATGTTTATCCTAGGTACCACGGTATACCCCCACAGTCACCTATGTATGTCTCTAAAAAATATAGGCAACTAGGTTGCCAGCGTGCGAACAGTCACCAGGCGAGTACAGTCGACAGTCAGGTAGACCACAATGAGCAAGGTATCGAGCTCGAAACCTGTCAAGGGTATCGAAAGCAAGTGGTACAAAAGACAATTGAGGACCTCGAATGGATTTGGGACCCATGAAGCTCCATTGCAAATGCAATCGACGGAACCCCAAGACAAGCCCTCTATATGTGTTCTCCACTACGATTGGTCCAACTTTGGAGGGGTTATCTCCGCTACCTTTTCGCACGTGACCTCGTGTTTAGCCCCTGTGTTAGAGGGGGGTCCCGGATAACTTTCATGATACTGGACTTGGACACTCCCTAACTCAGACTCTGATGATTGATTTAAAGGCCCTAAAGAGTTTCCTCTCCAACCTAATTCAAGGCCCTAACCCTAAACTAGTTGGTTGACCCTACAAACATAAAAAGTCTAATTAATTTTAGATTTAACGTTAATTTTTATGGCTTGTCTTAAGTCAAAGGTTATGAAATTTAAACTAGTGATGTTTGAGAGATGAAATAAAAGATAAACAGAAAGCTGGAAACAAAATAACTTCTTCTTGACACAATTCTTAATCAACTTTTTAAACTTAAAATTTTTCTAAGATCTTTTAACAACAAACTCAAAACAGGATTTCGCTCAACTACGACCTACTTATTGTCCTAAGTAAACAACCAAGAACTTATGAAATCAAAACTTTTCTTGGTTACTAACGCAAACCAACAACTGCTTAACTAAACCAAGAAATAAAAGAGTTTTTTCTTATTTAATGCTCGCAAAGAAAAAAGGAAAAATGTCGACAAGTAAAGAACAAGAAAAATTTTGGCCTAAGCG
This sequence comes from Picea engelmannii, assembly GCA_009831015.1. Lineage (NCBI taxonomy): Eukaryota > Viridiplantae > Streptophyta > Pinopsida > Pinales > Pinaceae > Picea > Picea engelmannii. Next base: position 352,594 of record ML779842.1, on the reverse strand, counting down.
CAGATCGCAAAGAGTTACTAACAATAACACACAAACTGATGAAGGAAGACTCTCACACTTGTCTAAAAACCCTATAAAAAACTTTTAAATGAAAAAGAAAGTTATTGTTGTGATCAGACCTAAGTTGTTGACTGCTATTACGGAGGCCAAGAAACGTGAGAGGTATAACTCTTGACAAGGAAAAGGATGACTGCCTCTCCTTAAACAAAATTTTTCTCAACAGTCACGCTGCTGACAGTTCAACAACCAACGTGTGCATGCGAGCTATGTAAGGTCAGAGAACATGTACATGCATCTAGACCTTATGCAGGCCACATGTACCTCTGCAAATCTTCAAAAAATGAAAATACAAGCAATCAAGTACTGGTAGAGACTACTGGTATTGAGAACCAAAATCTCTTAAAGACTCAGAAACTTACTTTGTCAAAAAAAGAAAACAATTCAAGGAAAATTTCATAGAACAAAACCAATCTAAGGTGAAACCTAAGCTACAAACTACAAAAAACAGAGACTAGAATGAGTTCCAGAAAACCCCTGAGAAGGATCACTTCTTACAAGGGAGAGGATGACTGCCTCTCTAATAAAAAAAATCTAAATCTAGCCACGCTATTGTTACTTCATTAGCTAGTGTGTCCACGCGTGTTGTGTGAATATTGGGTGTGTGTACACGCATGCAGGCCTTATACAAGCCGCGTGCACCTCTGTGACTTCCTGAAAAGAAAATGCAGCCCAAAAAAGAAAGCAAGGAGTGCTGGTATGGAAGACCAGAATCCCTGCTAGCTCAAAATTTTGCAGAAACTCTAAAAACAAGTAATGAAACCAAAAAAAAATTAGAAATAACAAAAAAAGGACTCCTAGAAACCTTAGAGATCCCCAGTATGGTCGCCAATTATTTTGTGGGTGGGAATCCCTCCTACGGACTTAGCATTTAAGGGATCTAATCATGCATGCAAAAAATGACCATTTCAAAGGCCTCTACTCTTTTCTATTCTCCCAACACAAAACCCCACATTCATGCAATACAAAGGTGTAAATGAGATTTGATAACTCTACCTTAATTCCTTTGTTTGATGTCGATCCCTTTTCTTTCGCTCGCTCTTTGATTGCAAGCCTCCTCCCAAAGCTGACCTACATTCACTCATGAACAAACAAAAACCTGTGAACATGCATTTCATATACTAATTGTTGGGTTAGTTGTGACAATATCATGAAATAAACATTCAACTTGAACACATGATATGGTGGGATGGGAAAAGTATTCCTTTTTATATTAATATTCATAAGAGTAAACTTACAATATGTGGTCAACACTGCTCCTTGAAACTGGTCCTGGGCTCCTCTTCAACTGTCCTCCAACTGCTTTGCTCTATACTTCTCTTTGCACAAGGATGGCTAAAGGATGGGACAAGGAGAATGCTCAATTGGGTATAGTCTCTTTACTATGATTTTCCTCCTTTCAAATGGGACCCCTACCCCTTCTTTTATAGGCTAGAAGGAGCTAAGTATTTGGTCGAATGACCGGCCATGCATGGCCGAAAGGTTTAGTTAACTTGCCCAAAGTTGTGTGTTCCATCAACAACTTTCCTTTTTTCGTTCTTTTGTAGTTACAGGTGGTTTGTATTGGGGAAGGTAGCATGTACACACATGCAGTAATGGAGCAGGGTGCGTGGGCCTTTATAAAGGGGGTTTTTAAGAAGAGTTGTTCAGTAGTGTTTTGGAAAAGAAGGATCTGAGATGGTCTGATGCCAGGTAAGTATGTCTGGTGAAAATTAGGGTTATAACACCCTCTGAAGCCAAAAATGAGCTCTAATTCCACATGTAAGTTTTAAACATGCGAATTAAAGCAATGCATATAGATTCTTAAGCAAAACAGAAATTAATCAATGGCTCATACATAGAGTACACAGAGATTTTATACCGGAAATCCTCAACCGGGAAAACCTTTCTTATATTCATTATATCGAATTTCACCATTCACCATACAATATATACAATTTTTTTAGGTATTCCGTAGATACCAAAACCCTAATCCCTTAATCCATGATTAATTTAGAAAATCGCTAAAAATAGCAAAAACCGCCCAAAAACAAATTTCGGGGCGCTGTGCGTAACTAGGGGGGGCATACATGCCCCCCTGGGACCCCCCTAGGAAAGCGCCCGACACACATGACACAAAGAGAACTACTATAGGCATCTTCAGATGCAGTTGTCGAATCTGACGCGCCCACACACACACACACACATGCAAAGATTATAACACACCATTATAAGTACATACTTCCACTCTCGTGTTCCATCTATTTCATAAGAATTTTATCAACTACACAACAAGATCATTCTCTTGTCCACTTTGACCTTCATCTTCTAGTTTTGGTTCATAAAAAATTTCTTTTGATTCTCCACTTTGTTTCCTAGTTTCAAGTTCTTATATTATTCTTCTCAACCCCTCCAATTGTCTACCAAAAAATAATCTACCTTCTCTATGTCATGTTTGTAGTTGCATACAAATTCACATGACAAATTATGAGCTTATGATCCACATATAAAATATCTACCATAATCCTACCTTGCTATGATACAAAATGGTGCAAGGGATGTGCAATAGGTCCCTTCAACAAGTTTTCTTATTGTTGATCCTTTTGCACTCTAAAATCCAAAACGTCTACATAGAAAAATAAGTAATAGAAAATTAGTAACTCCATGAAAAAATGTAGTAAGGAAATTCACACACAAAAATATTCAAGGACAAAAAATATTCAAAGAACTATTCTACTCATCCTTATTAATATATTTGAGGATTTACATATATAACACCAATATGCCTAAGTCCCACCCTACTATCTTGACATTTACATATATATTTGAGGATTTACATATATAACACCAATATGCCTAAGTCCCACCCTACTATCTTGACATTTGCAACACTATCTACTCTCGGTCTTGAACCTCAAATCGATGTTCTTCCTTAAAGAGAAACATTGGCCTAATTTCTTCTTCTTTTCCTTATCTAAACACTTAGGGCCTTTACCAAACAATGTATGAATACTATCCAACTTGATCTCCTTCCAGGTCATCACCTTTATAGGTTACTCCACTGACATATAGTTAACATCTATCTTAGTCAATTGCCACATACTTGTAACTCCCACATCAGTTCTCATATGCATTGCTTCATCTTCCATGTGCACCTTTCTACACAAAACCTTTCCTTACCCTTGTCCCTTGGTGATTTTTTGACGTGTCCAACTCCTTTATGCATAACTCTTCTTCCATGCCTAAACTACTTTTCACACATCCATATTTGTTGCACCTCAAATCTTTTCCACTTGCTACTTGGATACACTATCTTGTACCTGTGTAGTACATTCACTTGTGCTTGCACTTTATTTTTATTTTACACTCTCTTTGTCTTCCTTTTCGCTTTGTTGTTCCATAGCCTTATCTTTCGAGCTTGATGCTCCTACATCATTATCATACCTACTAAGTATCTAAGAAATTCAATGTCATTCTTAACCTATTTCTAGATGGCTAATGACCACTATTGTTGCCTTGCTATTAAGTATTGTTGGATTAGATATGTTTAATGGTGTACTTTGGCTAAATCTACATACCATTTTTATAGTTAAACATTTATAAACAAAAGATGTAAATGGAGAAAGAACATATAGTGAAACTTTAAAGGAATGAATTCCATGTCCAAAACTCAGGTTTTGTTGAAATATGTCTAACAAACTAGTTAGTGATCCAAGCCTAGTCAATACTCAACACAATGCCTTAATAATTAGAAATAATAATATAATGTTTACATCACAAATTTAATTTGTTGGAGTTGAAGCCATTTTACAAATCACGGATGATTCCTTATGGAACATGAAAATGATATAATTATTCTTGAAATTAGAAATTTCATAAAAGTGATCACCATCTTTTAAATATTGCATTATTGTTAAATAGTGTATACAATACGTTATGTTTAAAATTTTGATATTCAATTAATGGAATAATTTAGTAATTAATATTTTTCATATAAACTATTCAATTTTTCAAAAAATTGAAAAAATAATATTTTTAATTGAAATTAAAAAAAAAACAAATATAAATATATACTACTTATAAAGTTTATTTATCAATTTATTTATTTTAATTAAAAACAACTTTTAATTGATATGTTATAATGGTATCAATTATAATGGTTTTTTTTAAAGATAGTATTATTTATTTATTTTTATATCAAAATATATTATTTAAAAATATATATAATCTAAAAATATAAAATTAATAAAACATTGAAATTAATAAATTTTTACACATTTACATAATATATTATCTAATCATTGCATCTTATTTGAAAGATTGTTCCCATAAATTATGTGATGTTTATTGATCCAGGAGCATCCCTAGCTAAGATAACTATCTTGCCCAAACCTTGATTTTTGTATGAAATAAGTTCATTTTCTATATCGTCATTTTTCATGATTCCTAAATAAAATTTAAGGTGCAAGGAATCTATATACATCATTTATATGCCTTAAAAATCACCCAACATGCAACATTTTATTGTGTGCATTTCTTCAAAATGGTCAAAATTGGCAAAAATTGAGAATTATCATTTTGGGGAGCTTATAACTTCACCTAAGAATAGACTAATTCCATATGAATATTTTGAATTGAATTATACATGTTATCCCCACTTTTTAGGGATAACTAGGAGATCATGTCTTGAGGCCCACAGGTCCTAGACATGGAGTACCGAGAGAAGGATTGACATGAGCATGGCCTTGGAGGGCCCACCTTTTCTTCATTCATCATCTTTGTCTTGTTAGCAGCAGCAACATCCATCACCATCGGCTTGATCCTGTATCAGAAGAGGTTCTTGCTCCATGAGGTAATTGGTCCAGGTATCACGGTATGTGTCACTTTTGATCATTGAAACCTTTAAATATATGCATTTGATTCCTTTTATCTCTAACAACTGCTTGGATCTTACATTAGCCCACTTGACCATGCTTGGGGAAATTGATAGGGTGCCATAGCAAGCCTGTGCCCATAGGTCTTGGTTTTCCACTGAAGGAATTTCTGAAAAGCCATCGTTCGATCCCATCATAGCACCACTGTTTCATCTTATCTCCCACTCATTTATCCCATTCCCCTTGTCCGGGCATTGGGTTGACCTACTTGCATGATTGCACCTTATCTTGTGGGAAGAAGGGGCTAAAGGCCCATAAGGTAAAAGTAGCTGGTAAAAGACAAAATCCTAGAAATAAAACCTCGAGATGCTTCACCCAAGGATCCCCGAGAAGGCAGTAAAGTGCCTCTCAGAAAGAAACAAGAGGGACCCAAAAAATAACAAAACAAGACCTAGTCAGAGGATAGGGGGTCTCATCACGAGCCAGCCTATTAGGTCCATGGGTACCTAACAGTATGACATTACCACCATCTGGTTACCACGCCAGGGCAGTGACCTTTGGTTGCATGGCCAAGGGAAAGGGGGTCTCATCATGAGCCAACCTTCTCATCTCTGTGAAATTACTTGTGGGTAACGTTGTTAGCTCTGGTCACCATGCCAAGGCAATGTCCCCTGTTTAGTTCTTCAACAAAAAAATAAAATAAAAGAATAAAACAAGAATAAAAAGAACAAAGGCAAGAATGGGCTTGGAAAAAATGCATCCATGATAGGTACAGCTCGCCTTCTACAAAGGCACCCATAGGTAACACTTATGCATCCTTGGCCCTCACTGCACCCACATGTTTGGACATCCCCTAGCCACATCACCTCACTTACATGGCTTGGATGAGATCATTCCGGAAACTTTCCTTTTCTTGTGGACACTAGCCCAATAGGATGCCTTATCCTTTTCTCCAATCTTGTATTGCAGGTTTTTGTAATGTCTTTGAGCTATTGACTGATGTATTAGGGGTTTTATGCATATGCTTAATAATATTGATGATGATATGTGATTGAAATTGCTATGATCCCTTTGATTTATGAGCCCATGGAGGGCATAACTTTTGATGTGCAGGACCATGCCCAGCAGACAGGTACCATTTGAACCGGTACACATGGGGAGATGACCAGTTCATACCTCCATGGGGTTTAAGAGCCCACCAGATGGATGTTGAGACCCCATCAAGGGGCAGAGACAGGACAGAGCTTGATCAAGGGTTTTTCACCTGAGAGGAAGAGGACGTTCCACCAGAGACACTCCAACAAGACTAGACCGAGGGGGAATGACCCCTTTTCAATGGAATGCTAGCCTTGGAAGGCTTAGGACATCCCCATATTCACCATGATGTCATCCAGCTTCATGGATGCTTTTGGAGGAAGACTGGGCAATAGTGGCATGTGTGGCATGTTGAAGAGGCCCCTGAGGGGCTAACGTTTTTCTCCTGGATGTCTCATTTTCCCTAGAAAGTGATAGCGCCTCCCTTGAAGGGGATTTCACTCTCTTTTCTTCTTAATTAGGGTTTTTACTTAGCATTTAATGTAAAATAGTATGATTTTGACATTATGGCCTTGTCGGCCTTTTTATGACCTAAAAAGTAAAAATTGGGTCATTGATACAGTATATATTGAGGGTTTTCACTCTCATTTTATCATCATATTTCACTCATGACTTGGTGAGGTCTAAAATTTGCGCCCTATTCTAGGGTTTTGGTTGATCTAGTGAGGCGCACTTGTTGAAGGAAGACAAATTTTGACATTTTATGGTGTTTCTCTTGAAGGAAGGTGTTACAACTAGGGTTTGCATGGTTATTTCTTAATGAATTGTAAGTATTTTTCTGCAAAACTTATTGAATGAATGGTTGTAGTCTAATTTCTTGCATATGTTTATTTATTTTGTTGAATCAAAACCCTAGGTGACAAGCACACAAGTATGTCCTTGTCTCATGTCCCTTGATAGAGAAACTTTCATCCATTGAAGGAGAGAAAGAGATCCTAGCCGTAGCTACACTCCTTGTTTCTCTTTCCCCTGTGCTAGCCGTACCATTTAGAATCCAAGAGGAAGAAGATGTCCCATGCCTAGGTTATCTACACTTAAGGTCGTTTTTCTTTTACGGTTTGATGAAAGAGCCTTGATGTAGAAACACTCTCCCTCATTAAGCCTTCTTGTCTTGATTTTGTGCTTCATTTGAGCTAGCCGTCTTACCGGGAAGGAGGAGAGAGCACGAGGCCTTGCTTTAGCAACACCGGAGTGAGCCTCTCTCCCATAGGGTTTTGATTTTGAGGTCTTGCCTTAGAAACACCTCAAAACTCTTCCCTCTATTCCTTGAAATCTTGCCTCCTTCAACCTGTGCATCCTTCACTTATGACTCCATTAAACCCTAAGGCATTGATCTAAGACCTCAAATGTTGAAGTAGAACTTGATCTAAACTCTCTCAAAGCTATTTTTTTGAATTGAAACCCTAACTACACTAACCCTAACTCTAGCTAACCCTACTAACCCTAAGTTGTTGATGCCATCCTTGGTTATTACATCTTAATGTAACAACGTTTTATTTATTGAATGGTAGTTAGAGGCATCAATTAAGTAAACTGTTGGTTTATTACATTGAATGTCATATCGTTCTAGTATTTATTGGTGAAGTGACATTATTTTATTGCTATTTTGTAAACATTGACTTCGTCAACATTTACTTTCAAATTTATTATATTGAATATCATATGGTCTTTGATATATATGAAGTACTAATCAGATCCTGCATATATCAGTTTATTGTTGCTTTGTTCTCGGGCGGGGATTCTACTTGGTTATTGCTTCCATTTATATTTAGTGGCTATAAAATTCGGATTATCTTCTTGGTGGTGATCTGTGAAGGGGGAAACTTGTCATTGTCTGATTATCCTTTAGCCTCTTCAAAACCCCAGGTCATTGGGGACATCTCCCCTGGGCCTAACCTCTCTAAAGAGAAAGACCCCTCCCATCGTGGTGACATTGGGTGGGATAGATTATTGTTACGCCAGTTTGGATTTCTACTTTAGAGCCTTTCTTTCTAGCTACAAATTGTGCGATAACAATACCTATTATAATAAATCAAGGTACCCTTGGTTTTTCTCAATAACTAAATTTGACATGATTTTGTAGCATAATTTGCAATTCTTTCCCAAGACAACATATTTTTCATGTTTTTCTACAATGTTATTTTTTTTATGGAAAATATAATCATATAATAAAAAAAATGATTTCATGTGAAACACTAAACAACTTGAAAATACAAATTTGGACTTATAACAAAGCTTGGGTGTCCATTTTAGTAAAACTGGTCAAAATTGACGAAACAAGCGAAAGTGTTGATTTTTTGGATTTATTGTGCACAACTAAATAATAGTTTAGGGATTGTAAGACATGGATTTCATATGTAATGTTTCTAAATTTATCCATAGACACTTGGAATCCACATGATGTTCTTATGTATATATTGGCATGCATTTCCTTGAGCCACTTCAAGCTAATTTGCACTCTGTTTGTAATGCCTAGAATTCATTATCTCAAATTTTGCATATATTTGGCTTATGAGAGATTGTGGTGCATGCATCTTTTGTAGATTTAACTCTGTGTGAGTTTTCAAAACGTCTGACATCTCGAGTGGACACTCAACCCATAATCAAGGACAAATAAGTTGTAATAATGATCGCACAGGGGATTCACCTTGTTGACCAATATCTTATCATGTTCATTCATAAAGGGTTTATTTTAATTGTCAAAAATAGAGTCAATATATTGTAGGTATTTGGGGGCTGGGGGATGTGGGTATCAAGGGGTTTATAGGTATCAGGGGTATAAAATTGGGTATGTAGTAAAAATAAGGTTTATTTTATTTGAAATATGTATTGGGATGGGGGGTCAACAGAAGGATTTTTGTAGGTATTTATCAATATCTAGTGAGATTAGGGGTATTCTTTAATATCCCATGAACGTAGGTGCTATATCATAGGTTCATTGAGTGAATACCCCATGAATGATCGAAAAGAGTATGTTGGGGTAATGATTTAATAAGGGGAAGATTAACCGTTGGAGAGAGACGTTGAAGGAAATTAAATAATAAATAATGTAAATGAAAAATAGGGGGGAAGGTTAGTTGTTAATTAAATAATAAAAATGTAAATGAAAAAGGATGAAAAATTATAGCCGTTGGAGGGAAATAATAAAGATAAATTAATAATATAAATGAAAGATAAATTAATAAAATAAATGAAAAAGATTGCGATGCAATAAATAAAAGAACAAATTAAGAAGGATATTGAGGAAAGGAAAATAATATTTGAGAATAAAGAAAAAACCGGATAAGTAAAGATGGAATAATGGAGGATAAAGAAGAAAGGAAATTTTTTGAGAGATGTCAAAGGAGAGGGAAAAGCCTGGCGAGAGGAGAAAAATGATACAAGAGAGAGGGGATAAAATAGAAAGAGGAAGAGGTTTATCTAACTAAGCGAAGAATGATAGTTTTCCATGATTGGTTGAGTCTATATCCATCTTCCCGATTAAAGTTGTTGAGATGTTTTTCGATTTCAAGAGCTTCCTGAATGATATGGGAGGAGTAAGAAGGTGTTGATGCAAGGATTTTTGCTTGGTCAAAACATATAATATGTTTGGAAGTGTGGGTGTGTTCTGTGATTGTTGAATTAAAGATGTGGGTGTGGAGAGTGTCAACTATATGCTCTTTAATATGGGTTTTGATTGAACAACCTATTTAGACAATCTAGGCTTTTCCGCAAGAGCATGGAATTTGATAAACTCCTTGGCTTATCATATGGGTATATTTATCCTTAATAGTTCTAAAAAGATGTTTGAGGGTTTTATGGGGTTTAAAAATGGTTTTAATGTTCTTTTTAGCTAAGAGATTAGAAATATGATCAGTAACACCATGGATGTAGGGGATAGAGACGAGAGATAAATGTGGGGTAGAGGATGGGGCCTTTTATTTCTAGAGTGAAGGGAAGAGTGAAAATATTAGGTGATTTGGGAGGTGGAGTAGTCATTAGATTTGAGGGCATTGATGAGGTGGTATTTTTATTTATCCAAAATATGACGAGCATAGATTCGAATGGCTAAAGTAAGACGAGTTTTGAGTATTGCATATTTCTAGGATGGGTGGTGATGAGATTGGGCATGAATGTATCTATTGGTGTGTGTATTTTTTTAGTACACCTAGTGGGTAAAGGTACCATCATGTTTACGAGATATGAGGACATCCAAAAAATGAACAAAATTATCTTGTTGTATTTCCTTGGTAAATTGAATGTGGGGAGAGATGTTGTTAAGGTGGCTAAAGAAACAATTTAGCAAAGCATGGCCGTGGGGCCATACAACTAAGGTACCATCAACAAACCAAAACTAGAATTTGGGTTTAATATGGAAGATGTTTAAGTCTAAGTCTTCAAAATTTTCCATTAAAATGTTGGAAACCACAGGGGATAAGGAGGATCCCATGGATGTGCCTTTAGTTTGTTCATAGCAAGTTCCTTTGAAGGTAAAGAAAGTGGAGGTGAAGTATAATTTGATTAGGTTGAGGGTTTTAGGGTCGAAAAGTTTTGAGATAGGATCAAATGCTTCATGAACATGAATTTGTGTATTTTAGGTTTCCCATAGATCTTAGGAGTTTGAGGGTTATGGGTAATAAGACTCTTTTGAGTGGAGGGGTCCAAGAATGAATTTTTTATGGCTTTGGTGACAAGGTTAGTGATGGCATTGATTAGATTCTTGGAAATAGGTTTATATGAGGATGAAGAAAGAAGGATAAGAAGTTTGGATTCGTAGTCAGAGGTATTCATGATGATAGTGGCATTTCCCTTATCATATTTGAGAATAATAACATCATGATTTTCGTTAAGATGTCAGTTCAAACCAACTCGACTCGACTTGACTCGAGGCAAGTCAGTTCAAACCAAATTGACAAGACATGATGAACTCGACTTGATTAGTTTGTGGCACGAGAGGATGGGACACATTGGATAAAAAGGACTTCAATCTATGCAAAGTAAATGTATGGTTGAAGGTTTTCCTGAATGTGTGATCCAGGATCTTTTCATCGAAGTGACTTATAAATAATTGCATTAAATGAGCATAAATTAAAGTGCACCATTAAATAAGGAAAAGATCAATAATGAAGATACATAAGAATAAAATATTAACACAAAAAAATTGATAACGGAGTTCGTCCCTAGTGGACTACATCTCCGGGTCCTGCTCTCAAATGGGTAGGCCTTTTTATTAAATAAACAAAAGAATTTGCAAAAATACATAAGTATACCTCATTCTGGAATCAAGCCGCAAATTTTTTGCTCAAATTAGAAAACAGACAACACCACTAAATTTGTGGCGTCGAATTACCCAAAAATGACTATCTCCATGCTTCAATCTGACTCTGGCACTCCCAGGCCCAAGAGAAACTCTATCTCGATTTTTGTGCCCTTCCACCTGCAATAAATTCTAAGAAATGCCTCGAAAAATGTGTCGATATGTACCCTCACGCGCCTCCTCCAACATTGGGTGGATGTCAATTTTTAAATAAAAATTGTGAGCTTTGTAAACGATGAAGGTCATTGGCCTATTGGTTGGCAAAACATGTATTAAGGCGTAGATAGAGGGGGAGGTCCCTGGGTCAAGCCTGCGCCTCCCCTTTTGGGTTGTTCATTGTAACATATGTATATATTAGTACTTGGTTTTTCTGCCAACTTTAGTAGTGGTTATATATGTCGTTTGGTCACTATATTTGGTGGGGTCTCATCAGATTTGGCGGTCCCGCTGGATTTGGCGAACCCGCCAACCTTTTTTAATTTTTGAAATTTCGTTCTTAGGCCGTCATTGGGAATTTTCCCACTACCACGTGGCATCCCATGACTGGGCCACGTGGAAGCTAATCATTGGACCACGTCAACCAACAATACCATCCCTTCCACATGTCAGTGTACAACCTGCCACATCATCCTTCCACGCCATCTACCAAGTCACCGTACGATCTACCATGTGGTTGTACAGACTGCCACGTGGCACATTTTTATTGGTCCATGGAATGACCCAAAAATGGGTGACTCGTTGCAACCTCTAGTGCTATCACATCATCATGACACATGTCGCCTCCTACATGTGCCACATATGTTGTACGGATGATGACATCATTTGTACTGATGTTGATTTTAGTAGTATGGATGCTGACTCATCCCTTACTAACTAGGCTAGTGTTGACGGGCGAAACTGACCGTCCGTCAACTGGGAGAGTGGAACCGGTCCGGGGTTGTCTAAATAACCCAAGCCGTTTGGAATGGACCACCCTGATAAGTTTAACAACTCCGTTGGCCGCTCTAAGGTCTTCTAAGAAAACCAAAGAGAGAAATGATTTGAGTTAAGTAATCTAAACTAAGGAAACTAGAAACTAATAAAACAAAGAAAAGAAACTAATATACTAAATGCTAATTATTCTAACTATACTATCTACAAACTACTAATAACTCAAATCAACTATCTAATTATCAGCTATAATATTACT
>ML779842.1:294267-323850 GCA_009831015.1 Picea engelmannii | reverse complement strand
GAATACCTTTCAATCTGTAATTCTCTTTGACAAGATGTTTGCATCATTGGAAAGTTTGTGACACACTCTTCATGATGATATCATTTTCACTGATTTTTGAGGACTTTGAATTTTTTCCCTTTCTCTATCTACCGAGGCCATTCTGAGCTTCCTGAGTTGCTTCTACAAGTTCTGAGTTGTCCTTAGTCTTCTCTGGAAACTTTCTGGATCACACCTTCCCACTGAGAGATTTTTGGACCACCAAAAGCTTTCATCAATAAATAGATAAGTGAGGGAAGAGTTCTCTCACCTTGTCCTTATCAATCCACTTTGCCTTGCTTGGATGTGTGCCCTTTAATCCAACTCAAAGCTAATCAACATCACCCCTACGTGAAGTCCTCGTCCTTTTGTCCAAGCTGATATCTTCCTTTAACTCATCCAAGTACTCAGGATAAAACTCATCAAATGATAGTATTGAAACTTCCTCATTTTGATCCATGATCATGGGAGGCTAAAAAAGTTTCAAGTTCTCTACATTTACAACTGAGTAAATCTGCATATAAGGTGGAAGATCCAGAAGAAAATAATTGGTACCACTTTTCTCCAAAATAGTGAAGGGTCCATAACGAATGGGATTGAGTTTCTTGCCTTCACCTTGCAATCTCTCTGTGTTGATGTGAATCCATACTTGGTCTCCAACCTGGAACTAATGATCAACCCTGTGTTTTTCATTTCGAGCTTTATACTATGCTTGACTTTTCTCCAATTGTTCCCTGACTACTTGGTGTACTTGTTGGATCCTATGGATGAACTTGTGAGGTCTGTCTTCATTTCTTTCTTCATTTGAATCGATATCTCTCCCATACATCAAATCCAAAGGAGCTTTAGGTAGGTACCCAAAACATTTCTCAAAAGGAGAACACCGAGTGGAGGAATGTAAGGCTCGGTTGTAAGGATGTTGTACATAGGGTATCTGTTCATCCCATAACTTGGGATGCTTGTTGTAGTAGCCTCGAAGAAAAAGCACCATTGTTCGGCTTACAACCTCTATCTATCCATCAGTATGTGGATGGAAAGAAGTGCTCCTCTTCAATTTGGTGTCCATCATTCTCCACAAGCTTGTCCAAAAATCCCCAAGGAATCGAGTATCTTGATTCGAGATAATGGATGTGGGTAACCCAAAGTGAACACAAACATACTCAAAGAAGATATTAGCAGTCTTCTCAGCAATGATTTTCTTTTTACATGTCATTAAGATACACATATGGTTGAACCTATCCACTACAACATATAAATAGTCATGACCCCCTTTTGACATTGGTAAACCCCCTACAAAATCCATGGAGATACTTTCCCATGGATGGGATGGAACAAGTAGTGGTGAGTATAGCCCTAGTTTTATATTAGTGGGCTTACAATTAGAACACATCACACACCCCTTTACATCTTTAGTTACAATTTCTTTCATTTGAGGCTAGTAACAAAACCTCTATAAATTAGCCATAGTTTTTCCTACCCCAAAATTCCCAAACACAAGAGAAGTGTGAGCTTCTCGTATTACATGGACTCATTCACTTGTAGGAATACATAACTTTCCAAGATGGTAGAGTAGTTTTCCCTACAGACAATAGTTCTCTACCTGTGCACCATGGGTTAGATTCTCATATACTTCTTTAAAATATTCATCAATGGCATATTGTTCCACATAGCTATCATGAGATAAAGAAGTATTCTTCAAAATAATAGAAGCAACAATAGGAGGTCTAGAAAGAATATAAGCTACCTTGTTACTTGTACCCTTTTGTACATGATTACCAAATGAAATTGTTGTAGGAAACCCATCCATCTGTAGTGTCAAGATTGTTGCAGTTTGGTTTGTGCTTGGAGATATTATAAGGGTTGGTGATCTATATGTATGATTGTTTCCTTCCCTACCAAGTAGTGTTTCCATTTCTTTACACTTTGAACTAATGCATACAACTCTTTATCATATGTAGGATAGTTAACAACAACTTGGTTAAACGTTTCAGAGTGGTAACAAATAGGCTTACGATATTGCATCAATAATGCACCCATGGCATATTCGTTGGCATCTGTTTCGATCTCAAAGGGCTGTTGAATATTCGACAGTGCCAATATTGGTGTGGTACTGATATTTTCCTTCAACGTGTCAAAATCTTTTTGTTTCTTTCCTCTCGACTAAAAAGTGTTCTTTACACTGGTTAAGGCATGCAAAGGAGCTTCTATAAAGGAGAAGTTTGAAATGAACCTCATCCAATACTGGAATGCACCTAAGAAGCTCTATATCTTGGTTACAGTTTTGGTCTTAGGCCAATTTACAATTACATCAATCTTGGAAGGATCAATTTTTAATTGTCCTCCTCCTACAATATGACCTAAGTACACAAGTTCAATCTTAACAAATTCACATTTGGACAATTTTACATACAACTTTTCCCTTTGAAAAGTATCCAATACTTTCTTTACATGCCTCACATGTTCATCCCAGGTCCCACTAAAAATAAGAATTTTGTCTAAATATACAATCACAAAATCATCTAGAAAAGGCCTAAATACATCATTCATCACATGCATGAAAGTTGTTAGAGCATTACAAATCCCAAACGACATAAGTAACCACTCAAACAATCCTTGTTTGGTTTTAAAGGCAATCTTCCATGCATCATGTTTTTCAACCCTAATCTAATGGTATCCATTGCACAAATCCAACTTAGTGAAATAAATAACATTCTTTAACTAATCAAGTAAATCATCTATAGGAGGAAGAGGGTATTGATTTTTCACTGTGATTTTATTTAAGGCCCGATAATCGACATACATTCACCATGTGCCATCCTTCTTTGGAACCATCATGATCGGAGAACCATAAGGAGATGAGTTGGGCCTAATGATCCCTTGATCCAATAAGCTCTGTACCTACTTCTTGATCTCTATCATCTCCACAACTGACATCTTGTACATGCCCACATTAGGAAGAGGAGAATCCTACTAAAGATGTATTTTATGTTGGATTTACCTCTTAGGAGGTAATCCATCTAGTTCCCAAAAAATCTCATCATACTTAGAAACAATATCAATTAATTATTTCTTATGAGAAGGATCACATCCTTGGAAAGCGTCGGATATTCCGACATCTTTCTCCCTTATGACCATGAGTACATATCTCTTATTAGTGTTTATGAGTCTCTTCATTTGTCCTGCACTAACAAGTGTTGTGTTTACCCTCATGTTGTGAGCTCTAACAATATATTCCACTCCCCCCTTAGTAAGGTGGTATGTGTTCTCATGAAAAAATAAGACTGTTTTTCTATCATAAAGATAAGGAATCCCCAACACTATGCTACATATATCAAGTGATACAACATCCAAATCCACTTCATCAATCAACTTTGAAGCAATAACAAATCTAACCCTACATTGTTTGGTGACATTAAGTTTTTCTTTATCACATACCCAACCAAGAGGACAAGGCTTTGGATGTGGTTTCATTTCAAGACCCATATTTTTGACAAGTGCTTCAGATATCAAGTTTACTTGGGAACCCAGATAAAATAATGTATCTATCTTAGCGTGTTTAGATACAACTCTTATATGAAATAGTTCATTCCTCTTTCATTCATCATCATGAGATTCATTATTGGAATTTGAACTAGCATGAAGGGAATATTTACCTTGTACTCCAACCGATGTGATCTTGCCTTCATCTCCTTAATCAAAACCAAGATCTTGTTGCACTTTAGCAACGGTTTTTGTCTTCCCCTTTCCACCGAACTATTTTGGTCTCTTCTTTGGATGTAGTTTCCAACATTGTTCATCATCATGACCACTTTTCTTGCAATGAGTGCAAGATGGATTTCCTTCTTCTCTCTTTACTGTGGCGGTATTCTTTTCCTTCCTTTTAAACATCTTAAATGAATTATGTGGGAGATTGGAAGGTTTCTTTGTGGGTTCTTCTTGAACATGCTTTCCCCTATTCTCAAGGTGAGTGGCTTGCACACAAACTTTATCAAGACTAGTGGGGTTAAACAATAGCAAAGTATGACGAATATAACTATGAAGTGTGCCAATATACTTCATTAAAGTTTCATAAGAATCCAAAGGAATGTTTAATGCAAGAGATTTCTTCCTAAATTCTTTTGTGAAACTTTTTACAGTTTGACCTTTGCTCTGCCTTAACGTTTTTCATTCCATCATTGTGTTATGTAAATAAACCAATGGATAAAATTGCTTCCTTATCATTTATTTAAATTATGACCATGAGGAAAGAATATTACCACACTTACTTATGTCATGTAGTTTTCTCGCCCACCATATGAGAGTTGTACCTTCCAACCGAAGAGAAGCCAGTTGCACTTTAACTTCCTCTTCATCAATATGTTGAACACGACAATATACTTCAACCTATCAGATACAATTATCTATCTTTTTAGGATTAGCATCTCCATTAAACATAGGTAAAGCAAATTTTTCATCAAGCTTTAATAATGGTTTCTTAAAAGAGGCTGTATGGCTAGAATGATGAGAATGATGAGAATGCTCAAAGGAAGAAGAACTAGAACTTGATGGTGAAGATGGAGGCTTAGGATGATCTCCTCCAACCCCTTGATTTACTAAAGCATCATCATCATCTTATGCTTCCTTTTTCTTCCCTTTATTATTCATCCTCTTCTCGTAGTCTCCATACATTCGTTCGACCATTTCTGACATGCGATAAAAGACCATATGGAAGTTTTTTTCATGTTCATCACACTTGTCCTCTTCTGAAATTTTCTTCCTTCAGGATGCACGACCAACTTCAAGATTGAAAGTCTTAAGAGTTCCTTCACCCTATTTATGCTTGGCCCTAGTAAGCATTCACACTCAACAATTCAAGTCAAAGATGACTGCTCTGATACCAACATGATCTGAGATATTTTCATCGAAGTGACTTATAAAGAATTGCATTAAATGAGCATAAATTAAAGTGCACCATTAAAGAAGGAAAATCTCAATAATGAAGAGACATAAGAATCAAATTTGAACACAAAAAACTTGATAGCGGAGTTCGTCCCTGGTGGACTACGTCTCCAGGTCCTGCTCTCAAATGGGTAGGCCTTTTTATTAACTCAGCAAAATAATTTGGCAAAATACATAAGTATACCTCATTTTAGAATCAAGTTGTAGAAGTTTTGCTCAAATCGAAAAAAAAACAACACCACTGAATTTGTGGCGTCGAATTACCCAAAAATGACTATCTCCACACTTGAATACAACTATGGCACTCCCAGTCCCAAGAGAAACTTTGTCTCGGTTTCTATGCCCTGCAACCTACAATAAATGCTAAGAAATGCCTCAAAAAATGTGTCGGTCCATACCCTCACGCACCTCCTCCAGCACTAGGCGGATGTCAATTTTTAAATAAAAATTGTGAGCTTTGTAAATGATAGAGGTCATTGGCCTATTGGTTGGCAGAGCATGTATTAAGGTGTAGATAGAGGGGGAGGTCTTGGGGTCAAGCCTCCAGGCCTCCCCTTTCGGGTTGTTCATTGTAACATATGTATATATTAGTACTTGGTTGTTCTGCCAACTTTAGCAGTGGTTATATATGTTAGTTGGTCTCTAGATTTGTCGGGGTCCCGCTAGATTTGGTGGACCCGCCAACCTTTTTTAATTTTTGAAATCTCATTCCCAGGTCGTCATTGGGCATTTTCCCACTAGCACGTGGCAACCCATGACTGGGCCACATGGCAACCAATCATTGGGCCACGTCAACCAACTGTACCATCACATGCCATGTCAGCGTATGACCTGCCATGCCAGAATTCCATGTCATATGCCACATCACTGTACGGTATACCATGTGGTTGTATGGACTGCCATGTGGCACATTTTTACTGGTCCACGGAATGACTCTAAAATGCCAAAAATTGGTGACACGGGTCATCGTTTGGTGCTTCCACGTCACCATGATAATTCCATCATGACATGTGTCACCTCCTGCGTGTGCCACATATGTTGTACGTATGTTGACATCATTTGTACTGATGCTGACTCATCCCCTATTGATTGGGCTAGGTTGACCAAACTTTGACCGTGTATATCTGTCGATCCGTAACTCCATCTGATGAGTTTTTTGCGTCATTGGAAAGCTTGTGACGTGCTCTTCACGATGATGTCATTTTCACTAAGTTTTGAGGAGTCTGAATTTTTTCCCTTTCTCTGTCTATTGAGGCTATTATGAGCTTCCCGAGTTGCTTCTACAAGTTCTGAGTTGTCCTTAGTATTCTCTTGATCCTTTTTGGATTAGTGTGGTTTAGAAGTTGAATTTTTTTAACATTGCATATATGGGAAACAAAGTCGGGTGCAGTTCCCATCTGCAGTGACAAGGGAAAATAGGATTCTAGAATTGGTGCATAGTGATTTGTTTGGCCCGATTACAAATCCTTGTATTATGTCTCCTTCATAGATGATTTTTCCAAGAATACATGGATATATTTCCTAAGGAATAAATAAAAGGTTTTCGAGAGATTTAGGGAGTTTAAATCTCTTGTGGAAAAACAGACAGAGAAGAGGATTAAATTGTTGAGGACTGACAATGGTGGGGAATTCTATGGAAAGGAATTTGATCAGTTCTATAAGAAGTGTGTCATATCATGCAATAATACCACACCATATACCCCACAACAAAATGGAGTTGCCGAGAGAATGAATAGAACGTTGATGGATAAGGAAATGAGCATGCTCAGTGGTGTTGAGCTCGCACAGGGATTCTGGGTGGATGCAGTCGAGACTGCAAGATATCTTGTAAATATGTGTCCTTCATCAACACTAATTGACATGACTCCAAATGAGGTATGGTCTAGTAAGAATCCTTCGGTGGCACATCTCAAAGTATTTGGTTTTGATGCAATCATGCATGTTCCCAAGGAAAAGTGGAGCAAGTTGGATAATAAGGCAATCAAATGTATTTTCATCGGATATAAAGAAGGGATGAAAGGATATAAGCATTCGGATACTGCATCAAGGAGAACAATGTACAGTAAAGATGTGGTATTTAGAGAATTTGAAGGTAAATCTGAGCCTAAGGAAGTTGTTCACATCGAGAACAATCTTGATACAATGCATTTTGAACTAAGGAATGAAGAAGATGATTCAGATGAGTCAAATGAATCCAAGGAAGAGGTGGAGCAATTGACTCTGGTGGTAAGGAGGTAAGAAAGAGTAAGAAAACCAGTTGAAAGATCTGGTACACCCGACTTTTGTTCTTCATTTGTGTTAACTTCCATAGACAATGAGCCCAAGTCGGTTGGTGAGGCAGTCAACTAGGCAAAGGGTAAACTTTGGAAGGATGCCATGGACCATGGTCGAAGAGATGGAATCCTTGTACAAAAATGAGACATGGTATTTAGTCAAGTTACATAGTGGAAGAAATTTCATCGATAGAAAGTGGGTGTTCAAGAAGAAGATGAATTATGCAAGACAAGTCAAGAAGTTCAAATCTCTATTGATAGTGAAAGGATATTCCCAAGTCGAGTGAGTCGACTTCGGTGAGGATTTTTCCCATGTTGTAAAAATAACTTCCATTAGGGTACCAATGTCTCTGGCTGCAACATTTGATCTAGAGATGGAACAAATGGATGTGAAGACAACGTTCCTACATGGGGACCTAGAAGAAGAAATCTACATGAATCATCCTAAAGGATTTGTAGTAAAGGGCAAGGAAGAGTTGGTGTGAAAACTCAAAATATCCCTTTATGGTCTAAAGCAATCTCCAAGGATGTGTTATTAGAAGTTTGACACTTACATCCTTAGTTTGGGATTTGTGATAAGAAAAGTTGATCACGACATATATTCCAAGGAAGAAGGTGGGTGTTTCATATATGTAGCTTTGTATGTCAATGACATGTTATTGATTGGAAATAACATGGATGCAATAAAGGAGGTGAAGAAGCAACTATCCTCCAATTTCTGCATGAAGGATCTTCGTGAAGCTAAATTCATTTTGGGAATGGAGACTAAGAGAGATTGAGCCACTAGAAAGATCTATTTAAATCAAATGAAGTATATTGAAACAATTCTGAAACGATTCAACATGCAAGATTGCAAACTGGTGAAGGTGCCAATTCTAGTGGGAGCAAGTATTACTATTGAAAAGTTTCCAAAGACATAGGAAGAGATAGAGGACATGACATGTGACCCTTATGCAAGTGTTGTTGGTAGTATAATGTATGCGATGGTGTGAACTTGACCAAACATTTCCCATGCAGTGGGAGTGTTGAGAAGGTACATATCGACACCTAGAAATGAGCACTGGACAACTGTCAAGAGAGTATTCAGGTATTTGTGTGGCACAAAGGACTATGATATATGCTACCAAGAAAGACCTGGAGGTGACAGTGGTAAATTAGATGTGCATGGATTTTTCGACGCCGATTGGGATGGAGATTTGGATTGACGAAGGTCGACCAATGGATATTTCTTCAAAATGTTTGGTGGAGCAATAAGATGGATGAGCAAGAGATAGGTGGTCGTAGCCTTGTCAACAAGAGAAGATGAATACATGGTGGCCACTCACGGAAGAAAATAAGTGGTATGGATTCAAAGGTTGTGTTCAAGAATCAGGTTTTGTAAGAGATCTACGAAGGTGAATTGCGACAGTTAAAGCGCAATATTTCTGGAAAAGAACCTT
This sequence comes from Picea engelmannii, assembly GCA_009831015.1. NCBI lineage: Eukaryota > Viridiplantae > Streptophyta > Pinopsida > Pinales > Pinaceae > Picea > Picea engelmannii. The sequence goes on along the minus strand of ML779842.1, from coordinate 315,182 downwards.
GCTAATCATTCAAAGACTAAGCACATTGATGTACAATAAAATTTCGTAAGAGATATGGCGGAGGGTAAAAAATTGCTACTAGAGAAAGTAGACATGTTGGAAAACATAACAAAATCCTTGACCAAGTCTGTGAGTGTTGTGAAGTTCTCTTGGTGCAGAGAGGGAATGGGAATTGTTGCCCTGGCTCTGTGAGAGAAATTTCAGGAATATAATGTTTCAGCAAATAAGACAAGAAGTGGGAGAATGTTGGGTTGTTATATTCTTTGCAGTGAAATTCGAAGTCGAGGTGGATCGACAACAGGTCGAAGTTGAGGTAGATTGAAAACAAGTCAAAGGTCGAGGGAGTCGACCAAGTAAATTCAAAGTTGAAGATATGGACGACAAGAGGTCAAAGTGCAGGTGTGAGATGATCGAATAGAGACCGAATGAAGGCTGAATAGTAGTCAATAGGTAAACCCGACTTGGAGTCGACAATAAAATTATCCCAAAAATTGTGGGATTTGTAGCCAATGATATGCACAGATCTATAATTGTTCTTTGGGCACAAATATTTAGGGTTTTTCCTGTTGTATATCCTATAAAGAGGCGTTTTGTAAGGTCATAAAGGATAATGTTGTAATGCACTTATGCAAGTTAATGCATGTGTAGGTATAGGTTGATGGTCATGCATATGTAAGAAGATTTGGCTACGGGGTTGTTCTTCTTGCGCAAGAGGGTATGATGTTGATTGTGTCTTAAGTGTGGACCAAGGTTAGGCATGTAACCTTTTATTCATATTTTATAAGACAAAAAGAGAGAAAAACACTCAAAGGAATGTTGGTTTCTCCTAGTTAAGGGTTCCAGGGTAAAATCTCGGTGTAATGTGTGATTGCTTGTTTCATTTGTTTTCTTGATTAAATTTTTATTCTCTTTTGTTAGGATTAGTGTGGAAGTGTCCTACATTTCTTAACAGAATATACTACTTCAATTATATCATATCAAGCATTGGTCGACATCAATTATCCAAAAACCATCAATATACAAGGATACATAAAAAAACAAAAAGGTAATAATGTTGATTGATTATGGTAGTACCCATAACTTCATCTATTACAAAATAGCAAAGGATCTTAATTTCTTTGTATTTCTAGTACCAAAGTTTCAAGTAATGATTAGATATGGAGGTACCATAAACTGTTTTGGGAAGTTCCATAGCATTAACCTCAATATGGGGGAGAATCTTTTGGATAGTCCCATGATTCCCATCCAAATGGGTGGTGTTAATGTTGTACTAGGGGTCCAATGGTTACAATCATTGGGAACAATGGCCCTTAATTTTAAAGATATTTTCATGATATTTTCCTTAGATGACATGGAAATTGAGCTTAGAGGTATCCAAGGGAAACCATCTAAGGTAATAAGCTCTAATAGCATGACAAAATTACTCAACAAGGGACACCATGGTGTAATTGCACAATTGTGCTCACTAGATGTTCAAGCATCTATATCCTCTGCTCCATTGGATCTCAAAATAGTTATCAACAATGATTCCAAGGTATTTGGAGAAATTCCTAAAGGTCTTTTGCCTGCTAGAGATCATGAGCATGCTATTCATTTTCAACCAGGAACTTTACATTAGGCATTGTAGGTATCCATATGCACATAGGAGTGAGATTGACCATGTGATCCAAGAAATGTTATAGGCTGACATCATTCAACCTAACCAAAGTTCTTTGTCTTCACTAGTGGTGATGGTTATGAAAAAGGATGGTTCATGGCATATGTGTCAAGATTATAGACAACTCAATAAAATGACCATCAAAGATAAGTTTTGTATTCATGTCATTGATGAATTATTAGATGAATTACATGGAGCAATTTTGTTTACTAAGTTGGATCTTCGTTTGGGATATGATCAAATTAGAATGAGGCAAGAAGACATTCCCAAAACATCTTTTAGAACACATGAAGGTCATTATGATTTTTTGGTTATGCCATTTGGAATTACTAATGTACCTTCAACATTTCACAGCTTGATGAATTTTATTTTTACGCCCTTCCATAAAAAACCGTGTTATTATTTTTTGATGACATACTAATATACATCAAATATTGGGAATAACATGTACATCATGTTGACAGAGTATTACAACTATTGGAAGAGAAACAACTTTATGAAAATTCTTCCAAGTGTGCCTTTGGGGTTCAAGAAGTGGAATATTTGGGTCATGTCGTATCTCATGAAGGTGCAAAAGTGGACCCCTATGAGGGAATGGCCAATTCCAAAAACCCTGAAGAAACTTAGAGGATTCTTGTTATTGACAAGCTATTACCACAATTTTTTCAAGAACTATGGCGAAATAGAAACACCTCTAACAACATTATTAGCATTTTCTTGGAATCAAGCATCAACCAAATCTTTTGAAAAACTTAAGGAGGATATGTATACAACTCTTTTCTTGGCCACACTTGACTTCAAAAAAATATTTTTTGTGGATTGCAATGCCTCAATGTAATGTTCCCAACCCAATATGCTAGGAACATTGTGTTTTTCATTCATTTTTATGTGTTTTCTAGTTGTGGCATTTTGTCAAACACTTTGCATATTTTGTCCTCTTAAGTTGTGTTGGGGTTTATACTAGTGGTTCTTAGTGTGTTTGCAGCAAGTAAATAGTAGCAATGTAACAATGGAATGTACTCAACAAGATGCAAGATCACTAACACAAGAAATAGCCATAAATACCTCAGATCTGATTTATTAATAATAGATCTTTGATCTCATACAAAATGGTGTAGATCTAGAATACATATAAGGAGATAGAGTGTTTGGATGATAAAGATTCAAAGATACAAGATAGATGAAGATCCAGGATTCCAAAATCCTCTCCAAGTTGTAGACCAAAAAATCAGATGAACCCACTCATAACCCAACTGAAATGTGATGACCTTCCTAGCACAATGCACCCCTCACTAGTTGTAGCAAATCGAGAATTTGGCCTCTCTAAAGATGGCCACCAAACCCTCTGAGAAATATTCCAGACTGTAGACCGGGCCAAGTGAAACCCCCTGGCAAGGTTTCAGGATGAATGATGAAGATTTGACCCACCAACTGATTGAATCCTCAATCTACAGTGCACCCTCCTTGCCTCCAACTCGTTCCAAGCTCCAATAAATGATATGACAAAAAAAACCCCTCTATAATAGGCTAAATAAGGCACCCTAGGCCATACAAAGAATACCCAGAAGCCCCTTTTCCAAGATTCCTTCTCCTCTATCCAGATTGAGCTACTCTTCTCAAGATGGTGCACCCTCTTGCTGAAAACCCCCTATAGTTGCGCACTGTCTCTCCCTGAACCTGTAACTACTATAGGATCCACCTGTGGCTAAGATAGGATGATGTAGAATGGTGAGGGAGTAATATGTTTTTTATTGCAGCTATGTGAGACATTTTCCAGCTTACAAACCTATGAGATGTGGATCATTGCAGCTATGTGAGACTTTCTCCAGCTTACAAACCTGAGAGAAAGCCCCTGAGAAGGTTGTGTGGTTCCTATCTGATACAGATCTAGAATGTAGAGATGACCTCCTCCATATAGAGAGTTGAGAATAACTCTAGATGATTCTCCTGTGTAACACAGTGAGAAAGGTGATCTGCAGAGTTGGACATGCATTTGGCTGAGCTCAAGGTGAAAGTATGAAATCCCAAAGTGTTGGGTGCATCGTCATGAGAACATAAATGAATATGATGTATTAGCCTCCTCTAAGCAGAAGAGTTGACAAGAAACTCCAGATGACTCTCTTGTGTAATGCAATGGGAAATAAGATCTGTTGAGTGGACAAGCACAGGTGAACGTGATCCTAGTGGTCGAGCACTAGTGAAGAAGTGGTTCTTCTATGTAATGCAGTGAGCAAGAGATATGGGCATCCATATGGATGAGCACTAGTGGGTGTATCAAATCCCTTGCTATATTGTTCAAGAGACAGACTTTCCTATAACCCTAATTGTAATATAAAGGGTACATGTCGGCCCCACCTTAATGTGACTGGTAATTAATGTAAAAGATAATTAATCTGGTTAATATTAATTATATTATAAGCTAGTGAGGTCAGCCCTATTGTGCCAATAGACACTTATGTTGACAGGTTCATGTAGTATAAGTAAAGGTAAATTCCCCATTGAGAAATCATATCTTTCACGTGAGTTTGGAAATTTCAGCAAGTACACCTTCTTGGGAAAAAAAGTGCACACCTCTCTTGGGCACTAGTCTTCTAGGGTTTGAGCACCCTCTTGTGTGCTAGTTTTTCTTGGTGGTGAAGGTATTTCTCTTGAAGACTATAAAAAAATATTTGGATGAGTTTTCTTCTCTTGTTGAGAATGGTTTCCGAGGATACTTCTTGTGTTCTTGTGCATGGTGTTTCTTCTTGTGATCTTGGTTGCTGCAACATTATTGGTTATGGTTAAGTTAAATGATAAAATGGAATGTACTTCATGATTAACCTTTCTTATAGAAAAATCGACATAATCTTTCACCTTCGTGACCAATCTTGGACTAGGTTGGGGGGGATCATTCACCATCGAGCTGATCTCTAGGGTTTGTTAAGTCAAAACCCTCAAAACCCCCAATTGCATGGGCTCACTAGCAAGAAGCCAGATATCAAACTGATAATCAACATAATGAGAGAATAGAAGCCACTGCCTCTATTTTATCCTTCAATTTCACCTTGTCTCTCCAAGTGACTTTTACTTTATTTTATTATTAATTATTTAAATCACTTTAATTAATTAATTAACCATTTTACCTCTAAAAAGTGATTTATCCCTCCTTATGGCTTCTCTAGCCACTGAAAGTCACTTCTCATCATCTTATCTCGTAGTTCTATTCCTCCCGATTTCGATGATTTATTACACTAGGAGTTTCCTCTAAGTATTATGCCCAATATGACCTACTTAGTGAATTTAATTAAAATATAACCCATAATAACTCAAAAATACAGAAATCGTCAGAATGCAACATAACCAAAGCCAAGTTGTGTGGAATGGATCCTGATGATGAAATATGATGAATGATGTAATTCAGGCCCAATAAAACCACTCAATAGCTCCTATACTCACTAACTCCCCCATCTGGCTATTCTGGTCAGCATAATACTTTGTAATATAATGATGTCCAAAAGTGGGGACATTACAGTCCTCCTTGCTAGAATATTGTTTTTCCTCAAGCAATAATCGAATTAATATTCATATGATACCAAGATCCCATATCCACCTGTGTGACCCAAATTAGACTCCATCCAACGATGAAATACCAAGCACTCTAATCCCTGGATCCCATATCAAGATGTGAACTGCAATACCTTGTGAAGTATAGTTCTGTAACATATCAACACCATGAGTCTTATGTAAATGACCCATGGCCTCAACCTAGAATAAGTCTATCCTCCAAGTCCATGCCAAAACAAACACGACCTCCACCAACTAAAGATGTTTCTACCATAGAGAGGTACTACAAAATATCAACAAGTCACCAACAAGTGGCATTCTTCCCCCAATACTAAAGATCAATAGAAAATCAAAGTGGATTTCCCTTGCAAAGATCCACTAGCCTCTGTTAGTCAATGAAATTCCCATCCCTGCAATCCTCAAGTCCCATGCTAGTCTCTTACAAGGATCACCACACTGATGCTACACTACTCTAATCATGACTGTCTATTCACATTATTCATCATGGATCCCCCTCTCCAGGGTCCTCATGCTAAACCTGTGATGATTGGTCCTGCAATCAAAAAGTTGAACCTGTAAAGGTATCCTTGTGAAACCAAAATCTTTCAATCCCTCACCGAACTTAATCACGAGTATCAATAGGAAGAACATGTATCATCTCATAGAATGAAACTCAGCAAGCCCTCACAAGGTAACCCAAGAGTGGAGTCTGGTGCTCGTTGTTACCACCCAGACCCTCATAAGATGAAGTAAATCTTTGACTGAATGGACTCCCAGATCCCAGGGAAAATTTGGAAGTTCATCACTTCCAATCCCCACTAACTATTGATGAGCCATACTGATAATTGTTGGAAGCCCTCCATCTACATTCCAATGAGAATCTGAATCTGCATCAACCTATGAGATGTCCTATGACACATGGCCTAAGATACTCACCATCATGCTCAACACCTCAACTGTCTGTCTCTGATGATCCACCCCTATGTTGTTGTGTGCAATAAAGACACTCTTGTCAGGTGGTCTCGGTCTACCAACTCTACATGTCCCTTGCCACTGTCTAACTCCCCCTATGTTATTGTCAATGATGAAGGTATCGGGAAAGGATAACAAACATATCTGCAACCGACTGTAGGATTGGAAAGTATCATATGCTTTGTCCAATCTGTTAGCGATTATTTTTGTCATTTGGCACAGAAGCACCCAGGGCTGTAGATTGTACACGAAATGCTCAAGCGCAGCACGGGAGAATCCCTGTTTTTCCAAGTAGCAAGTCAAGCGAGCGGGAAAAATGTCATCGGCAGCGTCCAAGGTCTATTTTTCGAAGCAGATCAATGGTCGGTGGGTAATCGCGGTCAGCTGATTCACGCCAAGTATAGCGCAAAAGTTTTCAAAGAGGTGAACGGTCAAAAGTCTTCGTGGAGAACTCGCGAAGTAACGAGGGCCGTTGATTGCGATCAGTTGATGCGTGGGTCCATTTCTTGAACTCGGGGTTTGTGAGTTCGGAGGGCGGACCATATCCTTTGGTTGTGCGTGATCGCGAATCGAGAGAATTGTGGAAAGGAAAAGAGCCATCGCCTCTCAAGATTTCGCGGAGGGAGAGTGCCAAGGTTCGACGCTCCAACTCGCGAGGTCGCAAGTAGCGAGAGGCGCTAGCACTTAAGCCTTAGTCGACGGTTACGTGTGGAGGGCACCGACAATAAAAAGATCTATACAGTATTTCCAAGAAGATCTCAGTCGTCCATTTGAAGCAGACACCTGGCACGCGATTAAGCTCCCCACCTTTTCGCCCATCGTGGTTTCGAAGCACAAATAACAGCTCCATCATATCCCTATACATGAAGTAGCGAGAGCATTCGGGACCTGGGGCCCACAACAACGTCAGGTGAGTTTAGGACCATCAGATTTGAAGGACGCGCAGCACCAGATTGAGTCATCTCGGCATATCGCTCATCGCGATTTCGATCAGCAAGGATTAGCCCCTTCATATTCGCGAATGCCAAAAAGCGCCATGGGAATAGGCACGTGGTTACAGTCTGTGGTCACTTGGATAAAGAGAGGAGCTGCGTAAAGAAGGCCGAGGCACCGAGTTCAGTTACAGAGAGGATCGTTGTAGTCTCCAAGTGCCATAGGATCCGATCTTCATACTCTTTCTCGCTTGGAGTAAATGATGACAAGAGCGGGTGGTTGAAATCTCCTTTTATTGATTAAGTGAGGGGATGGAGGGTCTGGCAAACCATCTGCCCAAGGAAGTCTTGTGTATCGATTTTCTCAAAAGCACCATGACGAAGTCGTCAACTCGACAGAGAGGTCTGCGCACGCTAGCCCAGCTCTTAATGATTCAGCTACCCTCCTTACAAGAGCCATATGTAGTTAAGATGGCACTTAAAGAAAGATATAAGTACGAGTTTGACTGAAGAGACACCAAGCCTTGGGCGACTGGGCACGCCTCTATTAGGCGATTTTCTCTGAGTATATAAACTCAGTCTTTGTATTTTGAAAAGCATCGATGGTTGAGCAGAGCTCCCGGTTGTAAAGCTTTAATGAAGCACCGATACTCTGGTTATGTATGAACTCTTGAGACTTCTTTCCTTATGAATGCCAGTTTCTTTTACATCTTTGTTGTACTGTGTTAGAACAGCTCGAAATTGGAGGATCCAGTCAAGCTGCAGCTGTTATGGGATGATGTTGTAATGGATCACTGTAATAGTTGCGTTGTTTCTAATCGGTTCTTGTGACTTTCCCAGTGCTGAGTGACTTGGAATTGGAGGATCCAGTCAAGTCCCCTCTTATTTTCTTGAGACCTTGAACCAAGTTGATCTTGCATTCAGAGTCTTTCTTCTGCAAACTGCCGAAAGCCTGTTTCCCAAAGTTGTTTGTCCACCTTTTCTTATCAAGTCTTCCACCCGACCATATTTTAATCAACCCATTGGCTGAAGTTAGATCAAGACCTCCTTTGTCCTTTACATGCGAGACCCAGTCCCCGAGTTAGAGTGATATCTCCCCAAGTCTCTATCCATCTGATCATCCATTAAAAAATATCGTGACATAAAATTGATGGGTGTCAGGCTCTGCTCCTGCAAGCAATCCAGGAGTGACTTCTGACGCTAACATTTCTGGCGCCGTTGCCGAGGACGAAGTTGAAGATTTTCCCTGGGAAGAACAACATTGAGCCTCTGATTCTGAAGGTGCATCAGACATCAAAGCCCTTAAATATTGCTACTTTGCACCTGGTGACTCCACTATGGAGACTCCATTGTTTCCACATCACTGTTTCAGCTATGACTACTATTAGCACACCTGAAAGCTGACCCTAAGGAGCTTTCTCGAGAAGGTTTCAGCAGCTACTTTCTCATCCTAAGAAGCTTCCTGGGGTAATGACATGTTAAGATCTGGACTTTGGTGGTGAACAAGGACGAGACACGCTTGAAGCTGCGCATCTTTCACCTGACGAATCCATGATTCAAGGATCAATTAGCGATTCCACTGGTTCGATATGGAGAAAATTATGGATCAAAGGTTTTCTTTCTGTGATTTTTCTCAGATAGTTGGTTTTCCTAATGCACTTCCCGATAGAGACCAATGGGAAGAGTTCCTCCCTGAATTTCATGCAACAAGTTGGGAGGAACCAGCTGAGCATTTACTGGACTTCCATCAGGCTATCCACTGACACAATATCACGCATGAGGATTTCCAGATTAAGCTCTTCAGGTATTCATTGAAAGGATTTGCTCTTGAATGGGTCGGTCTCTTCCCGCTGTAAGCATCCGCTCTTTAACAGGTTTTCATACATCTTTCAATTCATTTTGTAAAGATTATTTTCCAGCTGCTTGTTTGTATGAAAACTGTTGTGAGGAGTCTTCTTCACTTCATGAAGCCTCTGCTGGCCCTGAAGACCAGGTCCGTGATGAAGCCCTTACCATGGAGGAAAGCATCTGCTGTGAAAAATTTGAGGTGTTTAATGATATTAGTGGTGTTAGCTCGAGAATGGAAGCATCCGACATCATATCGGATGTGCCTGTTCTTTTTTATGTTCATAAAGATCAGCATGCCTCTTGTGGAGATTATGAGTTTGTAGAGAAGATGTGGTCCATGGTAGATGGCTCACCTAAATGTTGGGTTGAAGCAGATATTCCTAGCCACCATGTTTATGAGGACGGAGACCTTCCTGTTTGTAAAGAAGACATTATTGTGGAAGAGGTTTCCTCTCTTTTTCTCCAGGGAGTTTCTCACGATATATTTTTGCCTGAGATTAAAGAGAAGAAGATTATGTATGAGCAACCAGAAGAAGTGGGTCCCACTGTCCCTGAAACAAATATTTTTGACGGGATCACCATTCTGGAGGAGGATCATAGAAATAAGGGTCAGCCCCTTTTTGATGAATATTATAGTGATGATGAGCAGCACGCTTACCCTACATTCGTTCACTATAAACATACTGAAGAGCCAGTCAGCAAGCAGAGCTTTCCCATAGGTCCTATCTATGATGATTATGAATCTGACTCGTGGGAGAGCCAAGAAGAGGAACCAAAAGAACCAGAGGAGCAGTCGAAGATGTAGTTTACAGACTGTGCAGAGCTGGTCAGTGAGCAGCCACCGCCTGAGATCAATCAGCCTACGTCAGCTGTCCACCCACCTGTGCTTACCATAGATATTCAACCACACATCCACAGCTGTGTAGCAGAGGAGGCTGCCTGTCACCAATTTTCTAGAGTTTGCCACTGGTCCTATGAGCCTGTGAAGGAATACATGGAGTTTCATTTCCTTCATAAATTGGAGCCGCCCTATTTCATCTCAGCTTCAGCCTGTAAGGAGAAGTTGAAGAGCGTAACCGTTCTGTTGTCATGGTTACACCACCTATTCATAATCATCGACAGAAGGAAGGAGCTTCCATTCAGGAAGTTACTTGATTGGCTATGGTGGAAGTTTGCTTTCACCTAGCCTCATGTACAAAGTATATTAGTATTAGGTTGTACATAAATAAGCTCCTTTGAGCATGTATGTTTGTTTTTTTTGTTTTTACTTATCGACATGTATTTTCAGCAGGCTGTTTCGAGCTTGACTCCATAGCCCAACAGAAAGGCGACTGGAACTGCAGAAGGAGTTCTTAGAGCATCACAAGGATGACTCTATCCCCCATGGAGCCTAATGTTAGCGATTATTTTTGTCATTTGGTGCAGAAGCACCCAGGGTTGTAGATTGCACATGAAATGCTCAAGCACAGCACGTGAGAATCCCTGTTTTTCCAAGTAGCAGTTCAAGCGAGCGGGAAAAATGTCATCGGCAGCATCCAAGGTCTATTTTGTGAAGCAGATCGACGGTCGGTGGGTAATCGCGGTCAACCAAGTCACGCAAAGTATAGCGCAGAAGTTTTCAAAGAGTTGAACGGTCAAAAGTCTCCGTGGAGAACTCGCAAAGTAACGAGGGTCGTTGATTGCGATCAGTTGATGCGTGGGTCCATTTCTTGAACTCGGGGTTCGTGAGTTCGGAGGGTGGACCATATCCTTTGTTTGCGCGAGATCGCGAATCACGAGAATTGTGGAAAGGAAAAGAGCCATCGCCTCTCGGGATTTCGCGGAGGGAGAGTGACAAGGTTCGACGCTCCAACTCGCGAGGTCACGAGTAGCGAGAGGCGCTAGCACTTAAGCCTTAATCGATGGTTACGTGTGGAGGGAACCGATAGTAAAAAGAGCTATATAGTATTTCTGAGAAGATCTCAGTCGTCCATTTGAAGCAGACACCTGGCGCGCGATTAAGCTCCCCACCTTTTCGCCCATCGCGGTTTCGAAGCGCAAATAACAACTCTATCATATCCCGATACGCGAAGTAGCGAGAGCATTCGGGACCTGGGGCCCACAGCAACGTCGAGTGAGTTTAGGACCGTCATATTTGAAGGACGTGCGGCACCAGATTGAGTCGTCTTGGCATATCGCTCATCGCGATTTCGATCAGCAAGGATCATCCCCTTCATATTCGCGAATGCCAAAAAGTGCCATGGGAATAGGCACGTGGTTACAGTCCGTGATCACTTGGAGAAAGAGAGGAGCTACGTAAAGAAGGCCGAGGCACCGAGTTCAGTTACAGAGAGGATCGTCGCGGTCTCCAAGCGCCATCGGATCCGATCTTCATAATGTTTCTCGCTTGGAGTAAATGATGACAAGAGCGGGTGGTTGAAACCTCCTTTTATTCATTAAGTGAGGGGATGGAGGGTCTGTCAAACCATCTGCCCGAGGAAGTCCTGTGTATCAATTTTCTCAAAAGCACCATGCCGAAGTCCTCAACTCAATAGAGAGGTCTGCGCACGCTAGCCCAGCTCTTAATGATTCAGCTACCCTCCTTACAGGAGCCATACGTAGTTAAGATGGCACTTAAAGAAAGATATCAGTACGAGTTTGACTGAAGAGACACCAAGCCTTGGGCGACTGGGCACGTCTCTATTAGGCGATTTTCTCTAAGTATATAAACTCAGTCTTTGTATTTTGAAAAGCATCGATGGTTGAGCAGAGCTCCCGGTTGTAAAGCTTTAATGAAGCACTGATACTCTAGTTATGTATGAACTCTTGAGACTTCTTGCCTTATGAATGCCAGTTTCTTTTACATCTTTGTTGTACTATGTTAGAACAGCTCGAAATTGGAGGATCCAGTCGAGCTGCAGCTATTATGGGATGATGTTGTAATGGATCACTGTTATAGTTGCGTTGTTTCTAATCGGTTCTTGTGACTTTCCCAACACTGAGTGACTTGGAATTGGAGGATCCAGTCAAGTCCCCTCTCAGTTTCTTGAGACCCTGAACCAAGCTGATCTTGCATTCAGAGTCTTTCTTCTGCAAACTGCCGAAATCCTGTTGCCCAAAGTTGTTTGTCCACCTTTTCTTATCAAGTCTTCCACCTGACCATCTTTTAATCAACCCACTGGATGAAGTTAGATCAAGACTTCCTTTGTCCTTTACATGCGAGACCCAGTCCCCGAGTTAGAGTGATATCTCCCTGAGTCTCTATCCATCTGATCATCCATTAAAAACTATCGTGACATAAAATTGATGGGTGTCGGGCTCTGCTCCTACAAGCAATCTAGGAGTGACTTCCGACGCTAACACAATCCCAAGGGCTTTACCCAAATCTCTTCATCCAGAACCCATGGTGAATAGTTGCATGTACTCATCACTAAACTACAACCATCGGGTACAACCGTAGGTAACTCCACAAATTGTTGTTCAACCACTCTCTATCCATCATCGCTCATGCAACTTTTGATACTGTGAAGGTGATCTCCCAGTTCGATATACTACTGCAAGGGAGAGGAATCTCCATGCTCCACTAATTATGTCTCCTCCCTACAATCCAGTGCGTCCCTCTGAATTCCATTGTACACCTCAGCATGTCTCTGTGAACTATCACTCACCACTATATGCCCCTGCATACTCATGTAATCTCCTCTATACTCCTGCAACATCATAGATCATTGGTGTACTATTGGGTCAACCTCTACATCAAGGTTAGCCAATCCTAGAACACAAATGAAAGTGTCCTCATAAATTCCCCTGGATCTGGAGTCCCTGTTGAAATAATGTAACTACAAAGTGTATTCTAATTATTATTATGGAATTATTCATTAGATCAATCCCCATTGCAGATTAATCATGTCGGCTATTGTAAAGGACCGAATCCCCTTTTGCGGATTGGTCAAAATATAATTGTAATAGGCAGAATAAGAAGTTAGCCCCATAATACATTAAAGAGGCCCCAAAATATATTAAAGGTGGTTATAACCACCCATATTGAGAAGTTGTCCCTACCAGTGAAGAGACACTTCCACACATGCCAAAATTGTATAAATAAGGAGGCTAGTGCCTCACTTAGACATACACTCACTTGTTCATTGAGAGACAAGTTTTGGAGCTGTAGTTGGAGAAGAGAGAGAGAGAGAGAGAGGCACATTCTTGGGAGAGGACTTTCTATATTTGTTTGAGTTATCTCTTGGCATTGTATTGGCTATCTATAATAAGGATTTTTTTGTTGGGTTTTCTTCCCCTTGAGGGTTTCCCAGGATAAATGATGTGTTTCTTGTGATTGTGTATTTCTTAGTGATCCTATATTATGATATTGTTGTCTATTGAAATGAAAAGAACTCTAATAATATATTAAACCTTAACATGGTTTCAGAGCTAAGCTAAAGAGATCATCTTTCACAAGAGAAAGTGAAAAATGTCACTGTTGTCATACATGCAAATTAGGGATTTTTGTTGATGAAGTATTTCAGCCATAAAACCATTTAGAAAAGTGTGGCCTTCCTCAAGGATCTCTTTGGCATCCTCAGTGCAACTTTTCAGTGGCAAAATCTCCCAAAAAGTGAAACCCTAGTTTTCACAAAGTACCAAAAAACCAGAGTACCAGAAGTACCAGAAAACTAGAAGCACTAGTCCAGAAATCCATAGATCAAGTTTGAGGGGGTAAAAGTTGGATTTTCAAAAATCTAACTGTACCATCTTACTCGCCTCAGCTCAACGTACTATCCCCTGGATCAGAATTTCAAAATTTGAAGTTTGAAAAATTAGGGTTTCCTCATAAAACCCTAAGTCGCAGTTGCAGTCTCAGAACTAGTTGCAGTATCAATTGCAGTTGCAGTACCAGTTGAAGTGTCAACTGTAGTACCAGTTGCAGTCACCCTTAAAATTTTCAAGATTTGGTAATGATTACCACTGTTTTCAGATGTTTCCACTACCTGCAAATGTTATCAGACGTATGTACTCACATATGTTTAAATGGTTAAACTTTAAAGAGTATTTGCAGGAGAAGGGATCTCTTGCCATAGATCCAGAAGGATCTCAAGATCCAACACATTCAGAAGAATAATGCAACTTAGGTTTGATTATTCTGATATGCATCTATTTGTTATGACATTATTTTGATCAGTGTTGCATGTTGAAGCTATGATCAAATTATTAGATGGATTAAAGTAGAGATAATAGAGTTTATTCTCTAACCTAACCTTCTGTCAAGAGAGAATATTGTCCTAGTACAAAAGACAGGTTGAAGAAAACACTTGCCATCTTGAGTAAAGGAGACTTGGAAGGAAAGTAGTAGCACACTCAAGAACAAGACTCCGGGTTCCAAGAGAAATCTCTTGTGTTAGTTCCAGGTTTCCCTAGAGGAATTTTTTATCACAAGACTATGAGAATGTTGACCTCATTTCATATTGTATTCCTTACCTTTAATCTTTGCTTCAGAAAAATTACAAGTGATAGCTCTAAAGGCACTACTGTGATGATTGTTCATGCTATTGCATTATATTATCAAAAGGATATTATTCTTTCTTGTTGTTTTGTTGACCTTGTTCCAGGTCATAGGTAATAACCTTGAGGAAGCTATAGTGAAGGTTGCAGAAGGAAACATTCTAAAGGAGAAACCATAAAAGAAGCAATCATCATTGGAAAAGAAGAAGGTGGCTTGTACAAGCTAAAGGGTCACTCAGAAGCTGCCATGACCCGTGCTATTGAGAATCCATGTGAACTTTGGCATAGAAGATTAGCCCACATCAACTACAAGGCACTACCATACATAAGCAAAGTCGTCATGGGTCTACCAGAATTCAAGGTTGACCATGAAGGCGTGTGCAATGGATGTGCACAAGGGAAGAACATCAAGAACCCTTTTTCGAAGAGAGACAACACAGGAGGAGTCCTAGAGCTCATTCATTCAGATGTGTGTGGCCCAATTCCATCATCCTCCATTAGTGGGTATGTATACTATGTATCATTTATTGATGATTATTCTTGTAAGACCTGGGTGTATTTTTTGAAATCTAAAGATGAAGTGTTCAACAAATTCAAGGAATTCAAAGCCTTGATAGAGAATCTTTCTGAAAGAAAGATAAATATACTTGGGTCAGATAATGGAGGAGAATACACCTCAAAAGAGTTTGTGAACTTCTGCAAAGATGTTGGGATCAAGAGGGAGCGCACCACTCCCTATAATCCTCAACAAAACGGTGTAGATGAAAGAAAGATTAGAACGATAATGGAAGTAGTGAAGACCATGATCCATGATCAATATCTTCCTATGTGCTTATGGGCAGAAGCAACAATGACAACCGTATATGTGAAAAACTAATTGTCCCATAGTGCACTTGGGTTCAAGATCCTGGAAGAGATGTTCACCGAAAAGAAGCTAGAGCTAAGCCATCTCAAAATATTTTGCTGCCCAGTATTTATACATATTCCGAAAGAGAAAAGAAACAAGCTAGACCCTTCAAGAAAGAAGGGAATATTTGTGGGATACTGTGAGGTCTCCAAGGCCTTTAGGATTTATATACCAGGTCACCATCACATCGAGATTAGCAGGGATTTGACCTTTGATGAAGATGCAATTCTCAAGAAATCGAGAAGATGCCAGATTGAAGAAGTATATGAAGAGGAACCCGTAATCCCCAGAGTTGCAGAATTAGTGAGGGAGGTTCCCAAAGCTGCAGAACCAGTGAGGGAAGTCGTAACTTCCCCTGATGAGGAAATTATAGAAGATCATGACATAGTAGAATTTCAAGAACCTCCTCAGATGACGATCTCCCATAAAATAAAACATGCTTGGGCAAGAGAGCTTATTCAAGATGGAGAGAAATATGGTGTTCCCAAAGGAACCACGAGACAAGTGAAGAGACCTAAACCATTCTCCAATTATATGGCTTTGATGTGTGATCTCCTAGTGAAAGAGCCTACTTGCTTTGAAGAATCCATTCAGAAGAAAGAATGGGAAGATGTTAGAAGAATACCAATCCATAATAAAGAATGATGTATGGGAAATAGTTCCCAGACCAAAGAGCAAGGATGTGGTATCTTCCAAATGGATCTTCAAAATAAAACATGTTGTTGATGGAAGTATTGAGAAGTATAAAGAAATATTTGTCACTCGTGGATTTTCTCAAAATGAAGGCATTGAATATGAAGAGACATTCGCTCCTATAGCCAGATAAAATTCAATCAGTACCATCATAGCACTTGCAGCTAAGATGAAGTGGAAGTTACACTAGATGGATGTAAAGACATCTTTCCTAAATGGTGTCATCGAAGAAGAAGTGTATATAGAGCAACCTCAAGGATTTGAAGTTGAAGACAGGAAGTCTCATGTCTGCAAGCTGAAGAAGGTTCTGTACGGATTGAAGAAAGATCCTAGAGCTTGGTATGGTAGGATAGACAATTTTCTGACGAACTTGGGCTTTACCAAGAGTAAAGCAGATTCTAACCTCTACTTCAAGGTTATGAATGATGAGCCAGTGATAGTATTGTTGTATGTGGATGACTTATTCTTAACTGGAGAATAAAATCTCATCACTGAATGTAAGAAGAGGCCCGCCTCAAAATTTGAGATGAAATACCTTGGCCTAATGCATTATTTCTTAGGTCTTGAGATATGGCATAGAACATAGAGGATCTTCCTTAACCAAGGGAAGTATGCAGTCGAGATCCTGAAGAGATTCGACATGCTAGAGTGCAATTCCATGAATACACCCATGGAAATGAAGCTGAAGCTATTGGTCGACACTTCAAGAATTGATTGATGCCACACTATATAGATAGATCATTGGATCGTTGATGTACCTAACGAACACCAGACCAGATATTTGTTTTGCCATGAACACGTTGAGTCAATTTTTGGTAGAACCTAGATATGTTCACCTAATTGCTGCAAAAAATGTGATGAGGTACCTTAAGGGAACATTAGATTATGGTCTTAGTTATGATGGATATCATGATTTCACATTGAGTGGGTACAGTGATTCAGATTGGGGTGGAAGTGTCTCTGACAGGAAGATCACTTCAGGATGTTGTTTCAGTTTGGGATCAGCCATGATCTCATGGCAGAGAAGGAAGCAATCCACCATTGCTCTTAGTAAAACAGAAGCAAAATACATTATTGTGTGTTCTGCCAGCTACGAAGCTATATGGCTTCATAATTTATTGACTGATCT
Organism: Picea engelmannii; assembly: GCA_009831015.1. Classification (NCBI taxonomy): domain Eukaryota; kingdom Viridiplantae; phylum Streptophyta; class Pinopsida; order Pinales; family Pinaceae; genus Picea; species Picea engelmannii. The sequence continues at coordinate 298,023 of ML779842.1, read as the reverse complement.
ATTTGACCTAGAGATGGAAGCAACCACGATCCTATGTGACAACCAAAGCTGCATAAAGATGACAGAGAATATTGTATTCCATGACAAGTCGAAGCACATAGAGATATGATATCATTACATCCATGACATGGTGCAGAGAGGATCCATAAAGCTCCAGTACGTTAGCACGGATGAACAAGTTGCCGATGTGTTGACCAAGCCTCTATCTCATGTAAAGTTTGAGCACTTTCGAGATAAGCTTGGTATAGTCCGAAAGGACATTTCTCGAAAGGGGGAGTAGTGTTGTGATGAGATATGTCTAGTATTGTGGTTCCAGCTTAACCATTATGACGTAAATCTAGTCTAGTTGTTGTGTTGAGATGTGCCTAGTATTGTTCTTCCAACTTAACCGATATGACGTAAATCCAATCTAGTTGTTGTGTTGATATGTGCCTAGTACTGTGCTTCCATATTAAATGTTGTGACGTAAAGTCGGTCTAGTTGTTGTGTTGAGATGTGCCAAGTACTGTGCTTCCAACTTGATAGTTGTGACGTAAAGCCAGTCTAGTATTGTGCTTCCAGCTTGATTGTTGTGACGAAAAGCTAGAAAAGCAAGACGAGTATTGTGCTTCTAGCTTTATTGTTGTCACAAAAAGCAAGACAAGTATTGTTCTTCCAACTTGATTGTTGTGACGTAAATCCAATCCATTATTGTGCTTCCATCTTGATTGTTGTGACAAAAAGAAAGATGAGTATTGTGCTTCCAACTTGATAACTATGACGTAAATCTAGTCCAGTATTGTGATGATGAGCCAGCCTCGTGCTGTGATGATGTGACCAGCCTCGTGTTGTGATGATGAAATATTAGTTTTATATTAATCCATATTGATGCAGATGATGATTTCATTCCTTTGAGAATGACGATGTTGCCGATGAGAAAAACTTTCGATGATTTATAGATACACCAGTCAATGTTCCAGGATGATATTGATGATCTTGTCCTCTCACCCACCTAATGTTGTTGATGATGTTGCCCTCTCTCTCGCCTGATGTTGTTGAAGAATACCCTTCTTGTTAAGGGGGAGTGTTGAAACAATGTAATTGCAAAGTGTATTCTAATTATTATTGTGGAATTATTCATTATATCAATCCCCATTGTGGATTGATCATGTCGGCTATTGTAAAGGACCAAATCCCCTTTTGTAGATTGGTCAAAATATAATTGTAATAGGCAGAATAAGAAGTCGGCCCCATAATATATTAAAGAGGCCCCATAATATATTAAAGGTGGTTATAACCACCTAGATTGAGAAGTCGACCCTACCAGTGAAGAGACACTTCCACACGTGCCAGAATTGTATAAATAAAGAGGCTAACGCCTCACTTAGACACGCACTCACTTGTTCATTGAGAGATATTTTTTGGAGCTGCAATTGGAGAAGAGAGAGAGAGAGAGAGAGAGAGAGAGAGAGAGAGAGAGGACTTTCTGTATTTGTTTGAGTTATCTCTTGGCATTGTATTGGCTATCTATAATAAGGAATTTTTTGTTGGGTTTTCTTCCCCTTGAAGGTTTCCCAGAATTAACGATGTGTCTCTTGTGATTGTGTATTTCTCAGTGATCCTATCTTATGCTATTGTTGTCTATTGAAATGAAAAGAACTCTAATAATATCTTAAACCTTAATAGTCCCCATGCGTATATGAGTGCTTGATTGTCTCAAAAACCCTAGTGGAGGGTAGCTCTTGTGACACATGGACATCCTCCTATGTCTCTGAATCATATCTCTCCATACTCATTAGTGATCCTAGGTACTCCTCATGCTCCTTCATCAACTGGTGCTCCTCTACTAAACCACCAACATCCTCTAGCAATGTGGTTGAATGATATATCTGACTCTCTTCTAAGATAGATGTAGTGGATCTTTGTCTAATATCCTCAAGGAGCTCCTCTGATCTGGACTCGGATTCTTGAAGGGATTTATGTGTGCCTTCCAAGAATCTTTGTGTTCTCACCAACCCATGAGTGAGTCGGTCCACCTCAAACTCCTACTCCCTCAGTGCCCTGTGATACATCTCGCTAACATCCAATAGGTAATCTTTCTCCATCAACAACTTCTAGTAGTCAGCCCTCATCAGTCACTCCCTCCCTGAGAGTATGAAAGTCGTCCATGGAAAATCTCCCATATGAACTATAATGTGCCATTGATGCCCTCCAACAATAATCTGCCACCAATTACGTAAGTGGAGATTTTTTTTTCACGCCTACGGTGGAGCATTGTGCTTACATGGTTGATATTCTTGGTCCTTGTTTCAAGATTCACTCCAATCTTCAAAATTATTATGGAGATAACCTTACCTCTTCATGGATCTGTGCATTTTTATACATATTTGGTCCTTGTTTCAAGGTTCACTCCAATCTTCAAAATTGTTATGGAAATAGCCTTACCTCTTCATGGATATGTACATTTTTATACATATATATGTAATTTGCAAGTGTGAATTATGTTTGTCGGATGGGTTATAACTTTTTTAAAACAAAATGGTTTAACAATTGAGTAAAATATTTACAATTTTACCCATTCAATGAAAAAATACATAGAACATAAGATATCATAATGGTTTTATATAGGTCAGCAAATATTTAGTCAAATGTTACCCTATAAATTGGACAACCTCATGCACAATCCTTATTTTAATCTCCACCAAAGAACATAACCATTATAGAGTGTGTCTACTCAAACACATCGGCTTGAAGATGTGGACATCTAATGGCAAACAAAACTTGATTACTAGAGTGGATACAATCATGGTTACATTGAGCATTCATATGACCACATCTAAGGGCCAAAGTCGTATACAACACAATACAAGAAATTGGTTAGATATTTCAAGTTTTTGTATGATGCATTTTAGGGAATGGTGATGATGGTTACACTAGGGTAGCTTTAAGTCTTCCAATCTCCTTTTTGATCTCATGAATTGTTTCATTTGTTACATGAAGAGTTTATTTTTATCTATTTCAAGTTTTTAGATCAAGTTTTAGTTATGAATGTTGCATATAATTTTTACAAAATATAATTAGATGAGCTTGGTTTTTCTATACATGTATATCAAGAAATCCTTCACACGATAAGGATAAGGCCTAAATCTACAGGTTGATATTTCAACTTCAATCAATTTGTGTGCATTGTTCTCCAAACCTTAGGGTTGGATTTGCCCATCTAAAATGTAGGGTTGTTAAGCTTAAAGGTTCTAAGGTTCCATAGAAGTCTACTTGTAAAGTTCTTGGTGAATTTATTTTTTTCACTAATATAAATAATATATTTGATATAGTTAACTTTTGGTATTATTTCATGTGGGCACTATTCCATCAATAGTGTTTCAAAATTGTGTTGTAAAATAAGGTTTATTTGAGTAATAAATTATAAATAATATATATATATATATAACATAAATGTATTGGGGTAAAACTATTTCAAGATTTTTTGTTTGGAATGTAGGTTTATTAAGCTTTAAGGATCCTTTACATGGAATTATATAAAACATAAATATAATGGTATAAAATGTTTCAATATTGTTTGTTTGGAATGTAGTTTATTAAGTTTTAAAGATCCTTTAAATAGACTTAAAAATTTTACCCTTTTTTTTTCTTCCACCAATACTATTATTAATAAAAATAATTTTATTTTATTGTAATCTTTTCTTGTTTCCAATATGCTATTCCAATTTAACTAATATGTATTTATCAAACCTTAACCAAAATACTATGGAATTCTTA
>ML779842.1:278350-294060 GCA_009831015.1 Picea engelmannii | reverse complement strand
AATTTCTTTTCATTATATGTAATTCATCTAACTATCTAACTTAAATGTATTTAGTGTTTCTTTAGTTATTTTTGATAAATTTGTAATAATATTGAAGTGTTGTAAAACAAAAGGATAAATTGGTAATATTTAAATGTTGTAAAAAAATAAAAAATACATTGCCTGCATTGCCCTTGGTCGAGTCAGTCTAGAAGAGTTGGTTCCTAATACCATAAATTCTTATCTATACAAAACTTGAACCATTTTGAAAAAGAAACATAAAGTCAGTGAAGTTCAAACTTTGATAGTAAGTAGCACAACAGATTCTAAGCAGCGCTAATTGACCGAGTTGGAAAAGCGAGTTCCGACAGTGAGTCCTTCCATTCCCAAGATTGCAATGTCAAGTAATTTATGTTAATAAGAAATACAGACGTGTGGGATGATTTTAGGGGCTAAATTTCGCTCATGGGCTATTTTTCCATGGTTTTTCCCCAAAAAAGATTCGCTATTATAAAAATGATTCGCCCAAATTATATAGGATAAAATTATTTTAACTTAAAAATCGCCAAAAGTTTATAAAAACTATACAAAATCCTTAGAAATTTGAATATTTTTACAGAAATCTCTCCAAACATTTATAGTTGGCATATGAAAGATTAGTAATATTCGCCAAGGTTTCTACAGTTTGAAATAAATTTCCATCCTTAAAATCATCCCACGGTGACTGCCAAAGCAATATAGTAAAATTGGTCAACAACAAATTCACTGGTATATAATTTGGTTAATTCACTGGACTGAAATCATTAATTTGGTTAATTCACTGGGCTGAAATCATCTAAAGGCGTGAGTGAATGCAATGTACTATAGTTACTCAATAACAAATTTCACTTAAAAACTCATATTGTTTGGAAGAATCACGAGATCCAAGTGGGAGGAAGAAAGGCAATATACAACAAATTCCACTTAAAAACCTATCTGGATGGAACAGGACACATAAGACTTCCATCATGTTGACTGTGGATGCGCTATGAGAGTATAGAATCTTTCATTTAACGTGTAGTTATGCATTGGGCGAGTTAGAGGAACAAAAGCACTACCAGTGCAAGGGCTATTCCGCAGAGCACTAACAGGAGGCAGAAGCACTACCACTGTAAGGGCTATTCCGGAGAGCACTAACAGGAGAACGTTGTTACAAACATTTCATAAACGCTGACCACCATATACAGACGGTCCACGGCTAAGTTTCTATGGCCAGAAATGAGCCACCTGTCGATATGAACGACTAAGTTTCTATGGCCAGAAATGAGCCACCTGTCTACAATTGAACAGTTAAATTTCTATGGCCAAAAATATCCACGTGTCGATGTTCGGATGGAAAAATTTCGATGGCCAGAAATGATCCACGTGTCGATTTTCAGATGGACAAATTTCTATGGCCAGAAATGGACCATGTGTCGATGTTCGGATGGACAAATTTCTATTGCCAGAAATGGGCCACCTATCAATAATCGAACAGCTAATTTTATATGGCCAGAAATGGGCCACGTGTCGACGATCGGATGGCCATGATGTACGACCATAAGTGTGCCACGTGTCATTGATCTGACGGCCAAGAAAAAACCACATGTCAATGATCTGACAGCCTAGATCTACGACGAGGAGAGTGCCACGTGTTGACAATCAAACAACCCAGATCAATGGCCAGAAGAAGGCCATGTGTCAGAGATCAGACCTCTAAGATCTATAGCCAGTAGAAGGCCACGTGTTGGAGATCGGACCTCTAGGATCTATGGCCAGTAGAAGGCCACGTGTCGACGATGAAAATGGTATGGATTTACACCTTCAGGTTCCACGTGGCACAGATCCGACGGCTAGAGTGGCGTGGATCCTACGGTTTGCCAAGAGACATGTGGCACACATCTGACGGTTTAGCAAGAACGAACTGTTGTCGTGGCATGAATATGACGGTTTAGAAAAATCACGTGGTGCGGATGCAATGATTAGGCGAGGGTTCGTCAAGATCCACGGTGGCATCAGATCCAGTGGAAGCAGTTGACCCAACAACCCCGTTGTACATCCATTAGCAAGCGCAGGTGCAACAACAGTTCCATTCTCGGGTTAGCAGTGGATGTAGCGATATACGTGTATAACGTATCTAACAGAAAACCCGTAGAAGTAGATGAAGCAGTTTACCGCACAGAGGAAGAGTTCGTAGATGTAGCATCTCTTCCAGGTCTCCAACAGCGAAGGGAGGAGCAAAGTCCATTGGAGAGGTTCGGCAATAGCACTAGTTTACCTCCAGAAAGTTGACTTCATTAACCCAGTAAAAGCAGCTGCCCAGATCGGGATTTTTTGACAAAGCAAGTGGCAGCTATTTAAGTTCCATTTGTTTGGTAGCCAGATTTTGTTGATCCATCTAATCCAACCGAAACTGTAGTTGCAGGCTCCAGCAGAAGGTAGGGGCTTAATGGGGCTGGGAGGGAAGCGGCTATTTCGTATGTGTTTGGGGGCTCGACTCCTTATTATGAATTTGGTCGAGAGCTCGACTCTGGGGTAGAGCCCTACTCTTATTGATAGGAGGGTTGGATTGGGAGGAAGCCAGTTGTAGGGCTCGGTCGAAGATAATAAGAGTAAGGCAGATGTGGGCACGTAGATCATAGATGGCAAGTTTATGCTCTATAGCTAAGGAGGCCGCCTCCCATTTGTCCCTCCTTTCTTTACTGCCACTATAAAATATTAAATGTATGTTTTTGAAGCATCAACAAAGAAGTATGTTTTTGTTGGTATATTATCATCATCTTGAATTATAACTAAGTTATAATAGTGATATTAATAATCATATATTTTTTCTATTTTTAATTCTATAAACCAGAATTCAAACTAAGATTCTGTGGGTTGTTTTAATAAATTGTTTAACTTATTTGTTTTTTATAATTATAATATTATTATTTTTATAATTAAATTTAATATATATATATATATATATATATATATAATAATAAATTATAATTAATATTTTGAAAATTAAATAAATAATTATTAATATAAAATGTTAATATAAATAGTGATTTTCAAACTATATAATATTATTTATTTATTTTTGTAAGTAAGAGGTTTTATATATAAAGGGCCTTCAAAAAGCCATACCAGAGGTACAAAAACATGATAGTAACCGTACTGTAGTTATTGAACTGCCTTAATAGAGGGGGAACCAGTTCAGTCAACCGGGTGAGTCTAGCATTGATAGTCTAACAGTCTTATAGAACCAAAATAAGCTGTCTAGAATGCAACTAAAAGAAGAAACTATTAAAAGTAAAGAACCCCTGTGGGGTCAAACACTTGGCGAGTAACCTAGCCAGGTGGAAAAAACGGCCTCGTGCCAAGGCTCCTCTTCGACGAGTGTCCCTTTGCTCTCCAGCTGCATGTCAGCGTCCACGTTGCTCTCGTCCCTATTGGCAACTGGCGAGGTGTCCTGTGGCACATGTTTTCCTATAGCCTTCTCCACTTCCGTGTCCTCATGCTCAACCTGCTCCCCAACGATCTCTGCTGAACGCTTCGTCTGAGCATTTCCTTCATCGGTCTCTGCATGGGGTTCTTCCGTTGAAGCCTCACCTACTGGGTTGGGGGAGAAAGCATCTTGGAAGGAAGAAAGAATATGAAGGAGCGTCGAAATCTTTCCATCTGTGATCTGCAAACAGAATTGAAGGTCCTCCATCCCCTAACGGAGTTCGAAGACCAGACCATAGATAATGATAAAGCTTTCTTTCAACTGCGAGTCAAGGATGGAGTCGGAAGACGAGTTCACGTTGTTTCGAGCCCTTCGAACTAGAGGTGGCGCCTCCATGGGATGCCTTGAGGAGCCAGCTACTGGTGCATGGGGAGGCTCGAGGGTTCTGGAATTTGGTGGGATGGCAAGGTATCATGAAGAAGAGCCCGACGAACTATCAATAATAGCTAAGCATTCAAACTGAGAGGCAGGCGAGGTGGAGGAGGCGAGAGGTGCTAGCTCGAACTGTAGAGGAAGCGAGGAAATCGTGGAGGGCGAACCAGGGGGAGAGACAGAGGCCCGGGGCCGGGGAGGATGCCATGGAGAGCCTCTTCGCAACCGTCCTCTTTGACGCGGCATAAGTTTCGTCATTCGAAGGAAGACCAATATTGAGTGCACCAGGCAAATGCAGAGAGCCTAGAGGTGGGCAGGGGTTGTGAGCACCATGAAAGTCTAGTCTAAACTAGGTCTGGGCAGCGGAGGGGTGTGGGAGTTGGTCCACGATCGAGGATGAGAAGCAAATACAGTCGGAAAAGCCATAGAGAAGTTAGTAATGGGGTGGGCGTAGCAGAATTAAATTTGTTGCAACGACGTAAAGTCGATTTAATGCAGGGTCAAGGCGGCGGACGTTGGCACGAGCTCATCACATGGCTCCCTACCTCGTTGGCCTACCTGCATTCCATCCATGCGCCATTTGACTTGCGCTGACACCCCATCCGAGGAAAACTATATAATATTATTGATTTCCATCGTGTGTAATAATAATAAATAAATAAATTTATAAAACTATAACTTTTTTTAATTTATTTATTAATTAAGTACATAGTATTATACATTATAGACTAAGTAACATCTACCTTTATTATTATATTAAGTCAAAATGAAAGAATTATAAAACTATAACTTATTTTAATTTATTTATTAATTAAGTACATAATATTACACATTATAGACGAGGTAACATCTACCTTTATTTTTATATGATTCTTGACTTCATATAATGGTTAAAACTTTTATTAATCTAAACCAACATTTTATTATTCAAACATTATCATGACATAAATTGTGCTTAAAAGTATCATAGTAATACACTTCAATATATAATTGTAAAATTATATGGTTTGAGTTTTTTTAATCTACTTATTAAATATATTTATTATGATTTGTATTTTTTAGATGGAATATATATTTGAGCAAAAATACTCTATGTACTTTCCTTTATTTTTGAAGATGTTACTTGTTACTTGATTTGTAATTTCTTTTATATATGTATAAATTAAATTTGATCAAATCTATAGATTATATATTATATTGTTAATGCAATTACAAATTTATAAAACAAAAAGGTTTTATACATCAATTTAATGTTTGGTTAAATCAAAATTTTAAAATTAAAATATTATTATTTATTATCATATAGTATAATGTTTGCCTTTTTAAACCATAAATTTTAAGTTATACATAGTAAATGGTTTTTATCACATAAGATATTTTTTTATAAGTTTAAGTTCTTCCAAATTTTTCAAGGAGATAAAAGAGAAGATCAACCTTTCATAGTTTTGGCAATAGAGTATGGATTTTCTAGAGACAAAGAGAAAATCAACTTGTAAATAAATAACTTGATTATAAAGCAAAAAAAAAAAAAAACTATGACCATGGAAGTTAATGTTAATGCTTTGTTCAACAAAAAAAAAATTATAGAAGAAAATATTGATGGTTATCAATGAACCAATGCTCATAGGTTAATGTAATGAAGATTATGCATATGCATAGCCGATTGTCATGTCATTGTGTTTAAGGAAGAAAACCAAATTGAAAATGTACACGTCTATACAAAATCAGATCAAAGCTACCAATGAAAAATGCTAACAAATTAGTGGAATGTTTTACCTCTTACAAATTGGTATTCCATATTTCCCTCATCCTTGTTATCCTTGCAACCAAGTATACCCTAGACATTTGTGTGATGAAGAAATCAACATAATCAGACTATGTTTGAACCTTTAAAATATGAAACGAGATTATGTTTGAACCTTTAACATATGCAACGAGTTTATGTTTGAACCTTTAAAATATGAAACGAGATTATGTTTGAACCTTTAACATATGCAACGAGTTTATGTTTGAACCTTTAAAATATGAAAAATGTTGGTGGAATAAAAAAATTTAGACCCGAAAAGGATTAGTAGGGGTCACACTAGAATTCTAGTAAATATTACCTAATCCATACACATGATATTTATTTTTATCAATATATATTTTGGTATAACTATTAATAAATAAGGATAGGGGATTTTTAAATTAAGTGTGAGCATAAAATTTTAACCAATCATAAAATGTTTTGCTATAAATTAGTAAACTTTCCACAAGGGACTATTAAAAATTATGAAGAGATTTACAACTAGGGAAGAAGAAATAAGAAGAGGATATGATACATTTTAAAAATATGAACAATTTTGTAAGTTCATGAAATAACATGTTTCGAATGTTTTTACTAAGTTACCCCATGATATACTTAATTTCAAAACTAGGTTAATCACACAAGATACTCAAGTTTTATAGAAAAAATGGGGTAATTGTTTATCTTCCATTCAAGCAAGCTAATATTGAATTAGTCGCCATTGTGTTTTGAAGTTGGAGAGATGTAAGCTGATATGGCTAGCACTTTATTCATTTGTACAAATTTTGAACATCATAGGTCATTGCAATTGGTTGTTCAATAAGCATATATGTGTGCAAACAACATCTTCATGTTTAATATGATCCCAAGGATGACATATATGGGGTTAAATGTACATGTAGCAGGGTAATTGTATATGTAATAGGGTTCAAACTAATAAAGGGTTTGTTGACGATTAAAAAAATGCAACGATGAATGCTATGCTCACAATGATTGCCAAGCTTTATTATTTATTTATATTAATAATAAACTAGTAGGTGGGACCCCCTTGTAGACTTATGGCACTATGGTGGATAAGTAGGGCTCATATTTTGTTGGCTTATGTGATGGTATCAACATAGTCTTCTACAGTTCATTTGTTCCAAATCATGATTTAAAATGTTATAGTGATATGTGTTGGTTGGATGATTAAAACATGGCACTAATTGACTTTTATGATCTCTCATAGAATATAATAGTGTTGCCCTTTTGGATAAAAGAATTATACTCAGGTTCTAATTTTGTGTATTGTTATGACAAGTGTTTGGGTGTTTTTGACCCTTGCTACTATGGTTATGCGCATTGTTTGAGTTTCATATTGATTTTTGTTCCTAGCAAGTTGACATTTGAAGAAGTTTGATATTACCAAGGGGTGGTGCACTTTATAGAAATGATATGGCAATTTTGGGTTTTGGTTGATTAATGGTTTGAGTTTAGTGCTATGGTGAGTGGGTTTGGCTCATACTAAAAAATTCAATGAAGATTGAAAGGGAGAAGCGACGTGCATTTACTGCACGCCACTGAAACTCCCATCGAGCATGTCACCCTAGTCATTCTTGCATTGTTTTGGATCTAGTAGTTGTTGTTGCTTCAGCTTGCTCGGTCATAAAGGAGATATACAGTCTTGTTTTTCCTCGTGAAGGATTTTCCAGGTATGGGTTTTCTTACTTTTCCATCCATGATAGCTACTCTTCCCTTTGAATCAACTTTTGGCTCTGGGTTGCTAGTGGTCTGTGTGACTCTCAAGTTGTTCTGATATTTTTGAACTGTGTATTGGTGTTTGCATCCTTGGTTTCTCATGGTGGTGATTCTAGATTGTTGGCATTTAAAAAAGAAAATGATTGTGGTCTTCTTGTTGTGTGTAATCCTTCACATAGAATTGTTGATAAAGATTGCATTTGAGCCTTCTTTGTTTTGGCTCTATATTTAGGTTGGCCTCTCTGTTGAAATTGGTTATCATACTCTTCCAAAGCTTTGGACTTTGCGAATGCCCCACCTTTATCTCAATTTTACTGATCTTTGTGGCTAGTCTACATACGACATATTTTGACCTTGTGAGTTTCAATGTGAACTGATGAAAGATTAAAGTTTTACATGCCTTCTCTGGGAAAAACCATGAATTTTTAACTACCTTGTTATTCCCTCACCAACACAGTTGCATGGAAAACATTGCACGGTATGAAGATAACGCCACCCAGAAGTTGATAAAATCATTAATCATTCTTTTGGTTGGGCACGGGTCTATACTTGGTTGCTCATTTTGTAGTGTTGTTAAAGGGGTTCGCTTCATTTGTGTTGTATGTTGGAAGTTGTAGTCTGTTGTTTCAAAACCCTTACAGTTGAGATCATTATTGCAAATTATTGTTCTGTGGTAAATTATGATAGAGCACCTACAGAATGAGTTGTTTGCGTCATTCAAATATCAAACCCTCTGGTCGAACCACCATTCTTACCTTCCACTTGTTGTCTTAAACCCTAAATATTACATTGATATTGTATTTACTCCAGTTCGATGGTTGATTGGAGCATTGTGCATGATCAGTTACTTGGGTACAATTTTGGTTGGGTCCTTTGTTTGGTAATTTTGGAAGAGATCTATACCCACTTATTTATTTGAAGCTTGGGACCAAAGTATTGAATGTTATTTTGGTTCAATCATTATGTTGATTATATAAAAGTGACACCTATGTGCGAAATTTTTGAGGCCTGAATAAGATTCATAACTTCCAGATTGATTGTGTGGAATGGTGACTAAATAAATGATGGACATGAATTGTTGTAAACATTGTGCATGTTCCTGTTGGTTTTAAGGGATGAAGAATTGAAGTTAATGTTATGGTTGTGGCTCAAAGGATATTATGGTTTCTTATAGTGATTGCAATGTTGTTCGTTATGAATTTCATATAATGATTAAAGGATACAATGGTTGTTGTGATTAAATAATTCTGGGCATATAGACTATTGTATGAAATAACTTGGAAACCAACAAGCAAATTTGTCATGAAATTGAATTATTGTTTTGAAAAGGGAACATTGTTAAAACTTTGAAGGTCTGGACAGAGATATGTTTTGATTGCTTGTGTTGATTTATTTTCAATTGAACAATATCCATATTGATTCCCTGTCATTCTATCATTTTCTGCTCATTACATTCCCCTCATAATCTCGATTTCACTTATTGCATCAATGTTCTGTGAAATAAATTTAAAAGGAAAAGTCTGTGTAAAAGCAACAAAGGGATAACACATCAAGGGTTGGTGACTGTTATTTTGATTTTATTAAACAATAAATTGTTTGAATAATTGTTGAACAATATTCGTGTACTAATCCCCTATCATTATACCACTTTTCACTAATTACAGTCACACCATATTTCCCATGAACCCTATCACCCCCAGTTCATTTGGAAATTAATGAATAGTCTGCTATGGATGGATTTGCATGTATCTTGTGTTAATTTTTGAGCCAATTTTTTATTCATGTAAGAAAAGTGTCATGTATGGTTTATTAGGAGCTTCATTACTGACGAATTGATGCTATAGGATGAGATTTTTCAGTAGGGGCAGCAAAGGCAGAAATAAAAGAGGTAGGGGAAATTGGAGTCGAGGCCATAGGAGGCCTAGATTTTCTATCCATTTTAACGTTGATCCTCAATAATTGAACCAGTTGTTCCAAGATGGGTTCTTTAATTGGATTGTTCATGGAATAGTGCACCCTCGACCAGAAAGACCCCCTTTCCAGCATCCTTAGAATATCCTTGGCATTCTTGTTCCTCCACATGTGTCCTTGTAGCCATAAGTCCCTGCAAATGATGGATGGAAAGAGATCGTCAACCCACATGTCTCTCACCATCATGGTTGGCCCACTATGTCATTTCCTTTGCCACTACCTATCAATCCCAATGTCCAGATTGCTCATGTTGTTTCTCCAGTTCAATCTTCACATGCTAGTAAGAGACTAAAAACTAATATTTCCCAACCTGTAAAAGATAAAGTGATGCAGGAGCATTGCTCCACCTCAGCATGTGCCAGTTGTCTAGCATGTTGGTTCGCATTCAAAGAAGGGAGAGGTGCCAAGACTCTCAATTTTTCCTCGAAATTTAAATGTAATTAAGGCAATTGAATGATGTCAAGCTGGAAGAGCCAAGTTGTGCTTTCACACAAGTTGTAGATGAGGTCACCTTAAGTGGTTGAAGGTTGGAGGGGTATAGATTTGATTCGTACTAGATTTACACTCATTGTAATCTGCCTCATTAGATAGGGATTTTGAATGGTGATTAGACCACTAGTGTAGCTTGGAGGGAAATCTCATCGATCCCCTCTTGTATAAATCTTTGTATTGTTTCCTAGTAGAGGTTGTTGACACTCGGGTTGGTTGTGTTGATAGAGAGGAGAGTTGAGAGCCGAGACTCAATTGCGGTCTATACTCCTACACTGTAATTGACATTATGTCATTAGTATAAAAGAACAGATTTCCATGTTTGTAATTTCCTGTGTGATGGGTGTTTATGTATGGGTGTCATTTATGAATGTTTATGTTGTATATGTGTATGTTAGATTTCATCTGCGGGGGTAGAGATAGGATCCTCTATCTGTGAGTTTGTTGAGTTATTCCCAGGTTTTGTAGGCTAAGCGCAAGGATTGTGCGACAGAGTGTTGAAACTCTATGAGCTAACGCAAGGAGTGTGTGTATGATCTCTTTCGAGTTAGAGAGGAACATCCCAGGAGGGCACACCAGAATAGTTTGCATACTCATGAGGGAACCTCAAGGTTATTGAACACCTTAGAGGAGAAACTATGCAGAGAAGGCACAAGAGCAGAATTGTTGAAGATTTTGTCAAGCTCTCCCAGGAAGGCATCGAATAGGTGCAAGGTGTGCACGGAACCAACATGTTTTGGAGTGTTGGAGCTAGTGAGGAAAATCCTAGAGTTACTAAACACTCTAAGGGAAGAAGCTCTGCAAATGTGCATTGAGTGAAAGTAGGAGTCAATATAGTGAACCTGAAGGATTTCAGGATTCCAGAAGTAAGACCTGTGCAAGGAGTGCACCAGGCCAGCACTTAGATAAGTGTTGCGAGAAGTCGTCTGAAGGCTAAGTCGAGAGCAAGGGGTGCGTCAAATACAAAGTAAGTTCTCCTTACAATCTCAGGAGGAGGATCATCGAGTTTCCAGGAGAGCACAAAAAGGTCTGCAAAAGGACGTAGGAGGGCTAAAAAACTTAAGGGTTCAAATCAATGAAAGCCCAGAAGGACTAGCGTCGTCACGCATAGAATTCCTGTAAGGAGTGTAGAAAGGCTGAGAGAATCCCAAGTCTTGAACAATGAGAAAAGTGATAAGTGGGTACATTAGTAAGGACTTGATGAAGTCTTGAAGCCAAGTGGAATCTCCCATCGTTAGGAGAGAACATGTGGTGAAATATCAAGAGATCTGATAGTTAGAGCTTTGGAAGGTTTGCGTGGAGAAAAGAGAAATCTTCATGAAGTCGCAAAGAGCAGAGTGAATCCAGACTGTTGGATCTGGAAGGAACACGTGGCAGAGATCCATGGACTTCGAAGGAGGATCCCTTCAGAAAAAAGTGGGGTTGGTAAAGACAAGACTCCCGAAGGCCAGAGTCTGGAGTAGATCACAGTCATGGATCTAAGAAAGTGACGGGGATCATTGATCCTCGCATTCATTTGTGTTCGTTGATTCGGAGTTCAAGGAAATAGGAGTTGGTTGTTGGGAAAAGGTCGAAGCCCAAAGCCCGAAGTGACTTTCAGGGTATAGCCGTGGGACACATCCCGAGGTCATATGATTAAAGGGGGCTAGCATGGAGAACTAGTGTCACCATCAATTTTCTTCAAAGGGGCCTAGAAGAGGGTTGCAGGGCTGATAGGACCTGCACTTTGGGGAAAGAGGGACCTGTGACAATTGTGTTGGGTTTCGACAGGGAACCGAAGAGTCGATCTGACTCAAGCAATCAAACGATCCTATACCGGGAGGTTGAGCATCCCCCGAGGAGAGAAGTGAAGGAGAGGGGGGGGGTCTGTACCATAAAGGAAAAGCAGTTGTCTCCCCCTCTTCTCCTTCCGATGATTCCTCAAATTTTTTGTCTTCCCACATGCATTTGAAGGATGATTGTTCCCATGTGATCAGAGAGATACAACCTCAAGGGTCTAATGAACCATGGGATACTTCCGAGAAATCAAAGGGAAACAATAGTGAGAAAAGAAAAATTGCCTTACAAAGTGGAAAATATGGTTTTTAGATTATGTGTATTTATGATTTCAGTTGATGAAGACAATGCTTAGTGGTTTTCAGTATTTTTGGACAACAATATTTGTTTTGGTATTTTGTGGATAATGTGGATGTTGTGGATATTTGTATTTTTTTGGATATGATATAAATTATTTCTGGTATTTAAATATCCAGTTTGAAAGATATTTGAGGGGGCTACAAGGGTGGCATATAGTCAAAATGATTATCCTTTTAGTGTTATATTTGATGATTTGAAAGAAGGAAATGATGGGAGTCACAAGGGGTCCCACCTACCCAATTATTATTAATTAAAGACCCTTAACTATATTATTATTATTTATTTCTCCTAAACTAATTAGTTAAGTTAAGTCAACTTAACTAAAGAAATTAGTTGAACTACTTGAACTTATTTGGAAATAATAAAAGTTGAATGAGAAGAAGAGACAAAAGGAGAATAGAAGGAGAAAGAAAGACTAATGTTTTATCTTTGGTTTCATGAGATAGTTTCAGTTTTCATTCATTTCTTAGTTTATTCAAAGCCTAATTCTCTTTTTGACAGCAGGGTCTTATTGTGCACAACAGGGTTCAAGACTGAACTAAAATTTTCATACACTTGTTTTAGAGGTGTTGATCCATCCTTGATAGTATGTGTATTCTTGTCCGTTTGTGAATTAAGTTTCATGGATGATAAAGGATATCTTGCAAAGTCAAAATGGCAGTTTGTGGCATGATCCAGATTATAAATTTCAATTTTACTTGATTTTCGAAGTCTTTTTGTATGGTGTTCATCGGGAATCTATAAATTAGACTTTGGTCCATGCCCTCGCAGGGGTTTTGTAAAGAGAATAAACTTTTGATATCTTAGAGTGAAATAAAATCATATTTTCATTCTATCTGATATATGTGTATTTATGACTTGGTTACCTTTTGCTTTTTGAGCTCCATGTTTACTTTATCGTAAAATCTGTGTATATTACATAAAATTATATTAATATTGCAACATTATTTTCATTAATAAATCAGCCTCAATCCTAGTAATTAATACTTTCGGATTGGGAAAATATTTTTGAGGCTATAAAACCCAGGGTGACATTCCCGACTATCTTGTCCTAGCCAGGCAAGATTCAAAAATGATTGAGTAAGGTAATTCATACCTTTTCCTCAACATTTATTTGGAAACCATACTGGGGAGATCTTCCATATCTCTCTAGTGTTGATTTTTCATAATCTAGGTTAAGCATGAAGTTTATTCCATTTTAACAATTAACCATAACCATAAATGTTGCAGCAACCAAGATCACAAGAAGAAGCACCATGCACAAGAACACAAAATGTATCATGGGAAACCCTTCTCAACAAGGGAAGAAAACCCAGCCAAATCCTTTTCTATATTCTTCAAGAGAAATACCTTCACCACCAATAATGACCTTATCACACAAGAGGGTGCTTCAAAACCTAGAACTCTAGCACCCAATAGAGGTGTGCACCTTTTGTCAAAGAAATGTACTTGCTGAAATTTTCAAAATCACAAGAAATATATGATTCCACAATGGGGAATCTTCCCTTACTTATATTAGACTTGTCCTATCATCTTAAGTGTTTGTTGGCTTAATAGGGCCAACCTCTCTAAGTCACTTTATAATAATTATTATTATTATTATCAATATTATCCAGATTAATTGTCTTTTACATTTATTATTAATCACATTAAGGTAGGGATGACCTGTACCCTTTACATAGAAATTAGGGTTATAGGCAAGTATGACTCTTGAATAATATATAGAAAAGGATCCGATACACCCACTAGTTCTCATCCACTAAGGGAACATCCATATGGATGCCATATCTATGGTTCACTGCATTACATAGAAGAACCAGATCTTCACACATTCACATGTGCTCGTCCACAAGCACGTCCACTCTACATATCTTCTTTCTCACTGCCACACACATGAGAATCATCTGGAGTCTTCTCGTCAACTCTGTTTCTCTAAGGAGGCTAATACATCATCTTCATTTATGTTCACATGACGATGCACCCAAAACTTTGGGATTTCACACATGCACCTTGTGCTCAACCACAGGCACGTCTAACTCAACAGATCTCCTTTCCCACTGAATAATCATCTGGAGTTCTTCTCAACTCTCTGAATGGAGGAGGTCATATCTACGTTCCTAGCTCTGTCTTAGGCAAGAACCATGTACCCTTCTTAGGGGCTTTCTCTCAGGTTTGTAAGCTGAGAGAAAGACTCATATAGCTACAATGATCCACACCTCACATGTTTGTAAGTTGGAGAATTTATCACATATCTGCAATCATGAACACTCCCTCTCAGCTAGGGAGGCATTCTTCATCATGCCAAGTCTCACACGGATGTTTTCTGAATTTTTTTTTTGGCTGGAGTCATCAATACTCCCTCTCAATTAGGAAGGAATTTTTCACCAAGTCAGTCTGGTGTAGATGTTTGTAGTCTTCTCATGTTGTTGGCAACCAATTCAATTTTTTCAATTTCCCTAAAAGCTGCCTACACCTATGACTTCTGAATTTCAAATTACCGTCGCCTTTTGCAAATAGACGATGTTTTCATTTTATGTGACTCTTGCAAATTGATTTCGATTTAGTTTTCACGACTGAAAGTGTGAAAACTCCTCCATTGTTATTTGAATTGTCATGATCTGCTCATTGATATGTTGATTGGTACTTACCTTTGGTTTATTTTTCGAACTATGTCCATTTGCCTATTATCGCTCTGATTGCGCAACTTGATTTTGATTTAATTGATAAGGCATTGAGCATGCAAATTTATGAGTTATTCTTGATTATATAGGGGTCATGGTGGATTAAAGGTTTTTATATAATGTGATCCTTATTATTTTTAAGCTCTTGGCTTATCGATTTTATCTATTGTCACCATGTTTTAAAAACTTTTGATCAAAACATTGGATTATGTAACAAGCGCATGAGTTTGATTTCATATTGAATGGCAATGTTTGATTATACACATGGCGCGTTGGTTAAGCATTTGGATTTTTTATTTAACGTTGGTTTGATTATACACATGGCGCATTGATATCATTTATGGTTTTGGTTTTACATTGATTAATGGCACGTCGATATGATTATCCATCGTTTAATCCTCGGGTTGGCCGATTAGTATGATTTAAATGATATGATGAGTGATTGAACAGCATTGTACTGTGCCATTAATATGCTGCATGGCAGTGATAATCCCACCACCTTCGTATGCATACATTAATTCATTCCCCTTTGAGCGCTTGCAGCTGTTAGCCATAACTTTTTTTTTGCTCATGTGTATTGTATGTTCAACCCAAACCCTACCATGCGCCCGCACCATGGCTCCAGTCATAAGGGTTGAACCCAATGGTAGCCAGGCATTGTTGATGTTCGATGGTGCTTACAGTGACCTGGAAGAATTTGGAAGGCTCTCGTTCATACGAAAGTTTGATGGCTATAACCCTAGCGTAGCTCGGCAATTTGCATTAACCTTCGATGGCTGTCGAGCCAAGGTTGGGGATGTGCAATTGGAAATCAACGAGCATTTCCTCAGTTTAGCTACCGGTCTGCCTACTGTCGGACATAAATGGTCAAAAAATTGCAAAGTGGAAGATGTTTCGTGGACATTACTCTTCCAGTCACGAAGAGTGAGCTCCTGTGACAAGGGTTTGCCTACAAATATTCTCAAGCAACGCTGGCACAACTTGCTGATGGTAACCAAGCAGTTCATTACCTGCGAGGGCCGGTATGGTTTCGTTTTCTTGTACCACCTTC
>ML779842.1:265098-276998 GCA_009831015.1 Picea engelmannii | reverse complement strand
ACACAAGCATGCACTATTGTATATAATTTTGTTTTGATAAATCAATTTTCATTATTGTTTAAGTTTTGATTGGATTTGGCTTTGATTCGAGTGATCTCGAGATAGATTTGATTTGTTTTAATTTGGCTTCAATCGAATGCTCTATTGATAATCGAAGTTGTTAATATTTTCTAAACACAGGCTATTTTTGGTATTCCAATTTTGAACACAGCCAATATCTCAATTCGAATTGGTTATATTCTATGCGATATGGTTGGCAATTATGGTTAACTGTTGTGATTGTATATTCTATATTTTCTGACCAATTCAAATACCATTCTATTATTTCATGACCGAATTGCGAATAGATATGAATCGTAGCTGTTATATCCAACCAAATCGATTCAGACCATTTTGTTTGACCATGTTATCAGATTGCAACAAATATATTGTTTGAATTCGATTTGAGGAATGAAATTAACTGTATCCAGTCTCACGATTTGTTTCTATAATTAAACTCAACCATATTCATTTTGATTATTCACCCAGTTTATATTATGAATTCTGTTGATTCTATCACGCTCCTGTCTGTTGACTGAGTGGTGATCGATAACGAGATTCGTTGGGTTTATACTCATTGAGTATGATTTCATTTGAATATAAGTGAAACAGTTACCTATTTTTACACATGATTGAATGATATCAATCTATTGTTATGACTATAACGAGTCAATGATGGTTGTGATTGCTTTTTGATCCTATCGGTTAACTGTATGACACTCAGCGACCGAAGACTATGGCAAAGTTTGTGGATACTGTTATGCATGTTTTGTTTTGACTATAGTCGTAACAGTTTGGTATTTGATTAACACAATGTGAATTTTATGCATAGCCGTAACCAATAGATTGTGATTGTGTTCGATTATAACTATATCGATTTTGAATACGATGTGATTTGCTTGTAATTGCATTTGGATATGAAACAGTGTGGTTATTATTTGACCCGATTTAATGGCAATTTAAAAACAGAGCATTCTTATCCTGTTTTGATTGCATCCTTTTCGATTTGGTTTGATTTGAATGATAAATTTGCTTGAACCATTAGTAATTCGATTTTAATGTTTGTTAAAAAAAAATTAAATTGGATTGTTTTAAAAAGATTTGGTTTGATTGTTAGCTGATTCTATATGCTATTTTAGACTAGCTACAGAATCAGATGATTCTGTAGCTAAGTCTGAAGGATCAATTTTTTAGTGTTTTGTTACTAAAAGATCTTTCTAATTGGATATTTGTGTCCTATTGCAGGTAAATTCGAATTGCAGTTGAGTTTATGAGCAGTTAGGGGATATTTCAAAGATTTCACTTACATTTTAGTTGCTTAGTTTAGTTGATTTTGGGATTTTTCCCAGATTATGTAAAACATTTTGATATTATCCATAAGGAAGTTTTACCTTGTGAGAAACTTGTATAAACTTATGATTTTTGTAATAATGTTCATCCTCATTCATGGGAGAACAAGGATATGGAGTTCTAATACAGACTGAAGCAGAATTGATGTTTTGTCACAACTTTAGCTTCTCAATATATCAAGATTTTGTTTCATGTTTTGTATATCAATTTGCTTATGGTTTATGACTACTTTAGCTATCTAGATCATGTGCAAATGATATAATATTAATCACTGTAATCCATATCTTGTTTCTTCCAATTGTATAAAATACATAACATTTTTTTAATTCAGTTTGTGAATGACAGGTTTATCTTCTTCATTGATTGAATTATCAAATATAAGTTTTTGCATAACAGGTTTACCTTATTGCAGAGATTTATACATCATAAGATTGTTATGATATTTTTATGTCTTGTTTGTTCTGTAAACACTCAAAGAGCAATACAGTTGATCGTTTACGAGAAGCTTTGGGATTAACCGGTGCGAGTTTCCTTCCTCCGACCAGCTTCAGAGTCATCAAACGCAGGACAAATTAGGAGCGCTTCCAGGTCAGTTAGTCTTTTCTTGTTGTTTTCATTAAGTAGTTTAGTTTAGAAATAAGTTTAATTAGATTTATATTAGATTGTTTAATTTCAGTAAATATATTAGATCGTTTAATTTCAGTAGTTTTATTTCTTTTTCATAAAATATAAAAATCAAAAAACATATCTTGCTGTCTTAGGGCAGAAAACACATGAGTTTTGCAGGTTTTAATTAAATCTGTACATTGTTTATGGTGTACATTTGTGAATAAGTAATATCTCAGCTGATAACTAGAGAATTGATTTGAGTTATTATAATAATAATTAGTATATTGTATATAGTAGTTAGAATAGTTATATTTATTTTAGTTTCTTTTATTTGGTTGTAGTTAATTAGTTTTAGTTAGTTTAGTTTTTTTTATTTGTTTTAGTTAGTTTAGCTAGTTTAGAGTAGTTTTCTCTTTGGTTCTCTTAAATACCTTAGAGCGGCCAACGGAGCCGTTAAACTCGTTAGGGTGGTTCATTCTAAATGGCTTGGGTTATTTAGACAACCCCGGACCGGTTCCACTCTCTCAATTGATGGACAGACTGTTTTGCCCGTCAACACATGTGTAGGAAGGTACTACAAATGTACGATTTTCCTCTGCATCATATCTTTGATATAAGGATACTTCATCTCATTGCATTTCAATCCAATAGGAAACACTGGGTTCTCAAGGATATTTACACATGGCTCTTCGTTATCATCATAGGATCCATCTCATGGTCAAGTAAATCTGTCAAAATATTGTGAAGCCACATTGCTTCACACACTGACTGCTATATACTCTGCCTCTGTGGTACTCAAGGCCACATAGTTTTGTTTCCTGTTGCATTAGGAAACCATGGAAAAATTCACGGTAAGACAACAACTGGATGTTCTCTTCTGGTCCACTATACTCTCTGCTCAATCTGTATCAGCATATCCTGCAAACTCAAGTTCACATTGCAGACATATCTCAGGCCATAACCAATTGTGCCTCGTATATATCTCAATACATGCTTTACTACTATCCAATGAGTCTCTCTTGGCTGACTCATGGATTGACTAAGCACATTCACAGCATAGCATGAATCGGGCCTGGTGCTAACTAGATACATTAATGATCCAATCAGTTGTGGATCAATCTTGTATGAATCGTCATCATTTATTTTCTTCTTTAAATCCATCATGGTAGATTTTCATTATGTCATATTGAACTTTTTTAATATTCCCATTGTATGTTTTCTTTTATTTAGGAAAATCTCATTGGTCCTATGTCATGCTTCTTGTCCCAAGAAGTGGTGCACCATACTCATATCCTTCTTCTCGAGATCAAAAGTCAAAGCTTATTTGCATCCAACAACAAGGCTTTATGAATACATCATCAAAATCAGGCTCTCATCACCAACACTGTAATAATATAGGTTTGGATCAGCAACACTCTTGCTAAAACTCAAACTCATCAAGAATCCAACCATATAATATAGTTTCCAACTCATGGATGGTAGTACGAATGGAAGTGTATCGAGCTTACTGGATCAAGTGTCTCATCATAGAAAACTCCCTCTGTTTGTGAGAAACCTCTGGCTATAGATTTTGCTTTGTATTTCTCGACACATCTATCAGCTGCATGTTTGATCTTATAGATCCAGTTGGAAGTCATCACAGACTTCTCTTCTAGTCTCTGAACAATATCTTATACATCATTCTTTTAATACATACTGGTATTATTTTGTTATGGCATCTTCCCATGCCCGTTCTCTCATTACTTCTCTAAGACAAGGAGGATCAACATCAATGAAGTGGCTCATGACTGGAGGATAGCTCGAGAATATATTTTTCTTTCTAGGGATGTGCTTTGAGAGGATTGTATTTTTCTATGCCTCTTTGCAGAGTGAGTCTAGGTAGGCCTTTTACAACCTATTGTAATATCTATGAATATATCAACTGGAACAATTGTATCAATTGGAATAAGGTATGTCTCCCTCTGAACTGTTGAAGGGGGAGAAAGTATTTGTTTTACTGTCAATCTCCATTTGAGATTATCTGGATCTTTGAAGGGCTATCTCTTCTTCAAGGACAACATCTCTTCTTGTTCTTGTATGATGAACAAATTAAATATGGTTTGGACTCCCATACTAGGGATAATGATCCAAGTCTTTGAGATATTTTGTACTAGGAATAATGTTCCTCGTTTATTTGAAAAATGAAATCAACTATAAAATTAGATATCAAATGATTTACCTAGTTTTGTAGTCATGTCCTTTTAGAGGAAGTACTTCTCATCTCTCTTCTCTTCACTCTTTTGAGGCGGATCTGGATCAATGTCAGCGGTGGAAGCATATTGTCTTCATTTCTTCCTGGTTGGACAGTTTCATGAAATGTGTCCATACTTTTCACATATGAAGCACTGAATTTCCAATGCATCTCTTCTTTGATAACCTGGATTGGATGAGGAATTTTCACCTTTAAATGTTTTTCTGAAATTGCTTTTGAATTTTCCTCCCTTCCTTGTATGAAGTGCAAGAGCATGATTTTCTTCTAAAGAATCTTCCACTCCTCTATTTCTAAGTCTAAGTTTTTCTTGACTACAATATGTCCATAGTTGATCAAAGGTGTGTAGAGATTCTCTTCCACTGATACTCTGAATGAAAGGCTCCCGTGATTTTGGAATATTCTAGAGAGTGGTTAAGACAGGTTCTCTATCAGACATGATTTCCCCAATGGTCTCTAGTTGTTCTTTGATTTCTGATAACTTCATAAAGAAGAGTGAAACTATGTCACCCTTCGTCATCTTGGTACTTTGAAGTTGAATCTTTAAGGTAAGAGATATGAGGGTGTTGTCACTTTCAAACATTCCTTTTAAAGCTTCATACATATCACATGCTGTCTACAAATTGGAAATACGAGGCAAGAGGTGATCTCTTACTGAATAGCTGATTATTTTTCTTGCTTTGACATCTTCTTCCTTTCTTATCTTCTTCTCTATATATGTAGCTATGGATGGTAGGTTTTTTGTTGTCACATCCAAGATATCATCTTATTCAAGTGTTACTAGAAGCTTTGATTTCTAGGGGCTAAATTTTCTCGCTCCATCAAGCCTATCTTCTACTAATGTTATGTTCTTCATTTGATTGGTTTCTTCAATTTGTTGTTGACAGATTTTGAGAACCTAATGATTAGGTTAAATTAGAAACCTTGGACTTATGACTTCCAACAATCAATTTGATAATGTCACAGAGATGTTTGCTAATTCAAGAGGATGTTTCTTCAGAAATCCAAAATTAATATTCTGCAGGAAATTTCGGCACCCTAGAAACCCTAGGGCCAAAAATCAAAATTTCTTGGAATTTTGTTTTGAGAGCTTCTAGAGATGTGTTGGAAGAGGCTATACTCTTCTATGCAAAAATTATCATTAGCATCCAATTATTAAGAGCTGAATCACCACTAAAAAGGAGTTTGTACAGATTTTTCTAGAAACCTTAGAAGGGTCATACGGTTCTGCAAAAGTTCACTGAGACTCGGTGGATGCTTGTGCAATGGTTTCATTCAAGACCTATGCTCTGATACCATGTTGATTTTTCATAATATAGGTTAATCATGAAGTTTATTTCATTTTAAAAATTAACCATAACCATAAATGTTGCAGCAACCAAGATCACAAGAAGAAGCACCATGCACAAGAACACAAAATGTATCCTGGGAAACCCTTCTCAACAAGGGAAGAAAACCCAGCCAAATCATTTGCTATATTCTTCAAGAGAAAGACCTTCACCACCAAGAATGACCTTAGCACACAAGAGGGTACTTCAAACCCTATAACTATAGAGCCCAAGAGAGGTGCGCACCTTTTTCCAAAGAAGTGTACTTGCTAAAAAATTTAAACTCACAAGAAAGATATGATTCCACAATGGGGAATATTCCCTTACTTATATTAGACTTGTCCTATCAACTAAAGTGTCTATTGGCTCAATAGGGTAGACATATCTAAGTCACTTTATAATTGTTATTATTATTATTATTATTATTATCCAAATTAATTATCTTTTACATTTATTATTAATCACATTAAGGTAGGGATGACCTGTACCCTTTACATAGCAATTACAGTTACAGGAAGGTCTAACTCTTGAACAATATGTAGAAAAGGATATGATACACCCACTAGTGTCCATCCACTAGGGGCACATCCATATGGATGCCATATATCTAGCTCACTTCATTACATAGAATAACCATATCTTCACACGTTCACCTGTGCTCGTCCACAGGCACGTCCACTCTACAGATCTTATTTCTCACTGCCACACACAAGAGAATCATCTGGAGTGTTCTCGTCAACTTTGTTTCTCAGAGAAAGCTAATACATCATCTTCATTTATGTTCACATGACGATGCACCCAGCACTTTGGGATTTCACACATTCACCTTGTGCTCAGCCATAAGCACGTCTAACTCAACCGATCACCTTTCCCACTAGATAATCATCTGGAGTTATTCTCAACTCTCTGAATGGAGGAGGTCATCTCTATGTTCCTAGATCTATCTCAAGAAGGAACCATGTACCCTTCTTAGGGGATTTCTCTCAGGTTTGTAAGTTGAGAGAAAGAATCACATAGTTGCAATGATCCACACCTCACAGGTTTGTAAGATGGAGAATGTCTCACATAGCTACAATCATCAACATTTGGTTGATTGTATTCATGATTATCATTGAACATTTTTTATTTTGTTTTTTATTCTTTAATTGTTTTCTTTTCCTCATGACAGTCCCTGTTACAAGGAAGCCCAATATTGAGCACGGTCTTAAAGTCCAAAAAAACATTTATTTAACTTTATTCAATACCATCTTAGAAATATCTAATACCTGGGATGAGCTTGAATGCTCGTGGGTAGTAATTGAACAAGACATAAGTGTTCGAGAACACTGGGAGGCCAAGCAAAGGCAACCTAGGAATCAATTGTAGCTCTCTTTTTCCTAAATTGTTGATATTCTTTTTCATGTCCTTAAACCATTGCATCTCTAGGAGAAGAAGAGGATTGTCCCCTGAAATCATTCTTATCGCTGAAATAGGAAGAAGGAGCGTTGGTTTGTCAACCCAATGTTGAGGAAAATATATGAATTTATCTTACTCAAGCATTTTTTAATCCTTCATGGCTAAGACAAGATAGTCGAGAATATCACCCTATATGCTTTATAGCCTCAAAAAGTATTTCCCAATCCACAAGTATTAATTACAAGGGCTTAGGCTGATTTTTTAAATGAAAAATATTGTTGCAAAATATGAAATTTTTATACAATTTTCTGAAAATATACAAATTACAGAAAACAAATGTGGAGATCAAAAGAAAAAGTAACCAAGTCACAGATTCCCACAAATGAGACAGAATAACAATCACTTTATTTCATTCCAATAAATCAAAAGTATCTTTCTCTTTACAAAATCCCTGTGAGGGCATGGACCAAAGTTGAATTTATATATCCCCCATGAAAACCATACAAAAAGACTTTGACAAGAAGTAAAAACTAAACATTAAAATCTGGATCAGCTTGCCATGGACTGTTGCCAATTTGACTCTACACAATATGCTTTATCAATTATGAAACTTAATCCATAAACAGACAAGTATACATAGACTATCAAAGATATATCAACACCTTTGAAACAAGCATTTGAATGATATGGTTCAGCTTTGAACCTTGTTGTCTACAATAGGACCATGTTGTCAAAAAGAAAATTAGGCCTTTAATGAATTGAAGAATGAATGAAAATTGAACTATCTCATGAAAACAAATGAGAAAACCTTAGTATTGTTTTTTCCTTCTATTCTCCCCTTGTTATTCCTTCTCATTTGGCTCTTATGCATTCCAAATCAGTTGAAGTAGTTCAACTACCTCCTTTAGTTAAGTTAATTAAACTTAACTAATTTTAGTTTAGGGTAAGTAATAATAATAATAATAATTAAGGGTCTTTATTAAATAATAACTAAGTAGGTGGGACCCCTTGTGACTCCCTTTTATTTCTTTACAAAAATAAACATAATTAGACAACCAATTAAAAACATGCCTTCTTGTAACTCCCATAAATATTTCCAAAATTTGAATATTAAATATCATAAATAATTCAAATTATGATGCAGGAGCATCGTTAGCGAGCACATGGAGCAGGACCACTCAGTGCCTGGGAATATTTTCGGAATCTCAATGTTGGCAGTTATAGGAGATATTTTGAAGCATGCCTGAACTCAGCACCAGGAGATATTTTGAAGCACGCCTGAACTCAACACTGGAAAATCTTTTGAAGCACGCTTGAACGATTGCGAGTGAAGTGGGAGCTTCCACTCCTGCCATTAGGTTAGGTTTTGGAGTAGACAAGTAGTCAGGGGAAAGCCTAAGAACTCTCTAAGATAAATAGTGGTTTTGTACGCCCAAATGAGGCTAGCCAAAAGTTAGTAGGAGATTTATGAATTTTAGTTGTTGTTTTGATTATAGTTGTAACCATTTTTACTTTTGAATGAAGATAACAAAGGAAAATTGACCCAATGCATGGTGTGGAAATTGCTTGCAATTCTTTGTTATTGTGTTTCATGAATGAATGAATTTCGTTGTGAGTAGATGGAACTGTGAATTCTAGTATAAGTTCTGATTGTTTCTCTTTTGTTCAATCGGTGCAAGGTGTGCACACAGAACGCAAGGAGTGCATTGACAGGATTTGTTTTAGTTCTGAAGCTCAGAAGAGATAGCACGAAACATCCCCTTTGCAAGGACTGCACAGTAATCCGCAAGAACTCAAATCTTGCATAAGAATCGGTTGTAAGGTGTGCACCGAGAAAAAGGAGAACACTAGGGGGGTGAGAAGAAATTATTTTCAAGAAATCCTTCGGATCTGAGTTTGCGAAAACTCAGAAGGGATAACGCAAAGAGTGCATAGGACACTGACTTGTTCTAAGTCCAAGAGATCATAACAGATAACACTTTCCAAGAAGTACGAATGAGATCCAAGAAACAAACTCGTAGGAAGGACAAAGGTCGAAACCTTTGAATATTTAGAAAATATTCTAAGTCTGAAGAAAGCTTAAGCTCGAAGGGAGAGATCTGGACCGTCTGATCAGCATCCAAACAATGAGGAGAAAGTGTAGAGGAGGAAAGATCTCAGTCGTTCGGTCTAAGCACAAAATAATCATAGTTGTCCGATCAAGGTAAAGTGCACTAACAATAAGCTTTGAAAGTACATAGGAGGAGTGGGGTTACGAAATTCTAAAATCATTGGAACTATCCATCGAGACAGGACACGTGGTGAGAGATAAGCGTTTCACTGACTCATAGAGTGGAAAGGTCAAAGGGAAGATTCATGAGGATTTGAAAAATTCGAGTTCACGACTTGATCAGAGACGTCGATTGAAGGAAGATCGTGGACCGTAGATCTGGTCTTGTCGGGAGTTCGCAAATCAGGAAATCAAAATTAAGAGTTCTGGGAACTTGCGAAATTTGAGTTCATGATTTGATCTGAGCCATCGAATCAAGGAGAGATCTGGACCATTGATTTTTCAGGGAGATATCGGGACTTCCGATATCAGGAGAAGGAAGGTGAGTGGTCCTCCAACTTCCCGAAACGCAAAATTCCAATACACTAAAAGGAGATCAGGACCATTGGATCACAGGGATTGTGGATCGTTGATCAAGTGAGTGAAACTCGCAAGTTCAAGTTTCAGGAGGACGAGCAAGTGGGATTCATGAAACGCAAAGCACTCGAAATATTGGCCCATGGTCATAGCGAAGGGTCACATCGATGAAGGAGAATAGAGGGGCAAGCATGCACTAGGCTCCTGTCAGGATTGTGTAGGTCGAGAGAGTCGGGGTGACTCACATGCAAAGATCCGATACGTGAAATCATGAAATGCCTTTTGAGTTAGGCAAGTGGTCATAGATGTGGTCGCAAGAAGGAATGGGCTTAGCCAGAGAAGAGCTAGTGCCCAGTTGGCATGGAAGTTGAACAACGCTTAGGAGAGAACCTGCGGATCTCATACGACCTGCGCATTTGGAGAAAGGACCTGTGTAAGTGGGTTTGGGGTCTAGCAAAGACCCAAAGATTCGATCTGACTCAATTTATTGATCAATCCTAGACCAAGAGGTTGCACAACCCTTAGGAGAGAAGGGGGGTCTGCATCAAGTGGTATCAAAGAAGAATTGTTGCTTACAGATAGCAGACAAAAAACAAAAGACAAAATAACTCGAAGTTGTACTCTGTGTGTGACAGACAGTCAACACAATGCCACCAAGGAGACGATTGGAACCACCTCTATCTAATCAGGCTGTAGAAAGGGATATGCAAGAGCTTTGTGCAAGATTAGACGCGATGGAGGCAATGCAGAGATGATCATCTGATGCTGGAGACATCAATGATGCAGAGAGTGAAGCAATAGAAGTCGAAGAAGCTTCAGGAGAGGATTTTTCCAAAGAATTCTTGTTGAGAGCAGTTGTTAGATTGGGAGGCAGAGCCAAGATAGAGGTCCCAATGTATAAAGGAAATTTATATGTTGAAGAGTTGTTGTATTGGATCAAATCCATGGACAAACATTTCGACTATGAAGATGTCGATGAAGAGAAAAAGGTGAAACAGGATGTCACTAGGCTAAAAGGGCATGAAACACTGTGGTGGGATGAACTACAGGTTGAGAGGAGAATCAAAGGAAAATAGAAGATAAATAATTGGGACAGAATGGTAGCCAAGTTGAAGGCTAAATTCTGTTGGGTATGTGTTATATTCTTTGCATGTGTGTGTGTGTGTGTGGGTGCGTCAGATACGACAACTGCGTCTGACGATCCCTTCACCTAGAGATTTGTCGTGTGGGTCGAGTGCTTTCCTAGGGGGGTCCCAGTGGGGGGGGAAGGTATTCCCCCCCTGGTTACGTGCAACGTTCGGCACCATGCGGTAGCCTGAGGCCAACAGGGTTCAGGGCAGCGCCCCGAAATTTTTTTTTGGGCGGTTTTTGCTATTTTTAGCAGATTTTGCTATTTTTAGCTGATTTGTAAATTAATCCTGGATTAAGGGATTAGGGTTTTGGTATCTACGGAATACCTAAAAACATTGTATATATTGTATGGCGAATGGTGAAATTCTATATAATGAAAATAAGAAAGGTTTTCCCGGTTGAGGGTTTCCGGTAAAAATCTCTGTGTACTCTGTGTATGAGCCATTGATTAATTTATGTATTGCTTAAAAATCTATATGCATTGCTTTACTTCACAGGTTTAAAACTTACATGTGGTATTAGAGCACGTTTTTGGCTTCAGAGGGACGCCTTTGTTGCTGAGGGTTTGGCTCGGTCTTGATAGATCAAGTTTATCTTGGGTCTGTGATAAACCTGGGTCTAGTGGGAGCTTTTGCAGTGGATATTCGAGTAAAGTAAGAGGAATGGTGAGCTCATCTAGAATCGAGATAGAGAAGTTCAACGGTAAAAACTTTGAGCTATGGAAGCTCAAGATGGAGGACCTTCTTGTAGACAAAGAACAATGTATCTTTGTGGATCCTGGTACACAGCCTACTGGTACACCATCTACAAGCACACAGGCTACTGGTACACAAACCACCAGTACACAAACTACTAGTACACCAGTTACTGGTATGTCGAAGGAAGATTGGGACAAGTTGGACAGAAGAGCAAGGAGTACCATTCGACTCTGCCTGGCAGATTCGGTGTTGTTGAATGTCTCAGGATAATATACATCCAAGGAACTATGGGATAAGTTAGGGAATTTGTATCAATCGAAGTCCCTGGTAAACAAGTTGTTTCTTCGAAAGAAGTTGTATCATCTTAGGATGGAAGATGGAGATTCTGTGACAGAACATCTAAATGCCTTTAATACTCGGGTAAGTCAACTTGGATCTGTTAATATTACGATTGCAGAAGAAGATAAGTGTATTAC
>ML779842.1:238084-261958 GCA_009831015.1 Picea engelmannii | reverse complement strand
CAGCTGGAAGAAAATCAATTGGTAGCAAATGGTTGTTCAAGAAGAAGTTTAATGCAGAAGGTAAAGTGGAGAAATACAAAGCTCGGTTAGTAGCAAAAGGTTATTCCTAGGTAGAGGGAATTGACTTTGGTGAGATTTTTTCTACTGTTGCTAATTTAACTTCTATTAGATTTCTTTTATCTATTGTTGCTTCTTTTGATCTTGAAGTGGAACAAATGGATGTGAAGACAACATTCCCACATGGGGATCTGGAAGAAGAAATCTACATGAAGCAACCAGAAGTCTTTGTAGTGAAGGGACAGAAAGAGCTAGTTTGTAAGCTAAAGAAGTCACTATACGATCTGAAGCAATCACCTAGGATGTGGTACCAAACATTTGACACATACATCCTTGGATTGGGATTTGTAAGAAGCAGGGCTGATCACTGTGTATATTCCAAGCAGGTTGGTAATCACTTCATTTATGTAGTGTTGTATGTTGATGACATGTTGTTGGTAGGAAATAACATGGATGTTATCAAGGAGGTGAAATCGCAGTTATCCTCCAAATTTGACATGAAGGATCTCGGTGTTGCTAACTTCATTCTGGGAATGGAGATTAAAAGAGATCGTGTAAACAGGAAACTCTGGTTGAATCAAAGAAAATATGTTGAAATGATATTGCAGAGGTTTAATATGAATGGAAGTAAACCGATCAAGGGTCCTATTCCTATAGGTGTAAAGTTATTTGTATATCAGTGCCCCAAGACACAGGAAAAAGAAGAGGACATGTCCCATGTTCCATATGCCAGTGCAGTTGGCAGTTTGATGTATGCAATGGTTTGTACTAGACTGGACATTGCACATGCAGTGGGAGTTTTGAGCAGGTATATGTCAAAACCAGGGAAGGAGCATTGGACAACAGTAAAGAGGGTCTTCAGGTATCTTCGTGGCACCACCAGTTATGGATTGTGCTACCAAGGAAGACTRGGATTGGATAGAGTGGTGGACATACATGGCTTTGTTGATGCAGACTGGGATGGATATTTGGATCGCATAAGATCTACAAGTGGGTATGTGTTTAACCTATTTGGAGGAGCAATCATTTGGATGAGCAAAAGACAGGCTGTAGTGGCGGTTTTTGCTATTTTTAGCGGGTTTTGCTATTTTTAGCTGATTTGTAAATTAATCCCGGATTAAGGGATTAGGGTTTTGGTATCTATAGAATACCTAAAAACATTGTATATATTGTATGGCGAATGGTGAAATTCTATATAATGAAAATAAGAAAGGTTTTCCCGGTTGAGGGTTTCTGGTAAAAATCTCTGTGTACTCTGTGTATGAGCCATTGATTAATTTATGTATTGCTTAAAAATATATATGCATTGCTTTACTTCGCAGGTTTAAAACTTACAAATTCATGCCCAAATATTATCAGATCAATCTGTTCAGGAAGTTGTAGAACCTGAGATATAAGGGTATGATAGTTAAGGAGTACACAGAGGAGTTCTATAGGCTGAACATCAGAAGTGGACAAAGGGAGAAAGATGAAGAAAAAGTTTCCAGATATATAAATGGCCTAAGATATGAAATCCAGGATGAGTTCATCATGATGTAAGTAATGACAGTGGAGGATGCTTATCAGTTTGCACTGAAGGCAGAGGAGAAGTTGGCCATAAAACAAAGCCAACGAGGAAGAGGTAAAATCCCATCCCCAAACAAAAGAAAGGGAGTTACCCATGAAAAGGAACATAAGTCTAATGATGAGACTGAGAATACTACATAGTCACTTAGAAAGAGGAGGAATATCTCGAGGAAGACAAAATGGTGGGAGAAGTTCTTCCAGAGGAAGAGGAAGAAGCAGAGGAGGAGAAGTAAGGCATTATGCCTGTGGAAAGACATGGCACATGTCTTGGGAATGTCCTGAGAAAAATAAAGAAGGAGGAGGTGAAGCTCACATTTTATAAGAACAGAGAAGAGATGTTTAAGCAGAAGGAGCAGAGGATGGAAGATCCCTGATGTTGAGAAAGGTTCTCTTGAAACTAGAGGCAGAAGTTGAAAAGCTAGTGTAGAGGAATAGTCTCTTCAGGACGGCTTGCAAGACTAAAGACAGAGTATGTAAGGTGATAATCGACAGTGGGAGAAATGATAACTTAGTATCCACATAGATGGTGGAGAAATTGGAGTTGGAGACAACTGCACATCCGAAGCCATATAAATTCTCATGGTTGCAGAAAGGACACCAGGTAATGGTTACTAAACAATGCTTGGTTGAATTTAATATAGGAGGATATAGATAGGAAATTCTATGTGATGTAATTCCCATGGATGTATGTCATATTTTGTTGGGAAGGCCATGGCAATTTGACAAGAATTTCAATCATGATGGGAGGCATACACCTTAGAGAAAAATGGTAGAACACAGTTGATTCCAATAGAGGAGAAGAAAGTGAAGGAGGAAGCCATCAAAAGCATACTTCTCATGAGTGGGAAGGAACTCCTAAAAGAAGTCAAGAAAGAAAGGGAGATGCAGTTTGTTGTAATGAGGAAACCCATAGTTATCCTTACTAGTACTTCGATGGATGATTTAGCTGAAGAAGTTCAGGAATTGTTGGATAATTTTGTTGACATAGTGGGGGATGAGTTGCCTAACTCATTTCCGCCCATCAGAAGTATCAACCCTCATATTGACTTGATACCAGGGGTAAGTCTGCCAAACAAAGAAACATACAGATTGACACCTTGAGAGAATGAGGAAGTGAAGAACCAAGTCTGGGAATTGTTAGACAAGGGTTTGGTCAGAGAGAGGTTGAGTCCATGCACAACACCAACTATATTGAGTCCAAAGAAAGATGGAGTATGGAGAATGTGTACTAACTCAAGAGCCATTAACAAGATCACCATAAGGTATATATTTCCTTTACCAAGAATGGATGATTTAATGGACTTTTTAAGTGGAGAAAATTTATTTTCTAAAATATATTTGAAAAGTGGATATCACCAGATTAGAATGAGAGAAGGTGATGAGTGAAAGACAGTCTTTAATAAAAATGAAGGTTTGTGTGAGTGGATTGTTATGTCATTTGTCTTAACAAATTCCCCAAGTAATTTTATGAGGTTGATGAATAAAATATTGAAATATTTCATCGACAAGTTTGTGGTTGTATATATGGATGATATACTAATATTTAGCAGGACTAAAGAGGAGAATTTGAGACACCTGACACTAGTAATGAGGAGACTACAATAGGAGAAGATATTGATAAATCTGAAGAAGTCTTCTTTTATGAAGACAAAACTCATTTACTTGTGTTTTTTGATCTCTTCAAATGAACTGAAGATGGATCCAGAGAAGGTGAAAGCAATCAAAGAATGGTCATCACCAAGGACTATGTTTGAGGTAAGGAGCTTCCATGGATTAGCAAGTTTCTATAGGAAGTTCATCAAAGACTTCAGTGGAATTTGTGCACCAATGATGGATACCATGAAGAAGAAGCACAAGTCTTTTAAATGGACGGAGGAGGCCGAGAGGAGCTTCAATATACTGAAGGAGAAAATAACAGAACGACCAATTCTGGTCTTGCCAAAATTTGAAAAGACATTTCAGGTGAGATGTGATGCAAGTAGAGTTGCAATTGGAGCTGTTTTGAGATAGGATAATAGACATGTTGCCTATTTCAATGAGAAGTTGAATGAGACCAAGAGAAAATACTCCACATATGATAAGGAGTTTTATTCCAAAATCCAATCCCTGAAGAAATGGAGGCACTACGTTGCCCCACAATAATTTGTCTTGTATAGCGATAACCAGGCTTTACAATTCATAACTAGACAGGAAAATTTGAATCAGAGGCATGAAAAATGGGTTGAGTTTATGCATAATTTTACTTTTGTCATAAAACATATTGTTGGGAATGCTAACAAAGTTGTTGATGCATTAAGCAGGAAATGTTTGATCCTACAAGAATTTCAGGTGAAGACCTTAGGGTTTGAACACCTTAAGGATATGTATTATGATGATGTAGATTTCAAGGAAGCATATGAAGCATGTGAAAATATTGTGCTAAGAAACAGAAGCCAGTGGGCAGAGTACATGATTCAAGAGGGATTGTTGTTCAAGGGAAATCATTTTTGCATACCAAAATGCTCAATGAGGGATAACCTTTTGAAGGAAAAGCATAATGGAGGATTGGCTGGACATTTCGGCCATGATAAAACATTTGCACAGTTGAGCAGTTCATACTATTGGCCAGGTATGAGAATAGAAGTGATAAATTTTGTGAACAGATGTAGAATCTTCAAACATGCCAAAGGAAAAAGCCAAAACACTAGATTGTATCAACCATTTCCAATACCAGAGAGGCCTTGAGATGTAATAAGCATGGATTTTGTGTTGGGACTGCCAAGAACACAAAGAGAATTTGATTCCATATTTGTGGTGGTGGATAGATTTTCAAAGATGGAACACTTTATCACATGCCACAAGACCAGTGATGCAACACATGTTGCAAATCTGTTTTTCAAGGAAGTTGTAAGACTTCACGGCCTACCTAGAAGCATTGTCTCAGACAGAGACACAAAATTTGTTTGTCACTTTTGGAGAACACTATGGAAGAATTTGGGGAAAGATTTGTCCTTCAACTCAACCTATCACCCTAATATAGATGGACAGACTGAGGTGGTAAATAGAATTTTGGGAAACTTATTGAGGAGTCTGGTCACTGAGAATCATAATCAGTGGGATCAAATTCTGCCACAAGCAGAATTTGCATACAATGACTCACCAAATAGGAGCACTGGAAAGAGCCCATTCCAAACATTGTATGGAATGCAACCTAGGGGAGTATCTGAGTTGAGAGACTTGGAACAGAGTGAGATCAAGAGTGTTGGAGAAAAATATTTTGCTGCAGAAATGCAGAAGTTCCATAGCCATATCAGAGGACAGTTGCAGAGTTCTAACCAAGAATACAAGCACAGAGTTGATCACCATCGCAAGAAAATTCAATTTGAAATGGGAGATTAGGTTCTGGCACATCTCAGGAAAGAAAGGTTCCCTAGGGGATCATATAACAAGTTAAAAAATAAGAATATAGGACCATGTAAGATCTTGAGGAAGTTTGATACAAATGCCTATGAGATTGAGCTGCCAGATGATGTGGGCATATCACCTATATTCAATGTTTCAGACATGTATCCTTACAGGAAATATGACACAGATGGATTAGAAGATCAAGAGAATATTCAGTGGGATAAACAAATTCCTATAGTGGAAAAACCACAGATGGAGAAGATCGTTGATTAGAGGATTGGAAAAAATACCAGGAGGAAGACCTATTTTGAATATCTAGTCAAGTGGAAGGGACACCCAATAGAAGATTTCAGTTGGGAAAATGAAGTTTATATCCAAGAGCATGGAAAGTCGGTGCAGGAGCTCATGGACATGAGTCCATGAATTATTGTTAAGGGGAGTATGATGCAGGAGCATCATTAGCGAGCACGTAGAGAAGGACCACTCAGTGCATGGGAATATTTTCATAATCTCAACGCTGGCAGTTATGGGAGATATTTTGAAGCATGCATGAACTTAGAGCCAGGAGATATTTTGAAGCACGCATGAACTCAGCGTCGAAAAATCTTTTGAAGCACACTTGAATAATTGCGAGTGAAGTGGGAGTTTCCACTCCTACTCTGGATTGCGACTAGACTAAGATAGTCATTAGGTTAGGTTTTGGAGTAGACAAGTAGTCATGGGGAACCCTAAGAACCCTCTCAAATAAATAGAGGTTTTGTATGCCCAAATGAGGCTAGCTGAAAGTTAGTAGAATATTTATGAATTTTAGTTGTTGTTTTGATTACAGTTGTAACCATTTTTACTTTTGAATGAAGATAACAGAGGAAAATTGACCCAATGTATGGTGTGGACATTGTTTGCAATTCTTTTTTATTGTGTTTCATGAATGAATGAATTTCGTTGTGAGTAGATGGAACTGTGAATGCTATTATAAGTTTCCATTGTTTCTCTTCTATTGAATCGGTGCAAGGTGTGCACACAAAACGTAAGGAGTGCATTGAGGGGATCTATTTCAGTTCCGAAGCTCAGAAGAGATAGCATGAAACTTTCCCTTTGTAAGGAGTGCAAAGTGACTACTGCAAGGAGTGCACAGTTGTCCGCAAGAACTCAAATCTTGCATAAGAATCGGCTGCAAGGTGTGCACCGAGCAAAAGGAGAACGCCAGGGGGGCGAGAAGAATTTTTTTTCAAGAAATCCTTCGGATCTGAGTTTGACGAAAACTCATAAGGGATAATGAAAAGAGTGCATAGGAGATGGACTTATTCTAATTCCAAGAGATCATAAGAGATAACACTTTCCAAGAAGTGCGAATGAGATCCAAGAAACATACTCGTAAGAAGGACAAATGTCGAAACATTTGAATATTTAAAAAATATTCTAAGTCTAAAGAAAGCTTAAGCTTAGAGGGAGAGATCTAGACCATTCGATCAGCATCTATACAATGAGGATCAAGTGAAGAGGAGGAAATATCTCATTCGTTCGGTCTAAGCACAAAAGAATTGTATCTTCCCGATCAAGGTAAAGTTCACTAATGACAAGCTTTGAAAGTACACATGAGGAGTGGGGTTACGAAATTTCAAAATCATCGGAATCGTCCATCGAGATAGGACACGTAGCGAGAGATCAACATTTCATCGACTCACAAAGTGGAAAGGTCAAAGGGAAGATTCATGAGGATTCACGAAATCTGATTTCGCAACTTGATCGAAGTCATCGATTGAAGGAAGATCGTGGACCGTAGATATGGTCTTGTCGGGAGTTCACAACTCGGGAAATCAAAAGTAAGATTTATGGGAACTCATGAAAATATGATTTTGTGATTTGATCTGAGCCATCAAATTGAGGAGAGATCTAGACCATTAATTGTTCATGGAGATATCGGGAGTTCTAATATCAAGAGAAGTGAGGTGAGCGGTCCTCCAACTTCACAAAATGCGAAATCCCGATACATGAAAAGGAGATCAGGACCATTGGATCGCGGGGATTGTGGACCATTGATCAAGCGAGTGGAACTCGCAAGTTCGGGTTTCGGGAGGATAAGAAAGAGGGCTTCATGAAACGATAAATCACGAAGCGCTCAAAATATTGGCCCGTGGTCATAGTGAATGGTCACATCGGTGAAGGAGAATAGAGGGGCTAGCAAGCGCTAGGCTCCTGTCGGGATTTCAGAGGTCGAGAGAGTTAGTGTGACTCACATGCAAAGACCCGATACATGAAATCATGAAACTCCTTTTGATTTAGGCAAGTGTTCATAGTCATGGTCACAAGAAGGAAGGGGCTTAGACAAAGAAGATCTAGCGCCCAATTGGTGTGGAATTTGAACAAAGCTCAGGAGAGAACCCATGGGTCTCATACGACCTGCACATTTGGAGAAAGGACCTATGTAAGTGGGTTTTGGGTCTAGMAGAGACACAAAGAGTCGATATGACTCAGTTTCTTGATCAATCCTAGATAGAGAGGTCGTGCATCCCTTAGGAGAGAAGGGGGGTCTGCATCAAATTATGTCCAAAATATGTAAATAACCATATTATCCAAAAAAAAATAGTTTTATGTCCAAAACTTTCTGCAGTCCATTGTCTTCAACTAATCAACCATAAACACATAAATCAAAATCCATATTTTCCACTTTGAGAGGCAATCCTTCTTCTGTCACTGTTGTCCCCATTGGACTTCCCAGAATTAGCCTTAGGTTGATCTGAACCTTGAGACTTAATCTCACTAATAACATGGGAACAATCATCCCTTGGGTGCATATGGGAGGACACTGATTTTTCTAAGTCATTTGAAGGAGATGAGGGGGAAGCAACAGCTTTACCTTTGTCTTTCACATGGGGAGTCATGGTTTTAAGTCATTTTCTAGCATGAGAGGACTAAACAGGTGAGTGTGCAAGGGAAATTTGAGCATTTGGGTTTATAGGTGGAAGTGAAGGAGGCAATGACAAGTTGGGTCAGCCACAATGGTGGGACACTGCCAGATGAACAATCTCATGCCATCCATCATTTTCAAGAACTTATGGTTTCATAGATACATGAGGAGGCACAAGGATACCAGGGATATTTTGGGGCTAGAAGGGAGGCCTCTCTGGTCTAGGAAGAATTACCCCTTGCCCAATCCAATTGAAGAACCCAACTTGAAAAAGTTGATTCAACTCCTGAGGATCGACATCAAAATGAATTGAGAATTTGGACCTTCTAGGCCCTTTGTTCCAATTACCTCTTCCCCTATTGTTTCTTCCATGACTGCCTCTGCTAAAGAAACTCATCCTGTATGCAACAATTCATTAGAAACTAGCCCTTAACAGACCATAAATGACATTCTCTTTATATAAACAATTTTTGGCTCAGATATTAACATAAGGCCCATGCAATTCAATCCATAATAAATTATTTAATAACTGTCAAATGAGTAGGGGGTGAAACAGGGTTCATGGGATATCTAGAGGGATTGTAATGAGCAAAAAAGTGGTAGCATGAGAGGGAGTAAGAACACGAGTATTTCTCAACAATTCATTAAATAACTAATTGTGCAATCAATACCAAAATACATCAATTTCCACCTATTTATGTGTCATATATTTACCACTTCCATACAAAGTGTTTAATTTATTTTATAGAACAGGACGTGTAAAATGAAATTGGGATCATGAGGGGGGTATAATGAGTGAAAAAGTGAGAGTATGAGAGGGAATAATACAGATACTATTCATAAAAATGAATTAAGTTAGACAACAACCATAACTCTATTCAAACCACAATCCAATAAGCATCCACACTAAAACAAAAATCATTTAATTATCCCTTATTTATAGACAGAATGTTTGTTGATTTCAATAAAAAGACAATTCATTTGCCCAGAATTATTCAATTATATCAATCTTTGCATATTATACAATAACTGTGCAACATCATATTAATATCATTGCAAATTTCACAATAATATCATAACCATTCAAGCCACAGTCCTTCTTGTTCCAATGCAAACCCTTTTCCTTTTAAAACAAAATCGAAAAATACACAGTGATTCCAAACATCCATATCCAATATTCATTCCTTGAAATCAAATAAGAATAGACCCAGTATTAACCAACAATAGTCGACCTTCCAACATTGTTTGACATAATTCACTTCATTAAAACTCATAATTGGACCTCGATTCAATCAAACACAAGTGTCCAACAATATAATCGACATAATCTTGATTCGACAATAGCATTTAACCAATATCATGCAACTCTGAGCCTGAGTTTTTGAAAATCGAACATGTACAGAGTTCCTTTTAAAAGAAATGTCCAATAAGAGACAGATCCATATAATGCGTGAGGAGAACAGAACCATATCACACGCAGGTGCCTTTTAAACTTAAATGGGACCATGATTTTGTTAGGGTTTAACACAACAATGGATGGAATAACCATAAATTGACCAAATGGAAATTCCTCGGGGCTGTAGATAACCCATACCCTCTTTTTCAAATGAATTTATCACAGAGAGGAAATAACAGATGCTCAATCAAGAGATGGTATTTGAGGTCAGAGATCCCATGCTCTTTTTTACAAGTTATCACAGAGAAGATACCCCAGGTAATCAAGTATAATCTTGAAAGAACAGAGATCTCGTGCTCTTTTAAAATCACCACAGTCATTTAACTTATAACCCCAAAATCTTGACAGAGCCAAAAAGTGGCCAAGGAGAAACAAAAACAAGTCGATCTCAACAGAACCAAGTCATGTTGAATAGAAAAATAACCAATTCGTGATCGATAGACTAGAAACAAGTCGTTCTCAACAAACCAGGCACACACAAGTGTCTTTTAAACTTTATTGCAAAGAGGTAACGAGAGTTGGCTTAATCAAGGAAGAATCCTCGAAGACACAAAGAGACTGTGCCCCTTCCAAACACCACAGACGTTTATAACCTTCAAAAACAAACTTGACAGTGAGGTTTACCAACATATCAGTCAACCACTATAATAGAGATGAGAGGAGTGAATGCTTAAAAACACTGTGAAATAATTCTTGAGCACGACCCGTGGCCACCCAACACATATACAGGCTTCCATTCATAGTTCTGGGTGATACAAAGATTCGGTTGTGAAACACTTTTAGAAATAGTGACAACAAAGTAGATGCTATAAAAAATGATAGCTCGAGGCTCGGCCAAACAAGTAGGAACAATTAAACTCTCAACAGTAGCATTGCAACCTGGAGGAACAAATCATAACAACGACTGAGATGAAAAGGGGTGACAACAACTAATACCCATACTGGTGGTAAAAACCTGCACAAATAAAAATCAGAGCTTATTGCACCATTATCATATTTTCCACAGAGAACCAGAGTAAAACCCCAAGCTAACCGAACTATTTTAAACCAATAACCAATGCGCAGTCTTCACAATGCAATAAAATCCATTCATTTCTTTTAAAACGCCAACATTCCAGAGTATTCACAGAGAAAACCATAAGCACAACATTGATATACAGTCAAAACTCAAGAAAAACACAGACCTCATGCAATCATGAGCCAACAAATCAATTCATAACACAGAGGGACCATCATGGATGGAAAGTAAAGGATCCATACCTGAAAAAATCGCTTTGAGGGAAGAGTTGGACTGTGTTTTTCCTTTCAAAACCAGAAATCACGGAGCTTCCAAAACCACTAGAGCCAAATGAAACTATGGCTAGGGTGATAGGGTCGAGGTTTGTTTGAGTGACATGCAGTAAATGAACGTCTCTTTCTCCCCCATCCCTATTCAATTCAACACACGAGCCAACCCATACCATAACATCAACCATTAATTCAAACAAATATCCATTTCTATAACCAATGTTATATACATTGCATAATGCACCACCCTAAGTCGTGTCAAAAACATTTAACAACAACCATATGTATAATGTTACCATATATTCCTCACCACAATCCTTTAATCAAGCGCTTAAGTATAGAAACAAGGTTATACACCTTCTTTTGTGTCAATCCATATACCTTAAGGTTTGTATATAATCTATTTTGCAATAACATTAGGACTTATCCATAGATTATTTTCCTTTTTGTTTTGTTCAAGCTCCTATATCATCATATTATATTTTTTCATAAAATCATGTATAAGACCATTAATCAATGTTTAATGCATAACATAACACTTGTAAAGAAAAATAATCCTTATATCCATAGCACTGCCTTGTATTGCGAGTGACCGTCAACAACATTTAGCAATAATACATCAACCAACCATGTTGTCATAACAAATGAAACTAAGACTTGCATCATCAACTGTAGAAGACTGTGTAGGGATAATTATAAAAACAACAATCATATAAGCGTAACACATCCATCATAGCGCGACTAGTCTACAAGGGGGTCCCACCTACTAGTTAATTATTATTATTATAAATAAATAATAGAGTGTAGCAATCATTTGTGAGCAGTATTCATCATTGTGATTTTAAGCGTAAACACCTAACAAGGTACTCTAAGGAGAACTTTGTCTGATTCAGCTAGTTCATCTTTCTCACCCTTACCCATCATTTACAAAATGGCATATGTGGGTGGCTCTGGTGGCACTAGAGGTGCCCCATCATCTCAACCTTCAGCCTCATCAGTGATTGGTAGTTTGTATAGCCATAAAATTCCTATCCAATCAACTACTAACCCTACTAAGGTCATAAAGAAGTATGGGTTCTTTCAATTCGAGGAGGATGCTACTACTACCCCATGGCATGTATCCTCTCCCTTGAACCTAGCACATGCCACTCATCCACTACCAAAATTTAAAGAACAACTTCCTAGATTTTCAGGAAATAGCATAGTCACTACAAACGAACACTTGGTGGCATTCTCTAATGCTTGTCACAATATAGGAGCTAATGACAATGATACTTGTATGCGCTTATTTGTCAACTCTCTCGAAGCAAAAGAAGCGACACATTTTTTTGATCTCCCTCCCAAGATTCTTTCCACTTGGGAAGAGTTAGTTTACTGGTTTATGTCCACTTATGGGTAGTCTAAGATCCCAGCCAAACAATTGCGGGAATATAATAACATTGTGTACAAGGATAGTGAGACTATTAAGTCTTTCAACCTTTGTTTCACCAAGTTGTATAATCAAATACCTAAACTTATCCATCCTCATAACCAAGCTGCTTTTATGCATTAATATAATGATTTACCTTCCCCTTATCGGCATAGGCTTGCAGAAAAATCTATTGAAAATCTCGGTCCCTCTCTTCATACTTATCTAGAGTATGAAGAACGGCTGGAAAGAACAGGTCTTCCCAAAGGGGACTCAATTAAACAAACAGACATGTCTGCCCTCTTACAACTTGTACAAGATATTAATAATTGGATGATAGCATAGGAGTGAAAGGAAAATGTCCCTTCACTTACTCCTGGGGCATCATCTTCTTTTTCACCATCTTTTAGGAATCCCGATGAAAACAACTTTCATCCCAAAGCCATCATGCCTCGCATTTGGTGTAACTTTTGCAAGGAAAATCACAAGGAAAGTACTTGTGAGGTAAAGAAGAGTGTCATAGATAAAATCTTTGGAAAAGGGCATGAAACCA
The DNA here is from genome assembly GCA_009831015.1 of Picea engelmannii. NCBI lineage: Eukaryota > Viridiplantae > Streptophyta > Pinopsida > Pinales > Pinaceae > Picea > Picea engelmannii. The sequence continues at coordinate 249,339 of ML779842.1, read as the reverse complement.
CCATTGTCATTCTAGATTGGGTAGAACCAGAAGATGTCATGATCATAAACACTAGGAATAAATCATATGCTTCAAAAGGAAAATATGATTCCCCTCGTACTTCTTCTAGCCCAAGCTCATCTTCGCAATCTACTATTAAAAAATCTACTAAAACTCTTGACATTCAAGGAATTCCCTCCCCTCTTCTCTCTTCCAAATATAACATTCTCAACCAATTGGATAATATCAAGGTTAATGCTACTCTTCTGGACATGGTTGTCATCCCTGAACAACAAAAGCATCTAAAAAATTTCATGGAAGGAAAAGCTTCCACCATAGCCAATCTCTCTGAAGAGGCAAAAGAATAGTATTCTATTGTGAATAAAGTAGGTGTAAATAGTTTTAGACACCCTATAGAAAACCCTCCATTTTTCATTTCTATAAAAATCATGGATTAAATAGCCCATTTTTGCCTAATTGACGGCGGTTTGGGCCCAAGTGTAATGTCAAAAATTATTATGGAATAGCTAGGCTTATCTTGTACTAATGAAAATTCTAGAAGCATGCTCTCATATAATAGTCTACAACAATTGACTATAAGTGAAATCAAAGATGTGACTTTGGTTCTGTGCGCACATCCCGAAATAAGGACAACCCTTAACATCTAGGTAATTGATATGCCAGTAAGTAACTATTTTGTCATCTTAGGAAGAGACTGGTAAGCCTTGACATGTGGATATCTTTCACTTGATGGGACACACTTATTCAWTCCTAGGAATGGAAAGAATGTCATGGTCCTAAGGGAAGGAAGAATCTCACCGTACATAGAAAGTATTCCATAGCCTAACGTAAACTATGTCAAGGAGGACTTAGGAGTGTACTCCATGTTTGTGGATGAGGATGACACTACCARGGAACAAATTGATCTGGAAGATGGTATGTGGCACATTCACTTTGATGGCTCATGCTCCAATGAAGGTAATGGAGCAGGCATTATCTTATACTCACCTATAGGTAAAATTCAAAACTTTTCCTATAGGTTACAATTTGCTTGCACTAACAACGTCACTAAATTTGAAGAATTATTGCTAGGCATTGAAAATGCCTATAATTTAGGTTGTGGGCACCTTATAGTTTTGGGGACTCTGATCTTGTTGTAAACCTTGTATGTAAAATATATTGTCCTAGCAACAAGTTAATGAAATGCTACACCCAAGTTGTTTGGATGCTTATCTCGAAATTATTATTGTTTAACATCACTCATGTTAAAAAAGAACATAATTCAATGGCTGACAGGTTAGTTGTATTTGCAGCCTCTCCTACTCGACAACTTCTGCCACAAAGACCTGATTGTACTTGTCAATATTTATATCGTCCTCTTATTCCTGACAATGTAGATTCATGGAAGGTCTTCCCTAGTGATGAAGGCATATGCTATTTCATACAAAATGAACCATATAAGCCCAAGGAGATTATATCCATGGAAAACAACAAAATTATGAAGGGATTGACTCCTCTAGAAAGTTCATTTTCATTGAGTGATGTAGGCAACAAAGAAACGCATAAATAAGATTAGTCAAAAAGGAAAGTGGGTGAAACCATTTCCTTTAACATTGGAACACCCGATTCTCCAAATAATGTTAAGATAGGTGCCTAATGTACTGATGAAGAAAAGTTGAAATTCATTGAGCTACTTCATGAATTTCAAGATGTTTTTTCTTGGTTGTATGAGGATCTTCGTGGTTTTGATCCTGCTCTTATACAAAATTCCATTCCTATCAAGGAAGGTATAAAACCAATTAGGCAAAAACAAAGACCCATTAACCCCGCACTTGAAGCTACTATTAGGAAGGAGTTGGAAAAACTTTTGAAAGCTGGGATAATTTTCCATGTTAAGTATTCTAAGTGGGTTTCCAATTTGGTCCCCATTCGGAAAACAACTGGCTAGATCCAACTGTGTGTTGATTTCCGTGCATTGAATAGAACGAGTGTAAAAGACCATTTTCCTCTCCCTAATATGGAAATGATTTTGCAACAAGTTGCAGGGTCACAAATTATGTCCTTACTTGATGGTTTTTCTGGTTATAATCAGATCAAGGTAAAAAGGACTAATAAATACAAAACCACTTTCACTACACGTTGGGGCACATTTGTTTATGAACGCATGCCTTTTGCTTTATCTAATGTAGGTGCCACCTTCCAAATATCTATGTAGATATCTTTTGTCAATCTGATCAGTAAGATTATTCAGATTTATCTTGATTGCTTGACTATATATTCAAAGAACCGATTGGATCATTTTGGTCATCTTAGAAAAGTTCTTATGCGATGTAGAAAGTTCAACATTTCTTTAAATCCTTCTAAGTCTATCTTCGGTGTTACCAAGGGAAAGCTCCTTGGTCATATTGTTTCTGATTCAGGAATAAGCATAGATCCTGAAAGGATTGGTGCTATTATGAACCTTCCTTCCCCCACTTCCAAAAAGGAATTTCAAGCCTTTATGGGCATTATCAACTTTGTCCGTAGATTTGTTCCTGATTTTGTTGTAATGGTCAAACCAATTCACAATATTCTCAAGAAAGATCACTCATTTACTTGGACTGAAGACGTTGAGAATTCTTTTGTAAGGATTAAGAAGGAAATCACTTCCACACCGGTTTTGGCGAAGCCCTACTTTGAAAAATATTTTATTATATATACTAATGCTATGGAGGAAGCAGTTTTTGTTATTCTCGTACAATGTAATGACCATAATAATGAAAAATCAGTAGCTTACATGAGTCAAATCTTATCAGATGATAAATTCAAGTATTCTTATATCGAAAAGCATGCTTTCTCTCTTGTTAAATCTATGGAGAAATTTCACCACTTTATCCTAGGAAAGAACACACTGGTAAAAGTCCCTTTGTCTATTGTCAAGTTTTTGTTGTCAGAGACTTATCTTTCAAGGAAGCTTTCACATTGGATTTCCAAGATCTAGGAGCATGATTTAACCATCATGACTTTGAAAAAAATTAAGGGACAAGACTTATCCCTTCACTTGGCTCAACATGTTGAAGCAAGTGAAGAAATTGATGAACAATATAATCCTCTTTCAACACTATTTTACATTGATAGTCAAACCCTTTCTATAGTTGAACATCCCTGGTATAAAAATCTGGTGTATTACTTGCAAAATCAATAATGTCCAGATAGCTTAGATACTCATCAAAGGAGAAGGATTCGTCTTGAATCTTCCAGATATGTTATTTTAGGAGACTTCTTATTTAGGATATTTGTCGATGGTATATTACTTCGGTGTGTGAGTAATGAGGAAGCACATAAATTGTTACTAGAAGCCCATGGATATTTAGATTTTGTTATTCATGCGGGTGGCCACTTTTTTGATAAAACTATTGCTTTTAAGATCATCAGAAAAGGGTATTAATGGCATTCATTTTTTCGAGATTCTTATAACTTTTCAAGATCTTGTGACAAGTGGAAAAATTCGTTGGGAAAGAATGTCTTTCTTCCATGCCTCTACAACTAGTCCTCCCTGATTTTCCTTTTTTGAAATGGGGTCTAGACTTTATCACTCCTATTAATCCTCCATCTTCACCAGGGCAGTTTTTTATCTTGACAACCACAAATTATTTCACTAAGTGGACTGAAGTTGTCCCACTCAAACATTCACAGGATGAACAGGTTCTTTCTTTCCTTGAAACTAATATTTTCTCCAGATTTGGCATTCCTTTAGAAATTATTACAGACAACAGTCATGCTTTCATTTATACTAAGCTGACTCGGTTTCTAGATAAGTTGGGAGTCAAACATTTTACGTCATGATATTATTACCCTCAAGGAAATGGGAAAGCTGAGTCTACTAATAAAATTCTGGTTAGGATCATCAAGAGGCTCATTTAAGATAAGCATCGTCAATGGCACACCCTCCTCACTTATGCCCTATGGGAAGATCTCACTACTACCAAGGTAAGCACAGGTTGCATTCCCTTTCAGCTTGTTTATGGTCAAGAAGCTAATTTTCCTACCGATCTGAAACTTTCTTCTCTACGGATGATGCTACAGATCAAAGAATTAAATTCTTCTAATGTCTCTCAAAGGATAAATACATTGTTATCTTTAGAGGAACAAAGGATGTTTTCCTTGGAGAACATAAAGCGAAGATAACAAACTATAAAGAAATATTTCAATAAAATTGCAAAAGCTGCCAGGTTTAAAGTAAATGAGAAAGTATTGCTTTCAGATTCATCCCATGCAGACAGAGGAAGACATTCGAAGTTTCAAAAAATATGGCTAGGTCCTTTTAAAATCGCTTTTGTCCTGGGCACAAATTATTATCTTCTAAAATACTTGGAAGAGAGATTATTTTCCTATAGTACCAACCGTTCCCACTTGAAACACTATCTAGAACCAATTTGAAGGTTAAAACGTTGCATGAAAGTCACTTTTGTATCATAGTTTTTTTTTTTTCATTGTTTTGATTTTGCTTTGTTGTTGTTTTTTTTATTTTATGTTGTTTCATTTCCGCTGTTTTTATTTTATTGATTTCTTTTTCTTTTCAAAAATAAAACTTTGGATCAATTTTGCCACATCGATGTTATTCTATAAGTATTGTTAATCAATAACAATCAAGTTACACAGCTGTCATGATGTCCCCCTTGTAGACATCACTAAAATTTCTCTTTGTGATCTGAATTTAGGAGCAGAACGAACTGATTAATAGAATGAATACAATAAAACACAGATATATAAAGAATAACACAAATATTCATTGAACAATATATTTTATTAAATAATGAAATAGGTTGAAACTGTAAAACTGCATAACTGAAACACTTGCTCAAATGGTGGTAGTTATCTCTGAGAAGAGATGTGGCTGCTACGTGCATTCGTCTAAGCAGAATGGATTACAATGAGGCTCTAGAGGCATTTTTTATATTACTCATGAATGTCAAAACCCTAGACATCCAAAAACCTAACCCTAGAAGGTGAAACACCAAAATTCATGTGGACCCTATGGGTAAGTTGGTGTAATTTGGTACCTCAACTTCCAAGGGTCATAAATTTTGCATACGACCTCCATTTTAAGCGCATACTACCCTGTTGGAAAGGTCTTTCAGAGAAATACACATTTTGTCATCAAACTCTGACTCCGTCTACAATTTGACTGTGGCGAGCCAAAAAAACAACGTTTAGGGCCCCAAATAAGCCTTGTAAATACAACAAGATGTGTTGACATGAAAACATACAAAATAAGTCAATTGGATTAGGCGAGAGGCCACCTGTATCCACCTAGAGGATGTGTGGGGATTTAGACATCCCCAAAAGTGTAGAACCCACAATTACAAAGCAGTAAAGAAGAACTGTTGAACAAAAACGAACATGGGGAGCCAATTGGAATAGGTGGGTGGCCACCAATATCCACCTAGATCACTCTGCTTCGAGTACTGTTGTTAGATAGACAATTGGATTGTCAACCCTACTTTTTTTCTTTCCTTTATTCCCTCCACTCTGAGATTCAAAAAGAGCACACCAGAGATTTTTCTCCTTTAAACAATAAATGCTTTCATTGTGACCAATTGAATGTTATGCATATAGGAATAACCCCTCATACGTAACATTTTCCATGAGCTATTCCCAAAGTCCCAGATCATTTTCCCTTAAGTCGCCTCACTTCCCCTGTTGCATAATCATTATGGTAAATAATTCTTTGATCTACGATTCACCTGGTATGCAAAACCAAACATTCTGAGTTCTTAATATGTTGGAAACAGATTTCCCTATGGAGTCGCCAGTTTGTTGACGCTTAAAAAAATGCAACGATGAATGTTATGCTCGCAAATGATTTCCAAACTTTATTATTTATTTATATTAATAATAAACTAGTAGGTGGGACCCCTTGTAGACTTATGTCACTATGGTGGATAAGCAGTGCTTATATTTTGTTTGCTTATGTGATGGTATCAACACAGTCTTCTACAGTTCATTTGTTCTAGATCATGGTTTAAAATGTTATAGGGATATGTGTTGGTTGGATGATTAAAACATGGCACTAAATGGATTTGACGATCTCTCATAGGATATACTAATGTTTCCCTTTTGGATAAAACAATTATACTCAGGTTCTAATGTTGTGTATTGTTATGACAAGAGTTTGGGTGCTTTTGACCCTTGCTACTATGGTTATGTCCATTGTTTGAGTTTCATATTGATTTGTATTCCTAGCAAGTTGACATTTGAAGAAGTTTGATATTACCAAGGGGTGGTGCACTTTGCAGAAATGATATGGAAATTTTGGGTTTTGGTTTATTAATGGTTTGATTTTAGTGCTATGGTGAGTGGGCTTGGCTCGTACTAAAAATTCAATGAAGATTGGAAGGGAGAAGCGACGTGCATTTATTGCACATTCAATGAAGATTGGAAGGGAGAAGCGGCGTGCATTTACTGCACGTCACTCAAGATCCCCTTGAGACCATCACCCTAGTCATTCTTTCATTGTTTTGGCTCCGGTATTTTTTTTTGCTCCGCCTTGCTCGGTCGTGAGGGAGATATACAATCTTGTTTTTTCCTCACGCGGGCTTTTCTAGGTATGGGTTTTCTTACTTTTCCATCCATGATAGTTACTCTGCCATTTGAATCAACTTTTGGCTCTAGTTGCTCATGGTTTGTGTGACTCTCAAGTTGTTCTAATATTTTTGAACTAAGTATTGGTGTTTGCGTCCTTGGTTTCTCATGGTGGTGCTTCTGGAATATTGGCATTTAAAAAAAAAAATGATTTCGGTCTTGTTTTGTGTAATCCTTCGCATAGAATTGTTGATAAAGATTGCATTTGAGCCTTCTTTGTTTTTTCTCTATATTTGGGTTGGCCTCTTTGTTGAAATTGGTTATCATACTCTGCCAAAGCTCTGGGATTTGCTAATTCCCCACCTTTATCTCGATTTTACTATTCTCTGTGGCTAGTGTACATACGCCATATTTTGACCTTGTGGGTTTCAATGTGAACTGATGAAATATAAATATTAAATTTTTCCATGCCTTCTCTGGGAAAAACCTTGAGATTTTAGCTACCTTGCTATTCCCTCACCAACACAATGGCATGGAAAACATTGCACAGTATGAAGATAACGCCACCCAGAATTTGATGAAAGCATTATTCATGATTTTGGTCGGGCACGAGTTTATACTCGGTCGCTCATTCAGTGTTGTTAAAGGGGTTGGCTTCATTTGTGCTGTCTATTGGAAATTGCAGTATGTTGTTTTGAAACCCTTACAATTGAGAGCATTATTGAAAATTATTGTTCTGTGGTAAATTATCATAGAGCACCTATAGAATGAGTTGTTTGCACCATTCAAATATCAAACCCTCTGGTCGAACCACCGTTCTTACCTTCCACTTGTTGTCTTAAACCCTAAATATGACATTGATATCATATTTACTCCAGTTATATGGTTGATGAGAGCATTGTGCATGCTCAGTTACTTGGGTACGATTTTGGTTTAGTCCTTTGTCTGGTAATTCTAGAAGAGATCTGTACCCACTTATTTATTTGAAGCTTGGGATCAAAGGATTGAATGTTATTTTGGTTCAATCGTTATGTTGATTATATAAAAGTGACACTTGTGTATGAAATGTTTGAGGCCTGACTAAGATTTATAACGTCCAGATTGATTGTGTGGAACAATGACTATATAAATGATGGACATGAATTGTTGTAAACAATGTGTGTGTTCCTGTTGGTTTTAAGGGATGAAGCATTGAAGTTAATGTTATGGTCGTGGCTCAAAGGATATTGTGGTTTCTTATAGCGATTGCAATGATGTTCATTATGACTGTCATATAATTATTAAAGGATATAATGGCTATTGTGATTGAATAATTATGTGCATATAGATTATTGTATGAAACAATTTGTAATCCAACAAGCAAATTTGTCATGAAAGTATGAGCTTGAATTATTGTTTTGAAAAGGGAACACTGTTAAAACTTTGACGGTCTCGATAGAGATATGTTTTGATTGCTTGTGTTGATTTATTTTCAATTGAACAGTATCCAATATTGATTCCCTGTCATTCTATCATTTTTCGCTCATTACATTCCCCTCACAATCCTGATTTCACTTATTGCATCCATGTTCTATGAAATAAATTTAAAAGGAAAAGTATGTGTAAAAGAAACAAAGGGATAACACAACAAGGGTTGGTGATTGTTATTTTGATTTTATTACATAGTAAATTGTTTGATTAATTGTTGAACAATATTCGTGTACTAATCCCCTATCATTATACCACTTTTCACTAATTACACTCCCTCCATATTTCCCATAAACCCTATCACCCCCTGTTCATTTGACAATTATTGAATCGTTTGTTATGGATGGATTTGCATGTATCCTGTGTCATTTTTTTAGCTGATTGTTTATTCATGTAAGTAGAGTTTCATGTATGGTTTATTAATAGATTCATTACTGACGAATTGCTGCTACAGGATGGGATTTTTCAGTAGGGGCGGCAATGGCAGAAATAACAGAGGTAGGGAAAATTGAAATCGATGCCATAGGAGGCCTAGATTTTCTATCCATTTTGACGTTTGTTGGGCCCGAGATATGATCAATTTTATGACAATAATTAGATACTTTTTCCGAATGTACATATGTGTTTTTCATGTTTTGGAGAAGCTTTTTGAATAATTTTGTGCCAAAACATTATGATCCACACCAGGTATGTATAATTCATGTTTTATGTTGATCTTGAGTATAATTCATCACGTTTTTATGTTTCCAAGGATCTAATTCATGTTTTTTGGTGTTACGGGGAAAAATTGCATCACGTTTCTACTTCCAGCACTCAATCCGACACTCCATCCAATACTCGATCCGGTACCCAGTCCGGCACTCCGTCCAGCACCTCGTCTTGCACAAAAACAATGGGTGATTTGGTGGTTATGGTATTGGCGATCAATGATGGGTGAATCAAGAACATGGGTTTTTCTCATGCTTGCCCCCTCCAGCTACTAAACTCTTGACAACTCGTTTTGGGTTGTTGAGCTGGGCGATTATTGGCTCGCTCCATTTCGGCAGTTAGGGCACCATTAATGTAATTTGTTGTTTTTAGAAGTGGTTCGACCCTCCAATGGTTGACCACTTGGTCTGTAAAACTTATAAATACCACTGTGGTGGTCATACAATAGTTAAGCAGAAGAAGAAGTAGAGGATTAGAGACAAATACGATTTTCCTCTGTTTTTGCTATTTTCAATTGCCAGAATTATATAAGACTGTGTTTTTCAAGTTTTAAGGGTGAAATCATTTTGCTCAGCTCATGGTGTGCATTTGAGAAGTGACCACGACTTGTTGGGGGGCCCACTAGCAGTCTGGTAACTGTTCTATGAGTTATTTATGCATTTCATAGCTTAGATGTCTTTTATCTCATTTCTTGTACATGCATTGTTATTTTTTCTTTGTTATATAATTTGTTGTTGTAGCTTAACTATTTAGTTCTTTTGCAGGTTAGTATGAAGGATTTTGTTAAGATGTGTTGATTTTTTAGTTAGTAGGAACGATTTTGCAAACTCATACACTAACCCCATGTGTAATTAAATATTAGATTGTATCTTATTTATGCTTTTAAAATCAATTTTAAAACAGAGTAGAATAGAGTTTCAGTTTATGTTTTCTTTAACAAGGCTTCGGTGGATGGATAGGGTTAGTTTCAGTTTTTATTTGTAGATTGCCTATTCAATTGTTATTTAGATTTTTCTTAACTAGTTGTTGATTAATTTGTTCATTAGTTTACTTGCTATATGCTAGAATCATGTTTTAATTTATGTTTATATGCATTTTCCTTTCCGTAATTTGAATTGTTAAAATAGATATAGCATAGCTTTATTTTATGTGATTTCTTTCCTAGAATTAGATTGCAATTCCAATTCTTAGTTAATGATTGAATTTAAATATGAGTTTTGCTTACATAGCATAGAGTACAATTATAATCTCATTATATTGTTGATGGTTTATGCATGAGTAATAATCACATGAATATGCAGGGTAATTGACGTTGTTTCCGTAATGGCTAAGTTCTCACTGGATTTCGTAATCCACACCTTTCACTTTGCTATTGAAATCAATATTGAGCTTATAACTCTTGAATTATATTTTGTTTTCAAGTGCCATCGAGATATTATAAGACACCAGAGACATTCACACAACCACCAACACTATATTTGAGTTTTCATAGGTTAAAAGATAGTTTCTTGCTTTTGTAGATCAGAAAATGGTTTTCTTGCTATTGTAGGATAGATAGTCTTTTACTTTGGTATGTTAAAGAGTAGTTTGCTTATCATAGATTAAAGGTTAGTTGTTTGTTCTTCCTTCTTTCAATTAAATAGATTTCCTTTTATGAATTAGAGATAGTTGTATTAAGAATAGAGTTCATTTGTCTCTTAGTTAGTTGCTTATTGAGTAGTATTAATTAGTTTACTTGTTGTAGAAGTTATCCTAGGTTAGTTAGTTGTTCACTTGCTTTAATAGGTTAATTACTTATTTGTCTATTCTTTCTTTGATAGTATAGTTGCTTGTTCATTTACTTGCTTTCATAGGATAGTTGTTCATTGAATTTAGGTAGGATAGTTAAAGTAGTTTGTTTTTTCTATTTGTTTATTGTTATGCTTAAATAGTTGTTTTTTTCTTATTGTTATGATTGAACTAGTTTGCTTCAAGTAGGGTTTTCACTTGTTTTCCTAGAACTACCCATCGATCCTTGGTTCAAAAGTACTTAGGTTACATAGTTTAAAGTTGCTTAGTAAGGTTTGCTCATTAGATAGATTTTCTTGAATAGATTAGCCCTTAGATAGCCACTTCCTTAGTTAGACTATACTACTACCAACCCTTCTACCTTGGCATATATTTTTCTACAACTCTAAGTTTACTTACCCCAGGTTGACAATTTAATTGAGGGTTTTTAGTGTGTTTTTAGTGCATATAGAACACCCATCAACGTTGATCCTTAAGAATTGAATCGGTTGTTCCAAGATTGGTTGTTTAATTGGATTAGTCATGGAATAGTGCACCCTCAACCAGAAAGACCCCCTTTCCAGCCTCCTCAGAATATCCTCGGCATTCTAGTTTCTCCACATTTGTCCTTGTAGCTAGAAGTCCCTGCAAATGATGGATGGAAAGAGATCGTGATCCGGATTATTTTTGGCACGAAATGAGAGTGGAGATATAATAAATAAATGTACAAAGATATCTCGTGTATCCAATAATATAATAGAAATGTATCA
>ML779842.1:188278-223930 GCA_009831015.1 Picea engelmannii | reverse complement strand
CTCCCTTCTCTCTTCAGGAACTCAGGCCACTGACCCCTCTGAAGGAAACATATAGGTTTACATCATTAATGGTCATAGGGATGAAGAAAATAATGTGTAACAGAGAGCCCCCCAAAGTATGAAGTTAGAACAGAGTGATAGCTGAAATAATTTGTCGAGTGTGTGTGGGGAACAAGGAACAGTCAGTTGGAAACCTGCCAACAAACAAGGAAATGCAATACAATAATACATCATCACTGAGGTAGGAATTCCCATACACAGAATACAAATGACTCAAAGAATAAATGCAGACATGCGAAGATCCTAGTCAAGTAAGACAGGTCATGGTCACCAAACATACACTGTGGATCCATGCCAATATGACTCAAATCTGAACATAGCCACCAAAAATACACTGTGGATATATGTGTTAAAGAATCAAATTTGAACATAGCCACGAGACATACAATGTGGATCTATGCAATAGTACAAACTGAATATACTCCAATGCAACCTGAATCTATCAGAAAAGATCCAGGGTCTTCATCTCCACCACTCTATAGTACGAATCTAACCATGTGAATGCATGTGTCGAAGTCGAACATGGTAGAAACCGCTTGATTACCGGTCATTAGTGAATATCGTTAACAAGTGAAAGGGAAATCACCATTAATGTCAATGAATCCCAAGGTACACTAGTACAATCCAATGAACATGAATTAATGAGCTGAAGCCGAACACTCGAAGGAATCTCCTGATCAGGGGTTAATAATGAAAACCCACTGTCGAAAGCGAGGAAACCTGCCATTGAGGAATGAAAGTTACAAGGTACCAATTGATTTCTAAGTCTAATTCCTAGATAATGAGTTGAAGTCGATAGGAAAAGAATCGTCACAAGAGGGCCTTAATGTATCTCCCATCAATGAGACGAAACGAGTAACAAGATTTGATGTAGATCAGAGTAACCAGTGATTCAGGACTAACTCAGGGATGGTCGATGCAATAGAAGGCTTTAAGGACTACAGAAATGGTTGACGCAATAGAAGGATTTTCAGGTTGGACATCTCTTTGAACATATTGACGACACAACAACTGTCTTGGAAACACTGACTCAACAATAGGGATCACATACCAATTTGTAATCTTATAAAGGAGTATGATCAAGAGACGAGCGGATTTTCCAACCTAGATACAAGGCGAGTGAAAGGGTGTCACGTTCAAAAGCGACTCTTCCATGAAGTACAGGCTTAGATACATTTCTTTCCCAAATTTTCCCCCACCATTTATGGCAAGTGCCTCTTTATTTTTACACAAGCTTGAGGAGGATAACATATTCTTATTAATGTAATATCATCCTTCAAACGAATCCCGTAGAGTATGTTTAATGAACCCTAGGAAGGAGTGGTTTGGTCCCATATGGGCCTTTCAATGTTTGTTTTATGAGTCCAAAGAAAGAAAACTCGGGGGTTTTTCATGTTTATAGAGTCTAAAAAACACTTAAAGAGAACTCTCTCAGTTCCTTTTTCGTAAAGTAGTCTGATGAGACCGAAAAAGAGATAAACTATCACTCAACAGAGGTTTTCTTCAAATACTTTAATGAGCATGAAAAGAACAAGATCGCTCGGCAATCTTTTCATGTTTAGAGAGTCTAAAAAGAGCTTAAAGGGAACTCCAGGGGGTTCCTTTTTCGTATAACCTTTACGATTCTGAAAAAGTGATAAAATTATACTCGGTTACATTCTCACATATTTACGACCACAAGAAAGAACATATACTAAGCTCGGTAACTTATTCTCATGTATTTATGAGCATGAGAAAGAACAAAGACTAAGCTCGGGATTGTTTTTATTTTTACACAAGCTTTAAAACAAAACAAAACTATGCTTGGACCTGGTTTCATTTTTACACAAGCTTGAACCAAAGGAAACTATGCTTGGACCTAGTTTCATTTTACACAAGCTTGAACCAGAGGAAACTATGCTTGGACCTAGTTTCATTTTTACACAAGCTTGAACCATAGGAAACGATGCTTGAGGTAAGTGGTTTCATTTTTACACAATATTGAACAGAGGAAACGACGCTTGAGGTAAGTGGTTTCATTTTTACACAAGATTGAACCATAGAAAACTATGCTTGTGACTTCCCAACGCATAACACAGGGATGGTTGGTACTTAGCCCCCAGCTTAAGAAACTAGCATCTCTACTTCAGCATGAAGTCTAGAAGCTGTAAGAAATGCCCCTCAAGCTTCTTTTTGTCCAACTTCAAAGGTGGATGAAATGAAGTTTCAAACAATATATGAAGGAATTGACTCAACAGAGAGGGGGAATTTGTTTCATTTTTTAACGAGCTTGACACAGGATTAGAACTATGCTCGAGACTCTAGGTATAATCCCCATACCTCTATTTCATTTTTTAACAAGCTCGACACATAAAAAAGAACTATGCTCGTAACCTCTGTTTCATTTTTTAACGAGGTAGCTACAGAGACACAAAAACTATCCTCATAAGTGGTTTCATTTTTTAACGAGCTTGAAATCAGAAAACCATGCTCAAGTCTGGTTTCATTTTTTAACGAGCTTGAAATCAAAAAATCATGATCATATACCTTTGTTTCATCTTTTAACAAGGTCGCCATAGAGATGCAAAAAAAACTATCCTCAAAGTCTTCTTGATCATGGATTCCAAGAGGACAATGCTCCGGAAAGAGACCATGTCAAGGGAAAAAACTCGGTCATGGTTTCCAAGAGGTCTTCACTGGAAGGAAGAAACACACTCTGGAAGGACACCATGTCGAGGGTCACGACAGGAGTAAAGAGATCAGGCTCTAACAACCCTATCGAAGATATCACCATGTCAACTACTGGATCTAAGTCATCATAAATTGAATCCATGGGTGACAACGCCACATAATTGACCTGTGGCAGGGGCGATACCATCTGCATATAAGAACCATTCAGGGAGGCAATCCAGGTGGGGTCAATGAACGAAAGTTGATCAACAGTCACAACTCGTCCATCATGAGGGAAAGATATCACATGAAAAAGAGTAGACACAATAGCTTTCATGGCATAGACATAATCTCTCCCAAGGAGTAAAGAAAAATCCAAGGGGTATTGGACTACCATGATGTTAATAAAGACAATTTTCCCTCCCAAAGTTACAGGAAACTGAGGAAGGGTCCCTAAAGGTTGACTAGTTCTTCTGTTAAAAGCTAACATATTCTGCGTAACCGGCGCAAGTGGAGGACAACCCAAAGTTTTCCAAGCAAAAGAGGACAAAATACTAATGGATGCACCTTCATCTATCAGTGTCTAAGGAATGTCTCGACCACAAACCTGTACTGTAATCTGGAAAGGAATGTGAGAGGAAAGACGAGGTCCAATTAGCACACCCCAATCAAAATGGATGGCCTCATAACTTGGAGGGGGTTCCATGGGAGAAGGAGGAATAGCCCCCGACATGGTAGATTCTGTATCAACGAGAAAAACATGGGCAGTATCAGGTTTACTCTCTAGCAGGAGAGTAGGATCAATTGATGGAGAGATTAGATCGACCACTTGGGTTTCATTCTCCAAGGGGAGAATAGGGTCGACAGGTGGAAACGGATTGACTGCTTGGGTTTCACTCTCTAACAGGAGAGTGGGATCGACCGAAGATGGGATCAGATCAACCACTTTGTTAACACTCTCTAAAGGGAGAGTGGGATCGACCGACGATGGGATCAGATCAACCACTTTGTTAACACTCTCTAAAGGGAGAGTGGGATCGACTGACGATGGGATTGGATCAACCACTTTGTTAACACTCTCTAAAGGGAGAGTGGGATCAACCAAGGATGGGATCGTATCGACCACTTTGTCAACTGGTTCAATAAAGGATGTGACCAGATTGACCACTTGATCAACTGGACTGACCAACGGGGGAACCAGATTGATCATTCCATCAACTACAAGTGGGTTGAGAGAAAGCTTGCGATAAGCAGCTAGAAGTTGAGGCTATGAAACAATCATTTCTTATAGTAATTTTAAGGCTTTGTCCATACAAGGGCAAAGATGAGTTAGATGACACCTTTTGCATAACATACATGGGAACTTGGCTCTACTTTTCTTCTTCCCAACTATATCTTGACTAGTCGATGGGAAGTCATCAGCATTTTGTCTAGAGGCTAACGACATGGGTTGGCGAGGATGTGTAGACCATGCTTCTATAACCTTGGATAGACCATGTAAATCCTTAAGAAAATGGCTACCCTTACAAAGACTGCAAGGGTACTTGGGCTTACAGGTTGTTTGGGTGATCTTGACATCATCAACACTCCCAGCACGATTAACAGTAACTGGTTGTTTTCCAACCTGTTTGATAGTGGTTGGAAGTTTGGATCCTTGATTATTTTTCTTCTTCTTATCCACCAAGTTACCATCTTGAGATCTTTCACTCAGCGAAGAAGATGAAATGGAAGAAGTCCTTGCAAGTGAAGAAAGTGAAGAAGATCTTATTGGTGAAGACGGTGAAGGATCAACATGAGGTTGATGTTCTTGAGGGAAAGTGCTTGTGACTGAATCACTAACTGCATTCGAGATTACCTAAGTGGAAAAAAACCATACTTGTAACCCAATTGTGAGACCTGGAAGGCTCAAAGTAGCAATATGAGGAGGACCAATGTTTTTGTAAGAAGGAAAAACAAAAGGTTCCCCGGGAAAAGGAGTTCCTTCATTGGTCATTCTGGGAATTGACGCCATAAAAATAAAGATCTAATCTAGAGTCCACTAGGGAAAACAAACAACATGTGTTAAAAATCTAGTAAGCAAGCAAGCAAACAAAACCTTCTCACAATGAGCACACTAGTTGGTGATGAAATCCAACATTGAGAGAACAAAGTAAGAAGGGGTTGAGATAGAGTGGGTGGAAAAGTTACTTTGATAACCTGCTTAACAGACTTACACCCTGGTGCAAGCTCCCACACATAATCATGGGTATACCCTCTAAGGAGTCCGAGTGAGTTTGGCCAACGTCGATTCCAGGTACCGTGAAGACTTGCCCCTCCACAATCACCTTGTGTAAAAACCCTAAAGAGATAGGCCAGTAAGGTTACCACAAACAATAATGATGCTTGGGGAAATAGTCGACAGTCTGATCCACACGCAAGGGCAGGGTATCTAGCCCGAAATCAACTTGAGAGGCTTCCACTCATCATTGTGGGTATACCTTCAAGTGACCCCCATAATACATGCAATCTCTACACCAAGACCAACAAAGCAAGGTGAGTAACTTTGCCAGTCTCAATGCGACCTCGTGATTGACCCTTGTGTTAGAAGGGATTCCCAAGACAAAATGTAGTAAGTGGATTTAACTCTCCCTATCACAAGATACTATGTTTGTTTGCAGCTTTGGAAAGTTATCTTTCACACCTATTCCAAATCCCTATGACTAATCTATTGTAGGTTTGTTACCAGAAAAGATAAAAAAATGTCTAATCAATTTTTATAAGCGCTTTATTTTATGGTTGTTGTTACTCAATAGTAAAATGGCGTGGACAATATGGTGTTTTGACCGACTCAAAATTTATGCAAAAATATGAAGATGCAATCTTTTCATTTCGATGAAAGATATGCTACGAGAAGGAGAAAAAATTTATCATTCCTAGATGCACAATGTCCCAAAATCTATTAAACTCATCAATATCAAGATTCTCAAGAAGTGAGAAAAAGGTATTGTACACCAATGCACGATTCATGCGCCCCCCCCCCCCGCAGCCATGAGGGGGAAAATTTTTCAGAATTTAAGACCAAAAAATGTCAAGAATCATGCAATTTCGCTACTCCAAATGCAAGGATGCCCCCAATCTAATATAAAGCAAGAAATTAAATCTTTTTGTTTCAAAATTTTCACTAAAAGCAATAATGAACTTTATTACAACAAAGAAACCCAAACTAAAAGTTTTCTTTTAAAGTGAACTATTCATAAGAAATCTGATCTTTCCCTAAACAATTCTAAAGAAAACACATTCTTTGTAATTGAAAGACACTCAAAGAAAGAGACTAATCCTTCAAAACCAAACGAAAGTTGATCTGCAATGAGTGAGAATAGGTATGGAAATGTCAATATATTCATTATGGAGAGGATCATGTGATTTGAATAAATGAATGTATAGGATCAGTTGGAGGAGGTTCCCCTATTCTATAAGGAGTTATTATGTAGCTCATCTCTATTATTCTTTTTGGAGTTGTGATCCACATTCACATCCTGTGTACATTTTGTGTAACCAGGTTTATTATGCAATCTTAAGTATTTGGTACAAAGATTTAGCATCAAAGAGGATGATCATTGGGTTTGGCTCCTTCAAACAAACCATCTTACCATTTCCATTCTACATATTTAGGGAAATTTTCAAAAATCAAAGTTTCCATGATGCAAAGAAGACAAATCAAAGTACATTGTGTCAAAATTCCACACTCTAGGTCACTATATTTTTGAAGTTACAGGATGTTGAAGTCACGATTTTTTACTAGTCCTAAAACTAGTCTCAAATGGATGTTCTTGGCCCAAAACAGTCATATTTGAAGCTAGTGAGATACATATTGAGTCCACCAATGGAATTGTAAAGAAGACATATCATAGTATTTTAGGTCCAAATTTTATAATTAGATTTACAAAATTGGATGCATGGAATACTATACAAGTTCTCTCTTCTGAAGGAGGTCAAAATCAACAAGTTTTGGGAAAATTATCATAACTTTTTCTTGACATGATAGAATTTAGTGAGACCTTTGGCATTACAAAGAAGATATTCCATGATATTATTGATCAAAATTTTAGACTCATTCATGCATAAATTTGGGAGTTACATTAGGTTGAAGGTTGGCTAGCATAACAATATCCAAATCAAGGTTTTAAAAAATATGCTAACTAAAACTAGCATAACTTTTGACTACAAGGTTTGATTGTGGTGATTCAAAAGACATTGGAAAGAGGAAATAAATAATAATATGATTTTAAAGCTATTTTTACAAATTAGGATAAATATTAAATGTTTGGGAATTAGAATATAAAAGTTTTAGTTGAACCCAAATAAGAACCAATGACAATACCTATATTTAGGGGAGATGAAGATAAAGAAGAAACTTCCAAATTAAAGAAGGATAATGAAGAAATAAAATGATATATTAAGGAGTGTCATTCCATTAATAAATAACTGTTGATGTTGGTTCAAAAATTAAAACAAGTAAAAAATGACTCTAGTTAAGAGTTGAAAAAGAAAGATAAGGAAATCAAAAGGCTATGTAAACATCATCAAGATATTCTTAACGATGTTAATAATGTGAGAAGGTTTCTACAAGAGTCTGAATCAAGAATAAGGATGAAGAGATTACCATAAAATTTGAAAAGATTATGACCAAAAATATTTGAAGAGGAAATTTGCAAGAAGGTTGAGGAACCCCTAAATACTAATGATGTAAAATTAGAAATGCAAACTAGACTTGAAGAAGGACATAAGAAATTGATTAATGGAATCATATTTTAGCTTCAAAAGGAGAAGGAAGAAAATATTCAAGAAGGTCACCAGAAAATACTTGAAGAAGTTGAGCTCTAGCTTTAGGATGTACATGTCAAATATGATGGCATCATCTCAAAGACAAGACTAATCAAAGACCAAGAATAGATGATAGATGATTCCATTTTCTCTAAAAACAAGATTGATGACATGGGGCCAAAGGAACTAAGGTGGATGTTATGTGTTTCTCTCAAGTATAGCAAGCACTTCCCACTTTCAATCACTTAGGAAAAAACCTAGGAATAGCCCCTAAGGTTACCAATTTGCAAAAGGAAAATGGGAAGAACAGTCATGGGTCAAATGTTTACATATGGGAAAGGGATATAGGACTTCATCCCACACTCAAAACACTAGAAATAAATGGTGTCACCCAAAGGAATTGCCAATTCTACCTAAATTCATGTACACACATAGCTCACTAAACAATAAAAAGAGGGGATAAGCTCTATACTTTCTTATATTGACCTTGTGCTTGCCATGTGTGTAAGGTGTGCTTTCCCAACAAGTGTATTTTCTACTATTGGATTTTCAACACTCTCTAGTAGTTCTAGTTTTGTTTTCACAACCTTGGAGAATTTACTCTTCAACCTACACAAAGGCCCTAAACCTAGACTATATGTGTTTTCCAAAAATTAAAATATACATATTATTTTATTTAGACATTAATCATTGCT
This sequence comes from Picea engelmannii, assembly GCA_009831015.1. Taxonomy (NCBI): domain Eukaryota; kingdom Viridiplantae; phylum Streptophyta; class Pinopsida; order Pinales; family Pinaceae; genus Picea; species Picea engelmannii. The sequence continues at coordinate 215,723 of ML779842.1, read as the reverse complement.
TTTTAAGGCTAATGGTTACTCAACAACGGAAAATGGAAATGAAATTTGTAATGTTTAAATACTTTAAAAATGATGAAAATTTAAAGATAATAACAAACATTCAAAATTGTTTATTTGGATATTTGACTAAATCTCAACACTCTTAAAAAGCCTTGAAATGCAAGAAACCAACTTCATTATACATTCAATGCATCATTTGTTTCATATTTAATCAATATACCCTATAAATCGAAACAATTTGGAAATGTAACTAAGAAAACTACGGGAAAATTCCTAAACATAAAGAAATATTTTTTGATTTATTTTCTTATTTCTAATGATTAATGAAGAAAAAAATGAAAACAAATTCAAATCCCTGACACTTAGAATCCAAAACCCCAATCTTGCAAGAAAAGACAAATTTGGGCCTGCAAATTCCAGGCCTGTAATGATTTTTTCAATTTACAAAATATACTAATGGGTTCTCTAAGGAAACTTGTGTGCACCCATTGTTTACTGATAGAAAGTCGCAGGGATGCACATATGTAACTAAATACATGCACATGCAGAAGTACAAAAAGGTAGAAAAAATCAATAAGCATGCTAAAAATGAAACTTTTTGGGTTCTACAGTAACAAAAAAGGAAAATGAGATAATTAATATTAAAACTAATCTTCAACAAACTCAAAAAGTTCTCCAACAGAGTTGCCGATTATATTTTAGGGGAAAATCCCCAATGACTTAGGGTGAATCACTAACAGAGAAAATAGAACATAACTATCAAATTTCTAGAATCAATCAGTTACAAAAGGTAATTTCCTAGCACAAGAGGATGGAAGAATACATGTGATCAAATGGTTAATCCCTTTATGAAGTTTATATCCAATCCAAATACTTGATTCCAATATTTTCTTCATACCTACACTCAACACCAACAACAAACCTTCGTCAAATCCAAATGGACATATACATGTTAATTATGATAAACACATAGAAAGATAACATAAATTCACGGTGCACTGATTCTAACTTACATCAAGAGGTTAATTCATCCTCAAATCATAAATTAAAATAAAACCATTAAATAAATTTCACCATGATTTGGGGGTGGGGGGGAGGGAAGAGAGATATTTATAAATATATTAAACATTAACAATAAATACCAACCTTATACTTGATAAATGTTGCCAACACCTTCATCATTAGGGTTCGGGTTCCTCCTACCTAGACCACTTATATGTTTACACTCCACCCATATTCTCCAACTATAGTATGATCAAGAAAACTATGATATTTTTTAACCCAACTCAAAGTTAGAAATAACTTCAAAACCAAGGAGTTGTAAAGAGGGGAAAATAACAAAAATATAGGGCTACTCCTCCTGGAATTTCTCTAGCATATCCTTGTTGTCAATGGACTATTAATTCTTCTCCCAAAATACCCCTTATTTATATCAAGAAAATGTCCATAAGACAAGTCGTGGGCAGCGTGAGTTTCCTAAAGAAAATCTATGGGTGTGTCATAAATGCAGAAGAAATACATATAGAGAGGAACAAAAGGGTGACCAATGACATATAAATGGCCAATAAGATACATCTGATCAAAGGTGGCCAAATACATCTATAACAAACATGATCCTTCATTGCTTGATCTGACCACCTTTATTATAGTGTGTTAAGATATTGGCATTGAATAAGGCAATATGCGACATTTCTTTAAATCCATATCATTTGTTTTGGCAATGTGTTTATATGAAAAATGAACAAATTTTAGCTTTCATTTTCCTAATTGTTACTTTTTGCACAATGCCTCTTCAATCAGCCTACAACACACATAGATTGATTTGAGGGTTTCTTCATTCATAAAATTCACACAAATTTTTCATCACCTCTAACTTAGATCATCTTGCTCGTGGTAAATTTCAAAGAGAGCCCTTGCTCAAATGCCCCATGGAACTGCGTATGGAATGCCAATGTGTGTAATTGAATATTGAAAAAATATTGCATCTCATATCTCTAATTGTTAATTTTTATACAATAATTCTTCTTGTGGTGTGTCTTTGAACCTTTTGGGGAAATTACTTGTTATAACATAAATAACAATAAATCACCTAATCATAATGTTTCTATTGAAATAAATCTACCATCTTTTTCATCTATTATAAATCTATTTTCATGCTCTTTGTGGTAAATTGTGAGATACCAAAAACCTTACTACATGTCACATTAGGATTGGTGTACACAACTATCCATTCGACCTCCAAGCCAATGATTATTTATAGAAAGAAGAAACTTTGCTTAAATACAGGCTGTCCTTTTTAATTACTAACACATGTCATACACCTCAAGGTATGATACCATCTAAGTTGTGTATGGTTGGGTGAAGGTGAATAACCCCTCAATATTAGTGTCAAGATGAAGTCCCGGTAGATTTGAGGGCTCTACATGTACAATATGAGTAGGTAGATTCATGCTTTACATCCACTCAAATAAGGGATGCCAAATCATGGATGTCACATATGCATGGATTGATGAAAAACTTTGAATTCCAAAGGGATCCCATCTATCCCACATCCATGTACAATGAATATTTCATATATAAGTATGTGTGAACAACTATGAGGTTCAAAGGGAACCCATCTAGTCCACAACCACATATAATAAAAATTTGATATGTAAGTATGTATAAATTTAAAGCACACATTAAGTGGTACTTGATCCTACTCATCCATAGAGCCTCCACACCCACATCACATGTGCATTGTTTGAATGTACCAAATATAAGGTTAGACTTTCAAAAAATGAAATAATGAAGATCATCTATATAAACAACCAACAACAAGAATATGCTTAATTAATGCAACCGACCTTGTTTAACTTTAAAATAATGACTAGTGCTTTTAAAAGACCAAGAAGAACTTTGAATCGAATTCAACTTCAAAGTATTCCATTCTAGAGATCTTGAATCCTCTCATAGATAATTTATGGTTCTCTTTTAAAAGTGCTTAAATATATTCTTTACGCTTCCATCCTAAATACTTTTTTCAATACACAAGGATATTCCTTAGAAAGTAGTTTAAATTTAGAAAGGAATTTAAACTAGAATTCTATTTTGATCAACCAAAATACTAAAACACCTAAATTGAAGACCAAACTAGTTACTCAAGTAATATGTCATTACAGAGTTCCTTTCATACACAATTTATGGTTAGAACTTTATTTTGATCAATCAAAAGACTAAAATACCTAAACCCAAGATCAATCTAGTTACTCAAAACTTAAGTAACATTGATAAGATTTGTCATTGATTCAAGATTTAAACACATCCCAAGTCACAAATTTTGTGAATCCAAGATTTACTCCACACTCATATAAATTATCCCACCAAAGAAAAGATTCTAAATATATGTGTAGCTTTGAAAATGCACTTTTTTATTTATCTGTGAATTGTTGTAATTTGAAAAAGGAATCATGATCATCAAGTCATGAGGTATACATCTAACCATTGTGAGGTGAAATCTCCACCTTCATTTCTATTTGAAATAAATAAATAAATAAATAAATAAATAAATAAATATATATATATATATATATATATATATATATATATATATATATAAAAGTTGGCACAAGCCTCCTCTTGCATTGCTTAGTTGTATGCTTGAGTTTCTCCTTGAGGGTTGTTGCTAAATGTTGGAATGTAATGGTGTAACTAAGGTGGTAAACTTCTATAGCAAGAGAGTGATATTTAGTAATTGGCTATCAATAGACTTGAATTTAGAGATAATAGTACTAACTTTGACTTCAAGTATTCCAGCATGACTACAACTCATCCTCCATTGCTTTCTTGTTTGAAAACAATACTTGATCATAATTTGTGTAACAAATAGAAAATTGGATGCAAAGTGAATGATATGATACCAATTTGATCGCAGAGTATGCATAGCCAAAATAGTGTATCCACAACAACTACTTATTATATTGTATGCACAATCAATAGAGTATGGCAATCCAAATATTTAAGCAATCAAACAATATCAAAAAAATGAATCTCAAATTACATTGGCACAATAGGTATGGGCAAAATATCAACACAAATATTCATTAAATGAGGAGTTTTATACAATGATCATGTGTATAACTTGGAATTTAAGAACAACTACAATCCATCTACGACTATCACCAACTACTACACCCAACCCCATTACGATCAAAGAAAGGTACAAAAATACTAACTTGAGGAATACAAAGTGTTTCATAGCCCATGTGTTTGTATCTTAACAATAAATTAGTGCACAATGGTTGAGAGGATAAGAGTGTTAATTTACCTATGTAGTTTGGACAGTGTTCTAGCTACAAAAAATCCTTCTTCAATAGAGAAGTGTGTATAATAGTAGTAGTGTGCCCCTTTTTAGTAGTGTGTACAACAATTAAGAGAGAGCACTCGTTTTTATGGAGGAGAGAGAGAAAGGAAGTGTATACATATTTTCTCAATCTATTTCTATTTCTAGATTATTTTTTAAATTAACAGTTCAGTTCTAAATTAGTTTTGTGTTTTATTTAGTTTGCATATACAAATATTGAGGGCTCAACTACCTAAGATAGTAGGGACACATATACAAATATTGAGGGCTCAACTACCTAAGATAGTAGGGACACTCTTGCATGAGGAGTTTCCAACTTAGTGAAGCGCACAGACCATGATGCACATTCGTACTTAAAAATATTCCAAATTGAATTGATCTCTCTAGTGCAAATGATCCAATTAGAGACTTAGTTGATCTCTAACTTTAAATTTATGGACCACAGATTATTTGTCCCAAATAAATAATGAAATCGAAGGAAATCCATAAAAGGTGTTTTCTAAAAGACCATTTTTTGTCATCAATGTCAAAAATCCATGGTTTGTCAAAATTGCAAAGTGTATTATAAGTGGAGAATATGATAGGTGTGACCATGGATTCTCTATGGCTTGTATAAATAGCATGTAGACAATGTGTCCAAGAGGTGCATTTGCAAATATGAACAATAGAGTTTTTGAACGTTTGTCATGATGAACCTTGTGGTGGAAATTTCCTTATACAAGTTTGCATAGTAGATATTATTGATTGTCGAATTTCAAAGATGCAAGATACTATTTCAAGGTGGTGCCATTTTCCTATGCCTAGAAAAAACTCAAAAAAATAATGCTATACATATTCACCCAATTCTAGCACTGAGATCATTTGAGAAGTGGGACATAGATATTGAGGGACCAATTTCACGTCCTTTCAGGAAACAATACAAATATATTTTGCATATAGAATAATGTAACAAAATGGGTTGATGTGAGATCCATGAAAAAAAATACCACAAAAAAACACATCATTTTATACAACATGATTTTCATATGGAAATCCAAAAGAGCTTAGAGAGTGATCTATGCATACCTTTCTTTAGCCAAGTGTTCAAATCTCTAAAGGAAGGATATTAAATAAGGGAAAAAAAAACCTTCCTATTATCAACAAGAAAATGAGCAGGTTGAAGCCATGAACATAGAGTTAGATGGCAACATCACGAACATTGTATGGATCCATTGAAAAGATTGGGGGTAAAGCTTGCCAAAGGCTGAAAAGGCTCACAAAAACACATGGAAAAGAACTATTGGGTTTACTACTTAGCGATTTTTTTATAGGAAGTAAGTAGTCTTTCCCATTGAGTCAAAGACAAGTCTCTATAATTTACTAGTCATCTAGACATGTATTTGGATAAAGCGCAAGAGTAAAAATAACATAATTAATTGCATTGAATGAGATGTGAGATGAAGCTTGAATCCAAACATTGATGATACGACAACAACAAAAGGAGTGGAAAAATTAGTTCCAATAAGGATATTGAGATTTCTAAGATGGTTCTAGGTATCATCATTTTTGAGGAAATTTTGAGGGTTAAAGCCTTATTCTCCAAGACAGATTTATTAAAAGAGGCCTTGATCCAAGAGGATTTTTGACCAAAAAAATGTTGTCTTCAAATGGTAATGAAAATGTCTCCATGTCGAAGAGATCGATGAGATATTTCTAACGCAAGTTGAATGGGCTCAAATGGACGTCGTATGAGAAAGTTATCGTGTTCTGAAGTTTTGACAAAATAGGGAAAATTATTAAGAGGGGTGAAACATGGCATCACCTAGACGTGACATGTGGCAGTACAAAATGTGACATGTGGCGGTACAAACCATGACATGTGACAATACAACAATGAAGTGCAAGTATGGATGTTGACGTGGCATGATGATTGGGTCATATGAATGCTAACTTTGCATGATGATTGGATTGTACGGATGCTAACGTGACATGTTGACTACATCATACAGATGTCAACGTGACATGATGACTGGGTCATATGTATGTTGATGTGAAATGTTGACTAGGCTTATGGATGTTGACGTGGAAAGACAAGTGGCATTGTACGGACATCGTTGTGGCAGTAGGACAGGATGGTGTGGTAGGGCAGGTGGCAATATTACATCGTGATGTGGCAGTGATCTGTTGTTGACATGGAGCTAACATCTACGGTGACTGGGAAATGATGTGGCCACCACGTGGCAGCTGAATTTTTCCCAAAAGTGACTTATCATTTTCGAAAGTGTCGAGCATGGGAATTGAACCACCAACCTTATAGATAAAAAGCCAACATTTAACCATTGGGTCGTTGATAAGTCTTGTTATGATTAACAGAGGAATATTCATTTAAATTTAATTGTTGTAACCATATGACAAATGGGAGAGGTCCTCGAGCTTGACCCTGTGACCTCTACTCAAAAAAATTTTGGTAGTCGTTGCGCTATCGAGTTAAACCTTGATATGGCATGCAATGTAATTAATTTTGTTATTCAAATATTTGTAAGCCCATAAAATACGACCTACCAATGGATTTGACCATGCGACCTATTTTTTATACCAATCAATTTATCAATGGATCAGACGATGGGATTTTGAAAAGGATCGACCCAATATTGTATTAAAGTGTTGATGTTTTTATGGAAAGGGGGAAATGGAGCATTTTTATCCCTTTTTGAGCATAGGAAGAGAAGGGAAAGTTGTTCCCAGGCCTATTGTATTTTTCCTAAAGAGGCAAAAGACTGATTTTGAGCAGGTTGGAGACCATTTGATGTAATTAGAGCATTTTGACATCATTATTGGAATGCTCACTCATTGGAAGCGGACCCTGAGACGTAGCTCAAGAGGGGTGAACTCTGTTATCAACTTGTGTTCATATTGTCTTTTTTATTGCTCTTTATTTTCTTCAATTTCAGCATTTTCATTATGTATGAGATTTTAATTTGAGCTAAGTTTAATTCACATTTAATTGTATGCAAATTAATTCATTGGATTTTGGATCAAGTTTGGTATCAAAGCAATTTTGACAGGATTTGCAAAGTGGTGAATGTTAACCATGATTAAGCTCAAGAATGGTGAATGATTGCTAGAAGAATATAATCCTGAAGTTGGACATGTATTCCGAAGACAATAAATGGCATCATCGAGAGAACATCCTTTTGGTTGTGAGGAGGCTTTCTTTGAAGCATTCATGGCGATGAAATCTATGGTGGAAGAATTGTACAGGGAACGAAAGAATCCCGAGGAAGATGGTCCATCTATGAAAGTTGAAGGAAATGGTGGTGACCCTCCTAATACTCCTCCATATTTGTCATCTTCATCCTCTTCTTCTAGTTCCAGTGGCAGCTCTTCTTTAAATAAACATTCTAAGAAAACTCATTTTGATTTACCTTTATTAAAACTTGATGTTAAGTTTGATTTTCCAATGTATGATGGTGAAATGAATACAGAGAAGTTGGATAATTGGATCAATAAACTTGAAGTTTACTGCAGGATTCAAAAGATTGTTGATGAAAATGAAAATATCCAAATAGCCTCTCTTTGACTAGTGGGCACAACTTTGACCTGGTGGGAGAGCAAAACTCAGAAAGACCTCATTAAGCATGGTAAAATTATCTCTTCTTGGAATGAGTTTATTGTTGCATTGAAGAAACAATTTTATCGATTAGGCTACATGAAAAAATCAATGATGGAATGGAAAACATTAAGGTAATGTAAAGAACAAACTATACAATAATATACTCAAGAGTTTAGGAAGAGAGCTTTGATATTGAGCGTTCCACTTGACATTTGTAGGATTGTTTTGGGAAGTCCATACTTATATGATAGGAAGGTCATTTTCTACAGGGAACATAACAGATATCATATCTTGAAATATTGAATTGAGTTCATTTTGAGAGCTCATCAAATGAATAATAATTTTTCTATTGTCACTACTAGGTAAATGAAAACACTAGTTAATGCAAGCAAGAAATTGTCGCTCATGTATGTAAAAGCTAAGAATGTGATCCTAGAAATGTAGTTAAGTTTGATGCTAACCATAATGAGATATTTTAGGATTCACAAGAAGTACAGAATGAGATGTCGTTGCATGAAAGTGTCCAGGGTCCAGCTTGCAGCCTATGGTTCAAAGTAAAAGAAATCTTTTGGTTAATGTTGTTCTAGTTAAGAAGGACAAATGTGTTGTTGATTCATTATCTTTTACATTTTTATATTCAGTTTTATTGCTTAGCTTTTTTATATTCAGTGGAGTATGGCTAGAGGTTGCAACAATGAATATTAATGTTTGGGAAATGGAAGGAATGACTAACTTGATCAACAATTCTATTTCAGTTTTCATGTTTATTGTGATGAGCCAAATGATCATTGTCCGAGTAGGATGGATGGATGATATTGGACAAGTGAGGTGACAATACCCTTACTTCATTTCTGAATGAACCATAATTTTGGTGGTCCAAAAGATTCTCAGTGGGGAGGAATGATCTAGGTGGATTTTTACTATAAAATTTATGTCTTCAAATGTTGATGAAAATGTCCCCATGTCAAAGAGCTTGACGAAATATTTCCAATGCAACTTGAAATGGATCAAATGGACGTTGTATGAGAAAGTTATCGTGTTCTGAAATTTTGGAAAAACATGCAAAAATACTAGAAGGGGTGACATGTGGCATCACCAGGATGTGACATGAAGCTATACAGACTGTGAAAGGTGGTAGTGTGGATCATGACACATGACAGTACAGACCATGATGTGAAAGTATAGATGTTGTACAAATGTTGACGTGTCATGATGTTGGCATAGGGGCAGACCCACGGTTCAATGCTTACAAAAATGCACCAACAAAACCCTAACTACCGGCCCTTTTGGTAACACCTACGAAGCAGATGAAGTCTCACCCGAGGTGGAGGCAGGGGTGGCTGCAGGACTTAGATGTCTGCAACCTTAGCTGGGACACAGATCTATGATTGTAACACCTTAACAGAGAACTTAGCAGTTATAGTTCATTAATATTCAGTCTTAGTTTACAGCGTAGCTAAACCCTAATAATAGATCAGCGCAGTATTCACACAGATCCAATACATTCAAGCACTAAGCATACCAACATAGATCAGATCTAACATTCATTCATATTATTCAGCACTAATCTATCACATTAGATTCTTCTAAGAATATATCAGTTCACTAAGCATTTAACCACATAAACAAGAGGACAACCATAAAGCACAAAGAAACCATGACGCAGGATATACGTGGTTCACCCCCACCCTAGGGCTATGTCCACCAACTCTTCTTATTTATTTCTTTATGTCTATCTTTTGCATGCACATAGCCATGATATCTTACTCCGTAAAGGATAGGAGATTTGCGTGCACTCTGCTAGATCCTCCTTCCCTGAGCTATAACACAAACCCTCTTCACAGTCTCTTACAATCACTTGCACTTATCCTTGCCAATCTCACATGGTATGCACAAAGCATTTACAATCATCACTTTCACTTAGCATAGCACCAAAAACCTCTTCTCTGACTCTTTCTTACATCACCTAGACTTCTATTTATACATTACAAAAAGGGCCTAAACATGGGTAAACCCATGGGCCAACATCTCCATACCTATTACATAAGCCCAAAACCCAAAAATCCCTAAAAAGGGGTTGATATCCCACGATATCCTCTTCGACTTGTGCTCCACCTTTGACAGCCTGTCGAAGTCCCAAAAATAGATCAAACATGACCAAGGATCCTCAAAACTTGGTCAAGGGCCAACAGGCCCCCAACACTCACATGTGACTCGTCCCAAGTCACTCTAGTTTGGGTAGCTCTGCTTCAAAAGTATTGAGCTTGGCTCGAGCTGCTTCAACCTACTATTGTGCCATGGCATCCTACTCGGTGAAATCTTGGATAACTATTTCTTTGGCAAGTCCCTCTAAGCGTTGTTCAGCTGAAGTGACGACTTTCTCCAGTTCTACTCCTCAGAATTCAATCTGTGCGAATAGTTGGAAAGCCTCATCCTGTGTTGGTTGGAGCCTCTAAATCACTTCCATGACTTTGCTCTGAATGATGTGGACCTATTGTTGAGTAGTGTGTTGTTCTTGTGATCGCTTCATCCTCTCAACAACTGATAGGGGATTCAACTGCGCCTGTACTATTTATGCTTGTTGCTTTGCCTCCTGGAGTTGTGACTCCAGTGCCTTCAGTTCGAGATCCTTAGTGAGTTTCTCATAAGTCTGGGCACTGCAATCACTTATCTATTTACATCCCATGGCATGGGCCCTGATCCTCTCAAATGAACTTCGAGAAGTTGCTTCTCTTTGATCCCACACATCCTGCGGAGTGTTGGGCATTGTTTGTAGCTCTAAGTCTGTTATTCTTTGTTGAATTTGTTGGATAGCTTACGCGAGCTGCGCTACTTGATAATCCACACGGTCTTCTTCCTTTGGCTCTAAGCCCATCATAGAGTGAAGTGCTATGTTGACTACTTCTTTGACTCCAAGATGCTTTGGGAGTAACTGCTCTTTTTCTTGCTTGACATGTGCCCTCTCTTCTTCAAACTTGGCTTGAAGGTCATCCTTCTCCTTTTGTGTGACCCAACGTTGATCTACCATTTCTTCTTGGGCTTGTTTCAGGGCCATTGTGGCATGGTCTTTCTCAGCTTGTGCTCGACGAAGGTGAGCTTCGATCACATCAGCTAGTCTGCAGATTTGGGTAGGCTCATCTCCCAACTCTATTTCTTCTGATGGTGGGGGCGCAGTGGATACTGAGCGTCTGAATTGAAGGGCCTGTTGTACCCCTCTGAGTTCAACCTCAAACCTGTCATACATATCCTCATGCTTGGATTCATGTTTTTTCAAGATGTCCTGCAACACATCTGTTACATTTTTGATGATGAAGTTGAAGTCATATACAATGAGCACAGTCTACATCTTAGTCAAGGTGGCTCTGGATTTCTTTTGGGAAGTGGGTTTCATGGGGGAAACCTTCCTTTTCTTCAAGGGATCATCCTCATCAAAAGGATCCCTAGGCGATGTTACTTCACCCTGCTTATGTTGATCTTCTTTTTCATTGGTCTCTTCTTGATCTACTTCGTCATCACCCCCTTGTCCAAGTGATACTAAAGCAGTTTCTTTCGATGCACTGCTCAAGTTTTGGACCTCTTCGGTCTTCTTCCTTCTGCTGGGTCCAGGAGTATCCTTTGCTTCATGAGTGGTCTCAGGGTTGTTGATTAGTTCAAGGTCTAACATTTCTGCGAGGTCAGCGAGGATGAGGAGCTCTACAGACCAGTCCTTGGTTATCTCTTTGAGGTCCTCCTCTATGATCTTGTAGTATGACTGAAGCTCTTCTTTATGCTCATCTGTGCACACGATGATATAAATTAAGTGTCGATCTGCGTGGAACTTCATGAGGGGTAAGAACCGATGCATGGTGTTTTGTGTCATGTGAGGGACAGCTTCGATAGCCCTCTTCAGTTGGAGATAATATCTATGAAAGATCGTGTTTGACTACCACTATTTTCCCATATTGCTCCAGTACCAGAGCGTGGTGAAATTTGCAGCGAGCGACTCGAACGACTCAATGTCTGGGAATGTCGCACCTTCTGGCATCTCCCAAGCGGTAAATTCTATGAGGATCAGAAGCCAGCTAAAGTGGAACTCATAGCCCTAATCCTAAGCTTCACAGAAATCCAATTCCAGTTGGTTGACTAGGTACTTCACCAAATTCATCTAGATCCCTTCTACACATTTCCCGATGAAGTCAACAACGAACCCCGTGACCTGTGTAGGTCTGTTCTTTCTTACCATCTTTCTTGTGATCAACTGACAGGCTAGGTGCACTGTGCCATTCATATTATCCAATGGAAAAGAGGCCTTCATCAATGTTGTTCCACCCATTGCAGCATGGTCCCAATGGTATGATGGCAAGATTTCTGGCCATAACTGTTGTTCTAACCATTCAGGTCGTCGGGCTAATGGTTATAATGCTTTCAACATATTTATCGCTTTGTCATGGCGAAGTTCCATGTTGCATTTTTCTGGTATACTGGTGAATTTCTAGTCTTGCAAACTTTCCTTCTGCGAAGTCCCTTCTGGAACCTTCTGCAACTTTTCTATCTTTTCTCTCTTCTTACTGAGATTTCTAGCCTTCTTCCCTGTAATATTTATCTCTGTATTCCTCTTTCCATATTGATTCTTATCTCCTTTTAGCATAGTAACTTCACATTGTTGATGGTCTTTCGTAGGGTTTAAGGGCAATACTTCTTCTCTGTCTGGGGTAGGTGCTTCACTATTTTGTGAATCTTCTTGTGTTCTTTCCACCTTGACATCCAAGTTTTTGGTTTTGAACAACTTTAATCTACTCTCGTGTTCTTCAATCAAGTGTGTTATCCTCCTAGTCATGAGATCATTTAATTCTTGATTCTTTTGTTCTAAGACTTCTTCTTCTTTTCTTCTGGTCTGATCCCTCTCAATCCAAGTTTTTCCTAGTAACATAGCAAATGGGGCACTACTCTCAATAAATTTAACAACCTCAATATCTTCCTCTGTCGAAGTTCCATGAGCTCTCATAGATATCTAGGTGAGTCTTCCACATAGGGTTATCAGATTTCCTCTAAATAATCATATTCCTCCTAATGAAGGGATCATAGTAGGCTTTCCCAAAATTTCCCAAGTTCTTTCTGTCATGATATTCACTTGTGTTCCCTCATCTAGAACACAGTCAATGTCGAAGTCCCTATTCTTGTTTCTATGCATTATTTTTCTTTGAATATCTCTAGTAAGTTGATATTTCTATGATCATATAGGGTTTCTTTCAATTGTAGCAATAAATTCTCTAATTCTTTCTAGGGTTCTTCCCAGGTCTTAGTTTCTTGATCTTCCTCAGAGTTTTCTTGTCTCATATTCATTCTTTCAACCTTAGAAATCATTCTAGGGAAATCCAAAACTTCATGTTCTATAGCTTTACAACAAAGACAACTAGGTCTTTTATCAGGGCATTCCTTAGCAATATGTCCCGGTCTTCTGCAACTGTAACAAAGAATTAATCCTCTCTTTCTTTTAAATGATCCCCAGGATTTCCTGTACTGCGCACTAGGATCATAGTAGTTAACCTACAAAAAATTCTTTCTAAGGTCCTGCATCCATTTGTTATTCCAAACATTCTTTCTATGCATAGGAATAACATATCTCTCATTATTTCTATCAGATCTAATCATATCAAACCTTCTTTCATCTAACTATTCCCTATTTTTCAAGCTAGGACAAAACTTATCAAACATACCTAGATCCATTCTTTTGAAACAAAAAATTCCACTTATCTTACCTTTCTCAGAGCACAAAGCTTTTAAACCTTAAAAAAATTCACTGTTCTTACCTTTAAAAAAGCACAAAGCTTTAAGATCTTACCTCTTTTCTTCAGATCTGACTTTTCTTCTTAGCACAGAGCTTCACAAGTCAAGTAGACTACTGTGCACTAGGCAACAGATCTACACACAGAGCTTCTCTTTTTCTTTACTTCAGTTCCCAACAATCACAATTTTAGGTCCCAACAACAGAACCATTTGTTGGCATAGGGGTAGACCCAGGGTACAACGCTTACAATAGTGCACCAACAAAACCCTAACTACCGGCCCTTTCGGCAACACCTGCGAAGAAGATGAAGTCTTACATGAGGTAGAGGCAAGGGTGGTTGCAGGACTCGGATGTCTACAACCTTAGTTGGGACACAGATCTGTGATTGTAACACCTTAACAGAGCACTCAACAGTTATAGTTCATTAATATTCATTCTTAGTTTGCAATGCATCTAAACCCTAATAATAGATCAACGCAGTATTCACATAGATCCAATGGATTCAAGCACTATGCATACCAACATAGATCAGATCTAGCATTCATTCATATTATTTAGCACTAAGCTATTACATTAGATTATTCTAAGCATATATCAGTGCACTAATCATTTAACCACATCAACAAGAGAACAACCATAAAGCACAAAGAAACCACAACACAGGATATACGTGGTTCACCCCCACCCTGGGGCTACGTCCACCAACTCTTCTTCTTGATTTCTTTCTGTCACTCTTCTACATGCACAGAGCCATGATATCTTACTCCATAGAGGACATGAGATATGTGTGCACTCTGTTAGATCCTCCTTCCCTGAGCTACAGCGCAAAGCCTCTTCACAGTCTCTTACAATCACTTGCACTTAGCCTTCCCAATCTCACACGGTATACACAAAGAATTTACAATCATCGCTTTCACTTAGCATAGCACCAAAAACCTCTTCTCTGACTCTTTCTTACATCACCTAGACTTCTATTTATACATTACAAAGAGGGCCTAAACATGGGTAAACCCATGGGCCGACATCTCCATACCCATTACATCAGCCCAAAACCCAAAAATCCCTAAAAAGGGGATGAGATCCTACGATCTTCGCTTCGACTTGTGCTCTTCCTTCAATAGCCTGTCGAAGTCCCAAAAATAGGTCAAACATGACCAAGGTTCCTCAAAACTTGGTCAAGCACCAACAGGCCCCCAACACTCACCTGTTACTCATCCTGAGTCACTCTAGTTTGGGTAGCTCTACTTCAAAATTATTGAGCTTGGCTCGAGCTGCTTCGACTTGCTGTTGCACCACGGCCTCCTACTTTGTGAACTCTTGGATATTTTCTTCATTGATAGGTCCATCTAAGCGTTGTTCAACTACAGTGACTACTTGCTCCAGTTATTCTCCTCAACCTTCAATCTCTGCGAATAGTTGGCAAGCCTCATCATGCGTTGGTTGGAGCCTCTAAGTCACTTCCATCACTTTGATCTGAATGGTGTGGACATGTTGTTGAGCAGTGCGTTCTTCTTGGGATCACTTCATCCTCTCAACAGTTGACAGGGACTTCAATTGCACCTGTATTGTTTTTGCTTGTTGCTTTTCCTCCTGGAGTTGTGACTTCGGGGCCTTCAATTCAGGATCCTCAGCGAGTCACTCAGAATTCTAGGCACTGCGATCACTTAGTTGTTTATATTCCATGGTGAGGGCCTTTATCCTCTCGATTGCGCTTCAAGCAGTTGCTTCTCTTTGATCCTGCACATCCTACGGAGTGTTGGGCATTGTTCGTAGCTCTAAGTCTGCTATTCTTTGTTGAAGTTGTTGGATAGCTTCCGTGAGCTGCACTACTTGATGCTCCACTCGGTCTTTTTCCTTTGGCTCTAAGCCCATCACAAAGAGAAGTGTTATGTCGATTGCTTCTTTAAATCCAAGCTTCTCTGTGAGCAACTGCTCTTTTTCTTGCTTGACCTGTGCCCTCTCTTCTTCAAACTTGGCTTGAAGGTCATCCTTCTCCTTTTGTGCAACCCGGCATTGCTCTACCATTTCTTCTTGGGCTTGTTTCAGGGTTGTTGTGTCTTGGTATTTCTCATCTTGTGCTCGATGAAGGTGAGCTTCGGTCACATCAGCTATTCTGTGGAGTTTGGCAGGCTCATCTCCCAACTCTAGTTCTTATGATGGTGGGGGCGCAGTGGATACTGTGCAGCTGTATTGAAGGGTCTGTTGTACCCCTCTGATTTCAACCTTGATCATGTCATACTTCTCCTCCTGCTTGGCTTCATGTTTCTGCAAGATGTCCTACAAGGCATCTATTACAAATGCGATGATGAAGTTGAAGTCATCTACAGTGAGCACAGTCTGCATCTTAGTCAAGGTGGCTCTGGATTTCTTTCGGGAAGTGGGTTTTATGGGGGAAACCTTCCTTTTCTTTAAGGGAAAAGCCTCATCAATAGGATCCCTACGCGGTGTTACTTTTCCTTGCTTATGGTGATCTTCTTTTCTATTGGTCTCTTCTTGATCTACTTCGTCATCACCGCCTCGGCCAGGTGATACTGAAGCAGTTTCTTCTGATGCACCGCTCAATTTTTGGAACTCTTCGGTATTCTTCCTTTTGTTTGGTCCAAGAGTATCCTTTGTTTCATGAGTGGTCTTAGGGTTGTTGATTAGTTCAGGGTATGACATTTCTATGGGGTCAGCGGGGATGAGGAGCTCTTTAGACTAGTCCTTATTTATCTCTTCGAGGTCCTCCTCTGTGAGTTTGTAGTATGACTGAAGTTCTTCTTTCTTCTCTTCTACGTGCATGATGATATAAATGAAGTTTCGATATGCATGAAACTTCATGAGGGTTCGGAACCGATGCAAGGTGTTTGGTGTCATGCGAGGGACAGCTTCGATAGCCCTCTTCAATTGGAGATAATATGTATGAAAGACCGCGTTCGACTGCCATTTTTTTCCCATATCGCTCGAGTACCAAAGCATGGTGAACTTCGCAGATAGCGACTCAAATGGCTCAATGTTCAGGAAGGTCACACCTTCTATCATCTCTCAAGCAGTAAACGCTATGAGGATCAGAAGATAGCTAAAGTGTAACTCATAGCCCTGATCTTGAGCTTCGCGGCAATCTAATTCTAGTTGGTTGACTAGGTACTTTGCCCAATTCATCTGGAGCCCTTATACACATTTCCCGATGAGGTCAACAACGACCCCGTGACCATTGTTTTCCCATATCGCTCGAGTACCAAAGCATGGTGAACTTCACAGATAGCGACTCGAATGGCTCAATGTCCAAGAAGGTCACACCTTCTAGCATCTCTCAAGTAGTAAACGCTATGAGGATCAGAAGATAGCTAAAGTGTAACTCATAGCCCTGATCTTGAGCTTCGCGGCAATCCAATTCTAGTTGGTTGACTAGGTACTTCGCCCAATTCATCTGGAGCCCTTATACACATTTCCCGATGAGGTCAACAACGAACCCCGTGACCTTTGTAGGTTTGTTCTTTCTTACCAGCTTTCCTACGATCAGTTGACAGGCCAGGTGCACTATGCCATTCATCTTCTCCAATGGACAAGAGGCCTTCATCAATGTGGTTCCACCCATTGTGGCATGGTCCCAATGGTCTGATGGTGATCTTTTTGGCCATAATTGTTGTTCTAACCATTCGAGTCGTCGGGCTAACGGTTATAATTCTTTCAATAGCTATATCGCTTCGTAATGGCGAAGTTCCATGTTGTGTTGTTCTGGTATCCCAGCGAAGTTCCAGTCTTGCAAACCTTCCTTTTGCGAAGTCCCTTATGGAACCTTCTGCAAATTTTCTATCTTTTCTCTCTTCTTACTGAGATTTCTAGCCTTCTTCCCTATAATGTTTTTCTCGGTATTCCTCTTTCCTTTCGGATTCTTATCTCCTTTTAGGATAGTAACTTCACGATGTTGATGTTCTTTCGTAGGGTTTAATGGAAATACTTCTTCTCTGTCTGGGGTAGGTGCTTCACTATTATGTGAGTCTTCTTTTGTTCTTTCCACTTTGACATCCAAGTTTCTGGTTCTGAACAACTTTAATATGTTCTCTTGTTCTTCAATCAAGTGTGTTATCCTCCTAGTCATGAGATATTTTAATTCTTGCTTCTTTTTTTCTAAGACTCCTTCTTCTTTTCTTATGGTTTGATCCCTCTCAATCCAAGTTTTTCCTAGTAACATAGAAAATGGGGCACTTCTCTCAATAAATTTAACAACCTCAAAATATTCCTCTGTCGAAGTTCCATGAGCTCTCATAGATATCTTGGTGAGTCTTCCACATAGGGTTATTAGCTTTCCTCTAAATAATCTTATTCCTCCTAATGAAGGGATCATAGCAGGATTTCCCAAAATTTCCCAAGTTCTTTCTGTCATGATATTCACCTGTGTTCCCTCATCCAAAACAGAGTCAATGTCGAAGTCCCCTATTCTTGTTTCTATGCATTCTTTTTCTTTGAAGATCTCTGATAAATTGATATTTCTGTGATCATTTAGGGTTTCTTTCAATTGTAGAATTACATTCTCTGATTCTTTCTGGGGTTCTGCCCTGGTCTTAGTTTCTTGATCTTCCTCGGGGTTTTCTTGTCTCATATTCACTCTTTCAACCTTAGCAATCATTATAGGGAAATCCAAAACTTCATGGTCTATAGATTTACAACAAAGACAACTAGGTCTTTTATCAGGTCATTCCTTAGCAAGATGTCCTGGTCTTCAGCAATTGTAACAACGAATTAATCATCTCTTTATTTTAAATGATCCCTATCCTTTCATGTACTGCGCACTAGGCTCATAGTAGTTAACCTGCAAAAAATTCTTTCTAGGGTCCTGCATCCATTTGTTAGTCCAAACATTCTTTCTATGCATAGGAATAACATATCTCTCATTATTTCTATCAGGTATACTCATATCAAACCTTCTTTCATCTAGTTGTGCCCTATTTTTCAAGCTAGGACAAAACTTATCAAACATACCTAGATCCATTCTTTTTAAACAAAAATTTCCACTTATCTTACCTTTCTCAAAGCACAAAGCTTTCAAACCTTAAAAAATTCATTGTTCTTACCTTTAGAAAAGAACAAAGCTTTAAGAACTTACCTCTTTTCTTCATATACAACTTTTATTCTTAGCACAGAACTTCACAAGTCAAGTAGACTATTGTGCACTGAGAAACAGATCTACGAACAAAGCTTCTCTTTTTATTTACTTCAGTTCCCAACAATCACAGTTTCAGGTCTCAGCAATAGAACCATTTGTTGGCGTAGGGGTAGACCCAAGGTTCAACGCTTACTTAGGGCACCAAAAAAACCCTAACTACTGGCCCTTTCGGCAACACCTGCGAAGTAGATGAAGTCTCACCCAATGTAGAGGTAGGGGTGGTTGTAGGACTCAGATGTATGCAAAATTAGTTGGGACACAGATATGTGATTGTAACACCTTAACAGAGAACTCAGCAGTTATAGTTCATTAATATTCAGTCTTAGTTTACAGTGCAGCTAAACCCTAATAATAGATCAACGCAGTCTTCACACAAATCTAATAGATTCAATCACTAAGCATACCAACATAGATAAAATCTAGAATTCATTTGTATTATTCAGCACTAAGCTATAACGTTAGATTCTTCTAATCATATATCAGTGCACTAAGCATTCAACTACATAAACAAGAGAACAACAATAAAGCACAAAGCAACCACAATGCAAGATATATGTGGTTCACCCCCACCCTAAGGCTACGTCCACCAAATCTTCTTCTTTATTTCTTTTTGTCAATATGCTACATGCACAGAGCCATGATATCTTACTCTATAGACGACAGGAGATATGCGCGCACTCTGCTAGATCCTCCTTCCCTAAGCTATAGCACAAATCCTCTTCGCAGTCTCTTACAATCACTTGCACTTAGCCTTGCCAATCTCACACAGTATGCATAAAGCATTTACAATCATCACTTGCGCTTAGCATATAGCACCAAAAACCTGTTCTCCGACTCTTTCTTATATCACCTAGACTTTTATTTATACATTACAAAGAGGGACTAAACATGGGTAAACCCATGGGCCGACATCTCCATACCCGTTACATAAGCCAAAAACCCAAAAATCCCTAAAAAGGGGCCGAGATCCTGTGATCTCCGCTTCAACTTGCGCTCCACCTTCGATAGCCTGTCGAAGTCCCAAAAATAGGTCAAACATGACCAAGGATCCTCAAAACTTGGTCAAGGGCCAACACATGATTACGAGGTCATAGAGATGTTGACACGATATGTTGACTAGATCATATGGATGCTGACGTGACATGATGACAGGTTCATACAGATGTTGATGTGGCATGTTGACTACCTGTATGGATGTTGACATGGCAGGACATATGGCACTATATGGACGTTGACATGGAAATACAATAGGATTATGTGGCAGGGAAAGTGGCAGTGATGTGTCGTTGACGTGGTGTTGACGTCTGTAGTGACTGAGTAGTGACGTGGCTTCCATCTAGCAGCCTGATTTTTCCCAAAAAGGACTTATCATTTACGAAAGTGTTGGGCGTGGGAATCGAACCCCCGACCTTATAGCTAACAAACCAACCTTTGACCATTGGGTCATTGATAATTCTTGTTATGGTTAACACAGGAATACTCATTTAAAGTTAATCATTGTAACCATATGTCAAATGGGGGAGGTTTGCAGGCTTGACCCTACAACCTCCACCCATATAGCCGCCCAAATAATCATTTATAATCGTTGCGCTATCAATTTAAACCTTGGTATGGAATGGAATGTAATTAATTTTTTTATTCAAATATTTGTAAGCCCATAAAATCCGACCTACCAACAGATTTGACCATGCGACCTATCAATTTATATACCAAGCACTATACCAATGGATCAAATGATGGGTTTTTGAAAAGGTTTGACCCCATATTGTATTAAAGTGTTGATTTTGTTGTGCAAAGGGGGGGATGGATCATTTTTAGCCCTTTTTTAGCATGGGAAGAGAAGGGAAAGTTGTTCCCAAGCCTATTGTATTCTTCCTAAAGAGGCCAAAGACTCATTTTGATCAAGTTGGAGACCATTTGATGTAATTTGAGTATTTTTACATCATTAATGGGGTGGTCACTCATTGGAAGTAGACCCGGAGATGTAGCCCAAGAGGGTGAACTCCATTATGAACTTGTGCTCATTTGTCTTTGTTATTGCTCTTTATTTTCTTCAATTTCAACAATTTTCATTGTGTATGAGATTTTAATTTAGGCTAAGTTTAATTCACATTTAATTGTATGCAAATCAAGTCATTAGATTTTAGATCAGGCCTAGAGGCATTTTTTAGTAGGTTTTGGATGCTTGTAATTCAAAATATACATAACTTTCTTGAAGTAAACTTTTAAGTAATAAATATATAGAAGACATGATTTTTTTTCCAAGGAAAACACCTCGCAAAAAACCCTTTGAATACTTCCCCATGCTCCATGGATGCTATATGGGGTAAACCATCGTCCCTAGTTTCAAATCCTAACCTTGAGGGAATGAAGAGAGTCGAACTTGTGACCTTCATAACTTTGGGGAAGAGATATCATGTTTGGCTCATGACCACTTGAGATAACCCTTGAAGCTATATAGGATACATGCTTGCAATCAAACTACAAGTAATATAATATATGGAAACCATATTTTCAACTACACTATAAACAATTGGAAATACAAAATCACACTTACAATTAAATTAAAAATCAAGTCACGCCTAATCAATTAAATGAAGGAACCTTCCTAAATCATGCAAAAGTTTTTCTTGCAAAAGCATATTATTGTGATTACCAAACTACCCTCCTATGCTTTTAGGATAAAACAATTATAAAAGAAGGTTGATATTCACCTTTTAGAAGGCTCAGTGTTGGTTTTTTTAAATGATTTTTTTGGGATAAATCATCGGACCTCGTGTACTAGATTTAATGACTAGAAATTCCATTGCAAATAACATTAATTAAAACCATCATCTCTCATGTCTGTTTAAATGGAAAAAAAAGTTCCTATTAAATTAGTGTGCAAGGATGGGATAAGAGCTCAAAAGAAAAAGAAAAAAGGGGGGAGGGGGAGAGAGATATCCCAGCAAAAGACAATTAGTAGAGAATTAACAAGATATCCATTAAAAAGTTTATTTATGGTGTAAATCAATGCTCTGAAGGCCTAGAACACACCCTACAACAACAAAATCTTCCCCTTTTATTGGGGTTGTTGAATGAAACCATGTCTATATTAAAGACACTCTTTTAAATTTCAAAATACAAGTAGTGCTAAGGGTGTTGTTGGTTTGTTCCCTAATATTTCTCCCCTTCCCTTTGCAATGCTCCTTATCATATCCCTCTATGTGGATAGGACAACCTCAATTCCATTCTTGAATTTTGACCCTATATGAATAAAAGAGGAAGAACATTGTTTTTTGCAACACAAGATGATTTGAATATTTAATGTCCATCATTGTAAAATCATGAGAGATGAAGTTTTCATTACTGTGGTTCTTTACTAAAGGAAACAATGATAATCCGTCTATGTGCCTAAGATTTGTTTTATTATGGACTTTATTTTCAAGTTAGACTAAACAAAAGTGGTTGATAGGTTGATGGATAAATTTGACCTCTATACAAATGTATGGTTTCAAAGATTCAACTCACATTTGGAGTCATGATCAAAGGTCTTGATTAGGGTAAGAATGCCCAGTTTCCCTCTTGAATATTGAGGCATAAATTCTCTCATGAAAATCAGTAACCACTTAGGTAATTTTATTCCCCAGGGTCCAAACACTAGGGAGTGACATCCTCAATGTATGTCTGAAATTATGTCTACATTAATATGAGAAAATATATCCCTAATCAAAATGCGCCACTGTGATAATTATAGTTAGACACCAAAATTAGAATATGATAATATTTCATTTCATTGCACATTCAATTTTAAGCATGGCATGGGGCAACTTCATGTCTAAAGGAAAAGATTTCTCAAGTTAAAAAATAGAATAATAACAAACCTGCTTAGAGAAAATACTAAGAAAGGAATTGTTTGGTGAGGAATTCCTTTTCGGTGGTACCATGTAAGGTTCTAAAGGCACTTGAGACTGTAATGTTTGTAAAGGGCCTATTACCCCCTCTCACCTAGGGGTAACTAGAGGAGATCATGTCTCATGGCCCCTAGTGAAGACAGTGATCCTAATGATCATGATTATCAACATGTCCATAGAGTTCATCCCAACAAACCCTCATATGCCTCTTCCTCACCATCACATCTCATCACACTCAATGAACAAGGCTCATTAGGAAATGGTGGGCCGACATATTATAAGTTACACTAGTCCTTGTTTCATGTAAAGTTTCATATTTAATACATTGGGCATTTGAGTAATGATCATAGGTTGAAGTTGGATCATGAATCATGAGCCCAAAAGTTAATTTTTTTTCGTGTTTCACCTTGGTGTCTATCCTATGCATCTTAGTCTCATGTTGTCACTCATAGGTAAAAGGGGTGCTATTGGTGGTTCCTTGAAAGAGGTAACTTACCATTCTCGATCATAATTATCACTTTCCATCCTTGATCCTTTTTTTCTTCCACCTTCTGAATAATGTGGTTACATGTACACCAAAAAGGCGTGTACCTCATTCGCTTATGAGAAGAAGGGGATAGAGGCCCAAAGGTAGATTGTGACTGGAAGAAAAAGAAATAAATGGGATAACAAGGAGATTTAAAAGATATGAGTCCACAATTGAGAACTACACCCTCTAATGGTGGTCACCCCTAGCCCCAATGCGAATAAACACATTCATCTATCAAAAAGGACTTGAATATATTATAAATAAAGAACAAAGAAAGTGTTATGCTTGAAACCTTTTAAAGGGGACTCATAAATCATATAAATTAAAAACAAGAGGAAAAAAGAATAAGATTGGAATGAAAAAGGCATTGAGGAAAGGGTAATTCAATTTCCAAGTGCACCCTCCACAAAGGCACTCATAGAGGTGATTCCATACATTGTCTTGCATGTTAATGACTCCATGCCCATAATTAAAACCCATGACCACTTCATACTCATTACATATCTTTGATTGGTTATTCTGGGAAATATCTCTCTAATTGGGTACTGAGACACCTAATAGGTTCCTTCGATCGCCTTCCCATAACTAAACTTTCCAAACTACATAAATTTGTGGGCTTGCGTGAAGTTTGAAGGGGATACCCAAAGAGAGTTGCTCATGTGGTTTTTGTATTACTTGATGGATTACCTTATATGCTTATTAGGATTATTGTAGCTTGTGATTGTTGGTTTTACTTGATTCCATGGTTTTGACTAAGTTGAATGCACCTAACATGTTTTTTGGAGAACATTTTGGTACTTTAACCCTAGGACATTCTGCACATTTGTACATGACACAACATGTGTGATGTAGAGCAGTGGATTACCTAGTGATTGACCCCCTTTAATAAATCCTCTCAAACCTCATGGACCTTGGATGATGGTCAAATTGGCTCTCATCTGACATATATGGTCATGATGGCAGACAAATGGGAAAAAATCCCACACCTTGGACAGTGCACCCATACCTTATTCAACATTTGATGGAGGATGTTGCACTTGATTAAACTCAAACACCACTTAGAGAGATGATGCATGATCATTCCTCGCCTTGGATGTTGGGCTATTGATGATGACATCATGTGCTAGGGTTTGTTGATGATGTTGGTGCTTGTTTTCCATTGGACACCACTTGATGGCTTTGATATGTGACATGGCACTTGATGAGGATATTATCCTTTATTTCACCATTTGACGATGACATGTGGCCTTGGGAGGCTCCCTTCACCCTTTGGAGGCTTCACATTACCACATGTGTGGCCCTATTTTGGTGTATTTTCATGTATTATCACTTTTAGAGGCTATTTGAGGGGTCGACCCCACCTTATATCATGGATTATTGTCATTTTACTTCATTATTGTGGACATTAATGCTTGGTTACCTCATATAAATATAGGGAGTGCTCAAACTTATCATTCATCACTCTCACACTTGTGAGAAACACCACTAATTGTTTTATTTTATCTCTTTATTCTCTTGGAGTACGTGTGCACACTTTTGGAAGGAGGATTTCATTGGATGTGTTTCTCTTATTTGATGGATGGATATTGAAATAGGGTTTCCTCATGCATAGCGCTTAACCTAGTAAGTGTTGTTATTCAAGGTTTATGCTTGTGTGTGGTGCATTTTGGTGGATGTTCTTTTAGATGGCTAATTGTTGCATGTTACCTTGTATGCTTGAAACATTGGGAGGGATTAAGATTGATTATCCCCCTCCCTACTTTTATTTATCATTGATTGTTGAAGCATTTAAGACTTAATATAGGGCTTAAGAGTTTTTATACCCTAGGGTCTTTTTCTTGTCTAGTTCAATTCATAGGGATTAATATGGTTTATATCCCTAGGGTTTGACCTAGTTCAATTGAAACCTTGTTGCTAGACACTAGAGAAGAAAATGACATCTAGGGTTTATGAGGGTATATGACCTAGTTGTTGTTTTCAAGAAGTTTGGGCTAGGGTTTATGAGGGTATATGCCCTAGTTTTGTTTTCAATATGTTTGAGCTAGGGTTTATGAGGGTATATGCCCTATTTGTTGTTTTCAAGAAGTTTGGGCTAGGGTTTATGAGGGTATATACCCTAGATTGATATTCACACCTCTCTCTTACCTATAGAAATCTCCATGGTTTATTCCTTGACTCCATATTCCCAAGGAAAAAGAAAATGACACTAGTCTTGTTGATTACAAGTGATAGTTGAAGCCCTGGTATTAGCTAAAACACACTCTCTCTCAAAACTCTCTTACTTTGTTTTCATTACATCATTGGCAAGCTATTTATACTCTAACGCTTTGAATAATAATTAGAGAAAAATTTTCTTCCATAAATGAACGTTATAGTGATTAGGGATTCTATAAATTATTGAATATTTACTTAATATTGTGGCAAAACTTGCTCAGAATCATCATTTAACAAATGGATATTATTCTACTTCTTGAGGGCTAAATTTTAAGATATAATTGCTAATTTTATGGGTTGATTTTCTTATTGTTGTTGCAAATTACTTATTGCTAATATATATTGGTTTATTGCTACAATTTTACAAGAACAATTGGTTTTACTTAGTATCCAGTGTCTAAAGGTGAATGGTGTGCAATATAACTTGGTAATTGACTATTATGTGCATTGGAATGTTTCTTTTCCCACATAGGTTAACCAATTACCTTTTTCAAACTAATTCTACCCTTCATCTTTCCTAGACCTATCCTAGCCTATTGAGTGACTAAGATAGGGGGGTTACATACTTGCCTTAGCTTTTTATAACATCCCTTGAGGTCACTAGGGAAGCCTCCCTTATGTTGGACATCTTTCCTTCACTAAAGCAATGGAAATACTTGTCTAAATGACAATGATAAGTGCTTCTAGTTGTTACACAAAATTGGAATTTTGTGGAGAGCTTTGCACAAGTACAAATCTTGTGATAACAAGGCCCTAACATATTCACTAAAAATTAGGCTATAGATACAACTATAGTTAGGATTGAAGATAAAACCCTCTATTTCTAGTCTCTTTGCTTGATGAATTATTTAGAGGATGAAGACTAATTAGGGCCAGGAAAATAAAACAATCATTTTGATTAAGTTATATGATGCAATGTAATTAGCATGTTATTCAAGACTTCAATAATATTAGAATAGTTTTGTAGTTGAATTGAAATAAATAAATAAATACAAAAAAAAAACTTTTAATTTTCATACTCCTTAACTTGAGTAACAAAAAGAAAATTGCACTTCTTTAACAAAACAAATGCATGACTTTTGGTGTTGGTGTTTCAAACTATAGTTTCAATATTAAGATAAACCATTTCTAAATAGAGATAAGTGGGGAGTCAAAAGTTGAATAGACAACCTTGGATGTGACCTTTGAATCATGAAAGTAAAATTGTATAATATTAAACCCAAAATAATGTAAATAAGCTCAACATATTTTTTTCAATTTTGTATGGGAAGAGATTTGTAATTAACTTTAAAAAAAAAAAAAATACATAGATGTTATAAAGGAAAATGGTCAAGGAATTCGAAAGAGAGTAGACCTCGAGCTTCCAAAATCTGAAGGACATTATCAATCTCAAAAGAGACCTATACCTAACTCTGACCTTCCAAATCCAGAATGACATGGTGGAGGTGAGGCACCAGACGATTAAAATTATTATTGATAAGCCATTATTTATCAAAGACGAGGATCCATGGAAGCCAGATCCAATCAAGTGTGGAAACAAGACAAGTTAACTGTTGCATTTCCTGGTCCCGGAAAAGGATTTGATTTCCTGCAAAATCTCAATAAGAAAATGGTTCTTGTTAAAACTTGGTACCAAGTTTGAATGATGTTAAGAATGTGAGAAGGTTTCTACAAGAGTCTGAATCAAGAATAAGGATTAAGATATTGCCAAAAAAATTGAAGAGAATATGACCAAAAATAATTGAAGAGGAAATTTGCAAGAAGGTTGAGGAACCCCTAAATATTGATGAGGTAAAATTAGAAATGCAATCTAGAATTTAAGAAGGACATAAGAAATTGATTAATGGCATCACATTGTAGCTTCAAAAGGAGAAGGAAGAAAATATTCAAGGTCACCAGAAAATACTTGAAGAATTTGAGCTCTAGATTTAGGACGTACATGTCAAATATGATGGAATTATC
>ML779842.1:135155-165039 GCA_009831015.1 Picea engelmannii | reverse complement strand
CACCTCCAGGTAATTTTGGACCCCCCCCCTCCCAATACCACTTACCACCTCTGGGGGGGTCCATAATATCACTTACCTCTCCAAAACCGCCCTCCCGCATTTTCACAAAACCGTAGTTTTTCCAGTTTTGAACAGTTTTATTCCGAAGCAGATTCTGGGAAAATGAAAATGAATTTTTAAAAACCGAGAGAGGTTTTTCTCCATAATGGGATGAAGAACAAAAACCTCTCTCAGTTTTTTCACAGGTGCCATTATAAGGGAGCATCAAATCCATCTTCGAGACCCTTTTTCTAGTTTTTCATTTTTCTGTTACGATCCTGATTTTGCGGGAACTGTCACGGTGAGCTGGAGGATAATTTAGCGAAACCAAAGGAGAGTTTTTTCCATAAAATTACCATATAAAATAATCTCCTTCCATTTTTTCCTAGGTTTCGGCATTGAAGAGAAACAGATATCTGTGCAGACCCCCTTTTTGCAGAAATTCGGCCCATCTTTCATGGCGGACAGTTTAAGATTTTTGGGGATTTGTGGCTATTTTGGGTCGAGGTGGTTGAATCAGACTTCCTAAACTTGTTGGGGGATCTCTCATATTTATATATATTATTTTAATGTAAAAGGGTTGTTGATTCTGGCACTTAGGAAGGCTATTCTCTATAGCATTTTTCTGATTCACCAGGATTGCAAAGAAGCTTTTTCACAGGATTCTTGTATGTCGACGATTGGTGAAGTTTTCTTTCTTCATTGAATGTGATTCTACTCAGTCTTTATTATGTTTCTCTCTTTCTAATTTTCAAAAGGAGATTTGAAATATAATTTATCCCTGATACTCTGTGTAGTGATTTTGACAATCTTAATGTTTTCCTCTGATACTACAATGAAGAAATTCTTGATTTTTTTTTGTTGTAGTTGATTATCTCGTCTATTCCTTCTCTATATCATTTTATTTCTAAAGGATCCAATGTCTGCATTACCTTGCCCTATGGAAATACCTTATAGACCTGTGTTTAATTTCAAACTTGTCACAGACCACATAGCCCAATGGTCTTCTTTTGCTGCCTCAACCAGAAAAATCCAAGAACATATCCTATTCTGCATAGCTAGCCTAATATCCTATTTCAAACAAATCTAAATTTGACAGAGAGATCCCTCTCTGAGTCTCAGAGGGCTAGATCCCTGACTCGAAGTGGTTTTGATGTTGCCTCTGTGACTGCCTCCACAGCCTTGGGAAAATTATAGAGTGCTAACAAGTTCCAAGGAATTCTTCAAGGATCATCTTAGCAATTTTTTTGGTGGTGAGCTATATTTGTCCAATGATGATTGAGGGTTCTTCCTCACTCTAGGGCGTAACTTTCTGTGTGCTTGGATTCTTCATTTTTCCGGTGATGTATTTGTGAACTTGGATTGAATTTCTTCTAGAGAAAAGTTTGTTGTTGTTTTCTCTCGAGTTCGGGTTTTCCCAGGATAAATCTTGTGTCTATTGTGCATGTCTATCTCTCTATGATTATGTTATTTCCACTGCATTTTTATTTCAGTTGAAATTTTTAGTGTATAATTATTCTACGATAACAGTGGCATTAAAATATGTTTGAAATCATAAGGTAATAATAATCAGATCTGGAAATTAGAAAAATAAACATTTACTAATGGAAATTCGCAAGGGGCCATATATGTAACTAAATACATCCACATGTAGAAGTCCAAAAAGGTGGAAAAAATCAACAAACATGCTAAAAATGAAACTTTTGGGGTTACATTGTAATAAAAAAAAAATAAGATAGGTAAGATTCAAACTAATCTTCGGAAAACTAGATAAACAGATGAGAGAAAACATAAAAGGAAGAACTCAAAAAATTCTCCAAAAGAGTTGCCAATTGTATTTTAGGGAAAAATCCCCATTGACTTAGGGTGAATCACTAATGGAGGGATTAGAAGATAACTATCAAATTTCTAGAATAAGACAATTACCAAAGGTAATTACCTAACACAAGAGGATGGAAGAATACATGTGATCAAATGGTTAATCCCAATATGAAGTTTGTATGCAATCCAAATACTTGATTCCAATATTTTCTCCAGATCTACAGACAACACCAACAACAAACCTTCCTCAAATCCAAATGGTCATATAAATGTTAATTATGGTAAATACATAGATAAAATAAATTCACTATGCCCTGATTTTAACTTTACATCAAGAAGTTAATTCATCCTCAAATCATAGATTGAAATAAAATCATCAAATAAATTGCACCATGATTTGGGGGGGAGAAGAGAGACATTCATAAATATATTAAACATGAACAACAAATACCAACCTTAAAATTGATAAATGTTTCCAACACCTTCACCACCAGGGTCTAGGTTCCTCCTACGTGGACCACTTATATGTTGAGATTTGGGTACCTTGGAAAGTGGTCCCCATGTGCTTATGAGTGTCTAAGCACAAAGGGGGAAGACTATTACCCTTGTACTTTACTTTATGATTCTAATTTCACATTGACTTAGGATTTTTAAGTCAAAAGTGAAATATGTCACTTAAGTCATAAAGTGACTATTAATTCACAATGTGGGTGAATTAATAGACATAAATCAACTAAGGAAAGTGGGTTTCCTTAGTGAGATTATTGGAGTTGATCTCACCCATTGATTAGACTTGGCTAGATCTAATCTAGGCCATTGATATTTTAGGGTTGGCATGAGGAGGCTAAAGAGAGGGTAAAGATATTTTTGAGACTCATTCTTCACTTGAGATTTTTGGAGAAGAGAAGAGGGGTGAAAATCTTGAGGAGAAGGAGGGCGCACTTCATGAGGGTTTGAGAAAAACCCTTGAGAGATTGAGGAGGATCTTGTGTTGGCTTGGAGCTTGCATGGAGAGTATTTACATGGAGTCTTAGGATTCTCTTCTTGGTCAGGATCATTTTCATGGAGGAGGGGTGCATCTGAGAGAGGAGGGTGCACTTGGATCCTTTAGTTTCTCACTGGGAGAGGAGGACATGTCAGATTGAGATGAAATGTGATGCATGAAGAGGCTAGAGGGAGGGCGCATGATTTCATGGTGAGAGATATCCAGTTTTAGTCTCTGTTTATTTATGGTGATCATTTCTGCTTGGAGGAGGGCGCACATGTTGAGAGGACTAGAAGCTACCTGGTAGAAGATCTGCTTGGAGGATTCGAGCTCTGATAGTTTCAGTGGAGAGGTAGCACAGGAGAGGAAATTCCTATGGAGGGATTTCTTCATTGGGTTATTGATGAGCTAGGGCGCTTCAGTTCAGTACAGAGGGAAACAAAGGAAGAGGGCGCACCATAGTTTGGGCACTTCTCTTTATGGTTATTGTGGCAAGACTCATGAGGAGCTTGATATGTATACAGGTTCCATTGTATTTCATTACTTGTTGTATCTCTTGATTTGATCATCATTATATAGACATATATCCCAAACCGGTTTTCCTTAGGGGGGTTTTATCCAGGGTCATGTTGACCAAAAATACCTGTGTCAATTTTATGCATGTTTAGAAGTGTAGATCAKCATTTTAAAGTTCAATATCTAGAGGTAGTGTTATGTGTTTTAAGTTATATTGCATGTGCTAACATTGAGATAAGAAAACACTTGCAAGGGCACCTTAAAAGAGCACCTAACCTATAAAACATTGAGCAGAGAGTGGGATGATTGTTTTCTGTCCTAAAACAAAAAAAGAAGACAGCCATATAGTTGAAACTTAGAGCCATACTAAGGTCAAGTACAGACCTTAGATGGCAGCCCCATAGGACCTCAGATATTTCTACATGATATTAGAGCCAAAGGTGGCTTAGACTTGCTGATTTTGGAGCACTTTTTGGGCAGTTTGGAGAAGTTTTTATATCATATTTTTTGGTTGTTTTGGACAGCAAGTTTACAGTCCAAAACAGTGGGTAAACTTCAGATCTGAAGGTACCTCTCCTTCATTATCAGTTTCACAGCTCAGGGCAGATTTTGGACAGCTAGTTTACAATGTTCGTGGACAGTTGTGGGCAGATTTGTTGAGATGGTTTTTGACACCTGTGGATAGCCTCTTTTCACACCTGCATGGACAGGAGTGAGGTTGTAGAGACAACCTCTTTTCACACCTACTAATTAGGAGTGAGGTCATGGATTTTCTTTCCTCTTTTCACACATGTATTGATAGGAACGAGGCAGTGTTCCTTTGCATTGGGAGCATAAAAGTGAGCGTAGTTGGAAAACATGTCAGTATCTCAGATGTGTGTGGAGGATAGGCTATCCAAGGCTAGAAATTGGTCACCTTGGAAGGCGAGGATGGTATTTGTCTTAGAGGACCTCGAGCTATGGGACATAGTCGAGGCAGTTGTTCCTCCCATTCCTGTCACTGCACCCACCTTGGTGGCAGAGTTCAGGAGGAGGAACAACAAGGCAAAGAGGATCATTTTTGATGTTGTGAGAGATCACATTATTCCCCACTTGACTAGGAAGACTTGTGCATACGAGATGTGGGCATATTTTTGCAAGTTGTACGAGAGCTCTAATGAGAACTGGAAGATGGTTCTTCATGACTGACTCAAGGGCATTCACATGCTCGAGTATGAGATGGTTAATTCATTCCTTGGTAGATACACACATATCAGAGACGAGTTGCCAGCTATTGGAGAAGTTGTGAACCCTAACTCTTTGGTGAGGCAAGCTATGAATAGCTTCACCAAACCATGGGGTCCATTTGTACAGGACATTATTTCCAAGGAAGTTATGCCTACATGGGAGAGGATGTTGGATGACTTCGTCCAGGAGGAGATTAGGCTTGCAACCGAGGCTTCTGGACAGCAGCAGCAAATAGTTTCTGGTGACGAGAACCTTTCTCTTTGAACAAAGGGCAAGAAGAAGACTGGTTGTGGAGGTCGGAAGGGTCCCAAGTTTGGGGCCCCACCACAGGGAGGAGAGAGCAACAGCAACAGTGGGAAGAGGAGAGACATGAGCATAGTGAGATGCTTTTCTTGTGGAGAGATGGGTCACTATGCAGGACAGTGTCCCAAGAAGAAGAGGAAGAAGGATGTGTTAGCAGAGACAACAGAGGAGATAGAGTTCGAGGAGAAGTTTGCGAGAGAGTGTGCATTCATTACTACTTTATCTACTATTACACCATCCAGCATTAGTTGGGGAGACCGAGTTGATGAGGACCAACTTACGCATAGTAGTTATTCAGAGGGAAATCAGATGCAGTGTCCCTAGACATCTTCAAAGTGGGTGATTGGTCCACCCAGTATAGCTACAGTTTCAGAGTAGTCGAGCAAACAGAGAGTGGGTGCTACAGCTTCAGTGCATCAGAGGATGAGGAGGAGGAGCAGCAGGGCAACATAGAGGCTTGAGCCTCACATAGCTTCTGAGATGGGAAGATCAGGTTCTGGATCCACTTAAGGTGGAGGTGACTTGGCGAGAGGCCAAGTTGATGACTCTTGGTGAGAGACCAAGAGGGGGAGACTCTTTGTGAGATGCCAAGAGTAGAGACTCTTGGTGAGAGGCCAAGAGTAGGAGGAAATCCTTGGTGGGAGACCAAGGTGGAGATATTTGGTGTCATTCCGAGATCTAGGTGATCTTAGATAGATGGAGAGTCGGTGCCATTTATAGATCATACAGATTGAGTAGATATGTGATAGAGTCCACTTTTAACGATCAGGGTACAGCCATACTCACTGAGCATATGTCAGGAGGCAACCATGTCCTCTACAGGGACGGATTGGTGGTGACAATCACTTTCCTCGGTAAGAGGGAGTGTTGAGATTTGGTTACCTTGGAAAGTGGTCCCCATGTGCTTATGAGTCTCTAAGCACAAAGGGGGGAGACTATTACCCTTGTACTTTACTTTATGATTCTAATTTCACTTTGACTTAGGAATTTTAAGTCAAAAGTGAAATATGTCACTTAAGTCATAAAGTGACTATTAATTCACAATGTGGGTGAATTAATAGACATAAAGAAACTAAGGAAAGTGGGTTTCCTTAGTGAGATTATTGGAGTTGATCTCACCCATTGATTAGACTTGGCTAGATCTAATCTAGGCCATTGATCTTTTAGGGTTGGCATGAGGAGGCTAAAGAGAGGGTAAAGAAATTTTTGAGACTCATTCTTCACTTGAGAGTTTTGGAGAAGAGAAGAGGGGCGCAAATCTTGAGGAGAAGGAGGGCGCACTTCATGAGGGTTTGAGAAAAACCCTTGAGAGATTGAGGAGGAGCATGTGTTGGCTTGGAGCTTGCATGGAGAGTATCTCCATGGAGTCTTAGCATTCTCTTCTTGGTCAGGAGCATTTTCATGGAGGAGGGGCACATCTGAGAGAGGAGGGCGCACTTGGATCCTTCAGTTGCTCACTGGGAGAGGAGGATTTGTCAGATTGAGATGAGGTCTGATGCATGAGGAGGATAGAGGGAGGTCGCATGCTTTCATGGTAAGAGATATCCAGATTTAGTCTTTGTTTATTTATGGTGATCATTTCTGATTGGAGGAGGGTGCCCATGTTGAGAGTACTGGCAGCTACCTGGTAGCAGATATGCTGGGAGGATTCAAGCTCTGACATTTTCAGTGGAGAGGCAGCACAGGAGAGGACATTCTTGTGGAGGGATTTCTTCATTGGGTTATTGATGATCTAGGGCACTTCAGTTCAGTGCAGAGGGCAGCAAAGGAAGAGGGTGCACCATAGTTTGGGCACTTCTCTTTCTGGTTCTTGTGGCAAGACTCGTGAGGATCTTTCTATGTATACATGTTCTATTATATTTCATTAATTTTTGTATCTCTTGCTTTGATCATCGTTATATAGACATATATCCCAAACTGGCTTTCCCCGGGGGGGGTTATCCAAGGTCATGTTGACCAAAAATACCTGTGTCAATTTTATGCATGTTTAGAAGTGTAGATCAGCATTTTAAAGTTCAATATCTAGAGGTAGTGTTATGTGTTTTAATTTATATTGCATGTGCTAAAATTGAGATAAGAAAACACTTGCAAGGGCACCTTAAAAGAGCACCTAACCTTTAAAACATTGAGCAGAAAGTGGGATGACTGTTTGTTGTCCTAAAACAACAAAAGAAGACAGCCATACAGTTGAAACTTAGAGCCATACTAATTTCAAGGACAGGCCTTATATGGAAACCTCATAGGACCTCAGATATTTCTACATGGTATCAGAGCCAAAGGTGGCTTAGACTTGTTGATTTTGGAGCACTTTTTGGGAAGTTTGGAGAAGTTTTTATATCAGATTTGTTGGTTGTTTTGGACACCAAGTTTACAGTCCAAAACAATCGGTAAACTTCAGATCTAAAGGTACCTCTCCATCATTTTCAGTTGCACAACTCAAGGCAGATTTTGGACAGCTAGTTTATAGTGTTTGTGGACAGTTGTGGGCGGATTTGTTGGGCTGATTTTTGACACTTGTGGACAGCCTCTTTTCACACCTGCGTGGACAGGAGTGACGCTATAGAGGCGACCTCTTTTCACACCTACTGATTATGAGTGAGTTTGTGGATTTGCTTGCCTCTTCACACCTGTGTTGACAAGAGTGAGGCAATGTTCCTTTGCATTGGGAGAATCAGACTGAGCGCAGTTGGCAGACATGTCAGTATCTCAGATGCGTGTGGAGGACAGGCTAGCCAGGGCTAGCAATTAGTCACCTTGGAAGGAGAGGATGATATTTTTCTTAGAAGACCTCGAGCTATGGGACATAGTCGAGGAAATTATTCCTCCCATTCCTGTCACCGCACCTGCCTTGGTGGCAGAGTTCAGGAGGAAGAACAACAGGGCAAAGAGGATCATTTGTGATGCTATGAGAGATCACATTATTCCCCACTTGACTGGGAATACTTTTTCATATGAGATGTGGGCATCTTTGTGCAAGTTGTACGAGAGATCTAATGAGAATCGGAAGATGGTTCTTCATGATC
Source organism: Picea engelmannii (assembly GCA_009831015.1). Lineage (NCBI taxonomy): Eukaryota > Viridiplantae > Streptophyta > Pinopsida > Pinales > Pinaceae > Picea > Picea engelmannii. Next base: position 157,125 of record ML779842.1, on the reverse strand, counting down.
GTCTCAGGGGCATTCACATGCTTGAGGATGAGACAGTTACTTCATTCCTTGGTAGATACACATAGATCAGAGACGAGTTAGCAGTCATTGGAGAGGTTGTGAACCCTAACTCTTTGGTGAGGAAATCTATGAATAGCTTTACCAAACCGTGGGGTCCATTTGTATGAGGTATTGTTGCCAGGGAGGTTATGCCTACATGGGAGAGGATGTGGGATGAATTCGTCTACGAGGAGATTAGGCTTGCAGTCGAGGCTTCTAGACAGCAGCAGCAGACAGTTTCTAGTGACGATAACCTTGCTCTTTAGACAAAGGGAAAGAAGAAGACCGACCGTGGAGGTCAACAGGGTCCCAAGTTTGGGGCCCCACCACAGGGAGGAGAGAGCAGCAGTAGCAGTGGGCAGAGGAGAGACATGAGCACAGTGAGATGCTTTGTTTGTAGAGAGATGGGTCACTATGCAGGACAATGTCCCAAGAAGAAGAAGAAGCATGATGTGTTAGAAGCGACAACACAGGAGATAGAGTTCGAGGAGAAGTTTGTGAGAGTGTGCATTCATTACTACTTTGTCTGCTATTACACCATCCATCATTAGTTGGGGAGACCGAGTTGATGAGGACCGACTGATGCACAGCATTGATTCAGAGGGAGATCAGATTCAGTGCCCTTAGACATCTTCATAGTGGGTGATTGGTCTACCCAGTATAGCTACAGTTTCAGAGCAGTCGAGCAGATGGAGAGTGGGTGCTACAGCTTCAGTGCATTAGAATATGATGAGAAGGAGGATCAAGGCACCACAGAGGATTGAGCCTCACATAGCTTCTGAGATGGGCAGATCGGGTTATGGATCCACTTCAGGTGGAGGTGACTTGGCGAGAGGCCAAGTTGATGACTCGTGTAGAGAGACCAAGAGCAAGAGACTCTTGGTGATATGCCAAGAGTAGAGACTCTTGGTGAGAGGCCAAGAGTAGGAGGAAATCCTTGGTGGGAGACCAAGGTGGATATCTTCAGTGTGATGTCGAGATCTAGGTGATATTGGATAGATGGAGAGTCAGTGCCATTTATAAATCATACAGATTCAGTCGATCTGTGACACAATGCACTTTCAGCGATCAGGGTACAACCATACTCACCGAGCATATGTCAGGAGGCAACCATGTCCTCTACAGAGACAGATTGGTGGTGATGAGCATTTTCCTCAATAAGAGGGAGTGTTGAGATTTGGGTACCTTGGAAAGTGGTCCCCGTGTGCTTATGAGTCTCTAAGAACAAAGGGGGAAGACTATTACCCTTGTACTTTACTTTATGATTCTAATTTCACTTTGACTTAGGAGTTTTAAGTCAAAAGTGAAATATTTCACTTAAGTCATAAAGTGGCGATTAAGTCACAATGTGAGTGAATTAATAGACATAAAGCAACTAAGGAAAGTGGGTTTCCTTAGTGAGATTATTGGAGTTGATCTCACCCATTGATTAGATTTGTCTAGATCTAATCTAGGCCATTGATATTTTAGGGTTGGCATGAGGAGGCCAAAGAGAGCGCAAAGATATTTTTGAGACTCATTCTTCACTCGAGAGTTTTGGAGAAGAGAAGAGGGGTGCAAATCTTGAGGAGAAGGAGGGCGCACTTCATGAGGGTTTGAGAAAAACCCTTGAGAGCTTGAGGAGGATCTTGTGTTGGCTTGGAGCTTGCATGGAGAGTATTTACATGGAGTCTTAGCATTTTCTTCTTGGTCAAGAGCATTTTCATGGAGGAGGGGCGCACCTAAGAGAGGAGGGCACACTTGGATCCTTCAGTTGCTCACTGGGAGAGGAGGACTTGTCAAATTGATATGAGGTCTGATGCATGAGGAGGCTAGAGGGAGGGTGCATGCTTTCATGGTGAGAGATATCCATCTTTAGTCTCTATTTATTTATGGTGATCATTTCGGCTTGGAGGAGGGCGCACATGTTGAGAGTATTGGCAGCTACCTGGTATTAGATCTGCTTGGAGGATTCGAGCTCTAACATTTTCAGTGGAGAGGTAGCACAGGAGAGGACATTCCTGTGGAGGGATTTCTTCATTGGGTTACTGATGAGCTAGGGCGCTTCAGTTCAGGGCAGAGGGAAACAAATGAAGAGGTTGCACCATAGTTTGGGCACTTCTCTCTCTGGTTCTTGTGGCAAGACTCATGAGGAGCTTGCTATGTATACAGGTTCCATTGTATTTCATTACTTGTTGTATATCTTGCTTTGATCATCATTATATAGACATATATCCCAAACCGGTTTTCCCTGGGGGGGGTTTATCAAGAGTCATGTTGACCAAAAATACCTGTGTCAATTTTATGCATGTTTAGAAGTGTAGATCAACATTTTAAATTTCAATATCTAGAGGTAGTGTTATGTGTTTTAATTTATATTGCATGTGCTAACATTGAGATAAGAAAACACTTGCAAGGGCACCTTAAAAGAGCACCTAACCTTTAAAACATTGAGCAGAAAGTGGGCTGATTGTTTGTTGTCCTAAAACAACAAAAGAAGACAGCCATACAGTTGAGACTTAGAGCCATACTAAGTTCAAGGACATACCTTAGATGGCAGCCTCGTAGGACCTCAGATATTTCTACATTATATGTTTACACTCCACCCATATTCTCCAACTCTACGATGGTCGAGAAAACTATGATATGTTTTGACCCAAAAAAAAGTTATAAATAAATTAAGAACTAAGGAGCTCTAAAAAGGGGAAAGCAATAAAAATCTAAGGCTACTCCTCCTAGAATTTCTCTAGCATATCCTTGCTCTGAAAGGACTATTGATCCTTCTCCCAAAATACCACTTATTTATATCAAGAAAATGTGGTCAAGATAGTTGGGGGTAAGTTAGGGCTTGCACAAGTGTATGGATCTTGTGACTTCCACTCGAGAGCATGCATCTAATGTGCATTTATTATTTTTTATCTTTCTCTGAAGGAATTATTTTGTTTCCTTAAGAAAATTTGTGGGTAACGTGAGTTTCTTAAAGACAAATTGTGTGTGTGCCATGAATGCAGTAGAAATACATGTACAGAGGAAGAAAACGGTAATCAATGACTTATAAATGGCTAATAAGATACATCTTATCAGAGGTGGCCAAATACATTTGTAACAAGCATGATCCTTCATTACTTGATCTAGCCACCTTTTTTTTACAGTGTGTTAAGATATTGGCATTGAATAAGGTAGTAGGTGACATTTCTTCAAATCCATACGGCTTCTTTTGTCAATGTATTCATATGAAAAATTAACAAATTTTAGCTTTCATTTTCCTAATTATTACTTTTTACACAATGCCTCTTCAAATGGAATGCCACACACATAGATTGATTTGTGGGTTTCTTCATTCATAACATGCACACAAATTTGTGATCGCCTCTACCTTAGATCATCTTGCTCGTGGTAAATTTCAAATACAACCCTTTCTCATATGCCCCATGGCACTGTGTATGGCATGCTAATGTGTGTAATTGAATATTGAACAAAAATTAAATCTCAAATCTCTAATTGTTTGTTTTTATACAATAATTCTTCTTATGGTGTGTCTTTGCGACTTCTGGGAAAATTGTTAGTTATAACATAAATACTAATAAATAACCCAATCATAATGTTTCTAGTGAAATAAATCTATCTTTTTCATCTATTAGAAATCTATTTCATTCTCTTTGTGGTAAACGTGAGATACCAAAAACCTAACTACATGTCACACTAGGATTGGTGTACACAACTATCCATTCGACCTTCAAGCCAATGACTATTTATAGAAAGAAGAAACTTTGATTGAATTAAATCCATGTTGTCATTTTTAATTACCAACACATGTCATACACCTCAAGATATGATACCATCAAAGGTGTGGATCATTGGGTGAAGTTGAATAACCCCTTGATATTATTATTGGGATGAAGTCCCACCAGATTCGACGGCTCTCCATGTAGAAGATAAGCAAGTAGAAAGCATCTTATGCTTTACTCCACTCAAACAAAAGATTCCAAATCATAGATCTCACATATGAATAGGTTGATGAATAACTTTGAATTCCAAAGGGATCCCATTTAGCCCACGCCCATGTACATTAATGAATATTTCATATGTAAGTGTGTGTGAACGACTATGAGGTTCAAAGGGAACCCATCTAGTCCATAGCCACATACAATGAAAAGTTGATATGTAAGTATGTATAAATTTAGAGCACACATTAAGTGATACTTGATCTTACTCATCCATAGAGCTTCCACACCCACATCACATGTGCATTGTTTGAATATACCAAATATAAGGTTACACTTTCAAAAAAATGAAATAATGAATATCATCTATATAAACGACCAACAACAAGAATGTGGTTAATTAATGCAACTGACATTGTTTAACTTTAAAAGAATGACTTGTTCTTTTAAAAGACCAAGATGAACTCTGAATAAAATTCAACTTCAAAGTATTTCATTCTAGAATTCTTGAATCCTCTCATAAACAATTTATGGTTCTCTTTTAAAAATGCTTAAAGATATTATTTACGCTTCCATATTAAATACTTTTTTCAATATGCATGGATATTCGTTAGAAAGTAGTTTAAATTTAGAAAGGAGATTAAACTAGAATTCTATTTTGATCAACCAAAAGACTAAAACACTTAAATCAAAGACCAAACTAGTTACTCAAGTAATATGTCATTACAAAGTTCCTTTCATAGACAATTTATGGCTAGAACTCTATTTTGATCAAGCAAAAGACTAAAATACCTAAACCCAAGATCAAACTAGTTACTCAAAACTTAAGTAACATTGATAGAATCTATCCTTGATTGAAGCTTTGAACATGCCCCAAGTCGCAACTTTTGGAATCCAAGATTTACTCCACACTCATATAAATTATTCCACCAAAGAAAAGTTTCTCTATATATGTGTAGCTTTGCAAATGCACTTTTGTATTTATCTGTGAATTGTTGTAATTTGAAAAAGGAATCTAACTATCCTAGTGAATCATCAAGTCACAAGGTATCCATCTAAAATCATAAGGTGAAATATCTACATTAATTTCTACTTGAAAAAAAAAACAAATTCGGCACAAACCTCCTCTTGCATTGATTGGTTGTATGATTGAGTTTCTCCCTGAGGATTGTTGCTAAATGGTGGACTATAATGTTGTAACAAAGGTGGAAAAATTGTATATAAAGTGGGTAATATTCAATAATTCGCTATCAATAGACCTGAGTTTAGAGATAAGAGTAGTAAGATTGACTTCAAGTATTCAAACATGACTACAACTCGTCCTCCATTTCTTTCTTGTTTGAAAAGAAGACTTGATCATAAGTTGTGTAACAAACAGAAAATTGCATGAAAAATGAATGATATGATACCAATTTGATCCCAGAGTATGCATAGCCAAAATAGTGCATCCATAACAACTAATTGTTATAGCATGCACAATCAATAGAGTGTGGTAATGAAAATATTTAAGCAATCAAACAACATCATAAAAATGAATCTCAAATCACATTAGCACAATAGGTATGGGAAAAATATCAACACAAATATTCATTAAATGAAGAGTGTTATACAACGATGATATGAATAACATGGAATTTTCCAACAATTACAATTCATCTACAACTATCACCAACAAGGAATTGAATCAACAAACACTACTACATCCAACCCCATTACAATTAGAGAAAGGTACAAAAATACTACAACTTGAGGAATACAAAGTGTTTCATAGCCCATGTGATAGTATCTTAACAATACATTAATTCACAATGGTTGAGAGGATAAGAGTGTTGGTTTACCTATGTAGTTCGGACAATGTTCTAGCTACTGGATGTCCTTCTTCACTAGAGAAATGAATATAATAGCAGTAGTGTGCCCCTTTTTAGTAGTGCATACAACAATTAAGAGGAAGCACTTGTTTCTATGGAGTTAGAGAGAGAAAGGAAGTGGATGCAATATGTTTTTTCAATTTATTTCTATTTCTAGATTCTTTTTTAAATTAGTCGTTTAGTTATAAATTAGTTGTTTTATTTAGTTTGCATGTACAAATATTGAGGGCACAAATCCCTAAGATAGGTAAGGATGAACCTGCATGAGGAGTTTCCAACTTAGTGAAGAGCATAGATCTCTAGGAGGGTGCTCTTCTCTTCTATCTCAATTATCCATGTAAATAAGCACACTAGGGTTAGGTTTTATTTTTTCCAATTAACGCATTATTGTGCATGCTAGATCTAGATACATTGTACCCCTCTTCTTCCTAGTCTATAAAGGAAAAGCATGACACACCATTTTGAGATTCAAGAATTCTGAGTTTGGAGTTGTATTTTTAATTTTTATTTTCTAGAATTAATAGAAAGTATAGATGTTTTGAGTGGTCAAATTAGGGTGTTTGTTGTTTTATTCATCAACAATGTGTTTTTAAATTAAAGTACTTATAGTGAAAATCTTATTGTTGTTTTTAGTGTTAACAATCTATAATGTTAGGTTAGTTTCTAGTGTACAGAATCTACTTACCATGGTCTGATTTTTTAGAAAGGGGTTGTGAAAAATAATATGATGATCCTATATGATCGTTAGCCTTCAATTGTAAAGGTTGCTTGAGTTGTCTCGCCACATCAACGTTCCTACTTCAAAATAAGTTGTGTGCATCTAGGACCATAAGCAAGTGCCTACATCAAACCAAATTATTCACATCTATGACCATAAGTGCATGCCCAAGTCACAATATTACAAATGTGTGACAAGATATAAGTGCATTCCTTAACACAATTGAATTATCACTATGAAGTGCAAAAGATGTCACCACAATGCACATTCATACTTAAAAATATTCCAATTGGAACTTATCTCTCTAGTGCAAATGATCCAATTAGTGACTTAGTTGATCTAACTCTAAATTTATGGACCATGGATTATTTGTCACAAACAAATAATGAAATCGAAGGAAATCCATAAAAGGTGTTTTCTCAAAGACCATTTTTTGTCATGAATGTTAAAAATCCATGGTTTGTCAGAATTGCAAATTGTATTATAAGTCAAGAATATGATTGGTGTGACCATGGATTCACTATGGCTTGTATAAATAGCTTGTATACAATATGTCCAAGAGGTGCTTTTGCAAATATGAACAATATAACTTTTGAATGTTTTTCATGATGAACCTTGTGGTGGACATTTGTTTATACAAGTTTTCTTAGTGGATATTATTTATCGTCGAATTTCAAAGATGCAATATATTGTATTCAAGGTGGTGGAATTTGCCTATGCCTAGAAAAAACACAAAAAAATAATGCTATAACTATTCACCCAATTCTAGCATTGAGATAATTTGAGAAGTGGGACACACATTGTGGGACCAATTTCACCTCCTTTCAGGAAACAATATAAACATGTTTTGGCATATAGAATAATGTAACAAAATGGGTTGATGTGAGATCCATGAAAAAAGCTTCTACAAAAAAATACATCATTTTATACAACATGGTTTTCATATGGAACTCCAAAAGAGCTCAGGAGTGATCTAGGAATACCTTTCTTTAGCCAAGTGTTCAAATCTCTAAAGGAATGATATTAAGTAAGGAGAAAAAACAAAAACAAAAAACAAATCCTATTATCAACAAACAAATGAGCAGGTTGAATCCATGAACATAGAGTTAGATGGAAACATCATGAAAACTATATGGATCTATTGAAAATATTGGGGAGAAAGCTTGCCAAAGGCTCACAAGGCTTACAAAACTAGATGGAAAAGCACTATTGGGTTTACTACTTACCGAATTGTTTATATGAAGTAGTCTTACTCTCTTTTTTTTAACAAAAACAGGTGATTTTGTATTATAAAGGATGAGTTGCAGCAATGTTGAAACAACCAAGATTAAAAAATGTTCTAAAGGTTCAAAGAGATCTTTAGCATAACTAAAGAGAATAAAAACCTTATATTCTATATGATTGTTTCTTTCAGAAACTTCCATGAGTAGACCCAAACATAGGAGCTTAAAAAAAAAACAATTTTACATTGCATATAACCTGGATTAGTGGCGTTTCAAAGTTGTATCCACCTCTGCCTGAGGGTCCTCTTTCTTGTTTCATGTTGGTTGGTGGCACATATGTTGGTTGACATCACAAGAGGCCTGAGATCCCATTGAAGGTGCCATTGCTTGATGTTGGATATGTCCAAGTTGCACTTCATGAATTTCCTAACTGAGGGCATGAATTTTCTTAGAATTCCTATTGACCTTCCTCAAGACAATAACTAACTCCTTATCCCTTTTCACTCTATTCTTGAAGTGATTTATCCAAATGAGCATTGGATTTGCACAAGGATGCTAGCTCCTATTGATGGAACTTCAATTTTCCTTTCATGCTTTCCATTTCACAATTTGACCAGTGACATAGGGGTTGACTACGACACCAAATGGAGAATTGTATGTTGAGAGAGCCTAAGGAGAGACATATGCAGGGTCGACAAGGAATTGAAAGCAAAGACTAGGAATGCCAAAGAAGAAGTCCATTGTGTTATCCCCCATTCCTAGGGATAACTAAGGAGATTATGTCTCGAGGCCCTTAGGTTGCAGACATAGAGTACCAAGAGATGGATTGACTAACATTGTCCACTTACACAGATGGAGCCTCTCATCACCACCATACTTCTCCATTCGTCATTATAGCATTCACCACACCAACTTTCTTCCGAAAGACGGTGGATCTTTCTTAAAGAGGTAAAAAGTGAGGTACCATGGTAAGTGTCACTTTAATACTTGGGGCATTTGAATATGTTGCATTAAAACTTCTCTTGATTATGGAACTCTTTGCTTGGAAATTATGGTTTTTGTCTTATTTCACCTTGGTGAGTTTCATGATTTCCTAGTAAGTGGCCACCCATGGGGAAAGGGTTGTAACTAGGAGTCTTATTTGAAGGGATATCATACTGTCCCCACTCATACTTACCACTTTCCATTACTTCTTCTCTTTTTTGTCCCCATCTTTTAGGTCATTAGGCTCATTGACCCAAGAAGGGCATGTACCTCATTTCATGGGAAGAATGGGTTGAAGGCCCAGAGACTTGTAGCTAGAAAAAGATAAAATCCAATCATAAACCTTCTAGATGCTCACTAAGGGATCCCGAGGACAATGAAATGTTTCTCGGAAAAAAAAAATGTTAAAGGGCCCCTAAAGAATAAACTAATTAAATCATGCCAACCAAGGTAGAGCGGTGTGGGATTTGTTTTTATTGCTTATTTTAGTGCCCCACACTTTCTTCAACTTGGGGAAGCATTGTAACCAAGGTAGAACTTTTTTGGGGTTTATTTTTATTGCTTAGTTTAGTGCCACATACGTCTACAACCTGGAAACACTCTAATAAATTAATGGTAAATGGGCTTGGAAAAGCGTTGCATCACGGACGAAGGGAAGCACACCCTCTACAAAGGCACCCATAAATGAGACAATATGAGCCTTTGTATGTCATGAAACCCCATACCTAGAAGTCTAACCACATCCACTTCACACCCACTACATAACTTAGAAAGGATTGTCCTTGGGAACTTCCCCTACTTTAGGAATTGGTTCACCCAATAGGGAATTATGACACCCCTCCCATATCTAAATTTGGAAAATTTCATAAGGTCTTTGAGCACTCTTTTAATTTGAAAAGGTATATTTGATGCACAAGTTTAGATGGCTCTTTTATTGAAGATGATTTTACTTTGCATGATATGTTTGATTTGAGACCCTTGGAGGGCGTATTTACTTATCTTTGCAGTGTTGATGTTTGGACAACATAAAGAGGACATTCTCATATATATATATATATATATATATATATATATATATATATATATATATATAAGTAGTTGTTTATTATCCAAGGGACGCATCCTTTCATGGATGGTCACCATATGTTCTCTATATATGGAACACTCATCATTGTAATAATATATCAATCATATATCATCTTATATTATCTCATATAGAAAAATCAGCATGGTATCAGAGCAGGACTGGGCTTGACTCCCTTACAGGAGGGCCCAGGATTATGATGAGAGAAATGTGAGAGTGATCTGTTGTAGATGTAGATTAGTGCAAAAGAGTAAAGTATTTGTAAGTGATTGATGCTATTTGTTTATAGTCATGTGTTTTTCCATCTATGTGGAAATTTGGCGCAGTGGAAGTCATGTCCGTTGTCACCGTTTAGCAAGACCATTTACCTTTGGAATGTGCCATGGTGAAGGGCATGTTGTGGGAGAAGGAGATCCATCCATTTATGCTTGAGGAAGTCATTGTGGAAGGATTCATGCTACAATTTAAGTAGGATCCCCATGCTCATTAGGAGAGAGCATGGTGAGCTTCTTGTGGATATTGTCGGCATGGAGGAGGTGTGTGATTTGTGACCCAAAAAAGTCTCGGGAAGAATCGTAGTCCTAAGTGGGATTTACAGGCCCAACCTGTGCCATGCATCCTTTGTTAAAGTAACGGGTTCCTATGAGCTTTATGTTGCAAAGGAAGGAGTTAAAGGCAGCACCCTCCTGGTATTTCCCTTTCCAACTCACGGGGACGTCATTCATTCTGTCGTCTTTGAAGCCTTCTCTCTCTAGAAAGATGCCCGAGTCCAAAATTTTGAATATAATGTTAGATATGTTTCCAAATTATGATAGCAGCCATATCCCCGATTTGGATTTGAGGCCCATGGTTTTGAATGAGTGAGTGGTATGTCACTCTCCAGTTGTGTCTCAATAACTTGCCAGGTGACCAGGGATTGTTTGCAGGGAATCCACCTTAGTCTGTGTTATCTTAGTGTTGAATTTGTGCATGAGATGGTCGTAAACATACAATAGTTTCATTCTCCACACTTTTGTTTGTTGTGACAGACGAGACTATGGATTGATACCAGTGCTCATGAGTGGAGAACACAACAGGATTTTGAGATTTATCCATGTGAACAATGAATAGGAATAAGATCACAAGTTAAGATCACCAAGCCATTGTGGGATGGATCTCTTTGAGATGAGGAATGAAGAATGACATTTGTATTGGTTGGTGTTTAAATCCATGCATGGATGAAAATACCGCACAACTATTTAAATTTAAGTGTAAGTGTCAATCCATGGCATGGGTGTTGTTGGTGTTCTATATCAACATGAGTATTTGGTGAGGAGTGATGAAGATGGACATGAGAAGCAGTGACAAACCCTCTTAATAAATATCACATGAAGCTTGTGTCAATGTGTTGATGTTTGAGGCAGCATCATGAGACATTCTCCCCGGAGGGTCTTGTGTGGACTAGTAGGGGGAAATGTAGACTTCATCTTGACATGCCTCAACTGATCAGATGAAGGAACCAAGACATTGGTTTCACAAAGAAACCTCAATATGTCTTGGGGGACATTGGTTCCATGAGGGAACCTCGATGTGTCCTAGAGATATTTGAGGCTGCATCATGAGACATTCTCCCCAGAGGGTCCTATGTGGACTAGTAGGGGGGAATGAAGACTTCATCATGACGTGCCTCATATGGTCAAATGAAGGAACCAAGACATTGGTTAAGGAAACAAGACATCAGTTTCACAAGGAAACCTCGATATGTCTTGTGATACATTGATTCCATTAGGGAACCTTGATATGTCTTAGACATTGGTTTCATGAGGAAACCTCTATATGTCAAATATGGTCCAAGATGACTTAGCTTGATCAACCCCAAGGAATTGGCCACCCCTTGTAGGATGAGCTAGCTCAAGTATTGTGGATATCAACTACATCTGTGACATGGTACTAGAGCAGTGAATCTATACTACATCGCCATCGATGAGCAGACAGCAAATATTCTGACGAATCCCTTGTCCAAAGGGAAGTTTGTATACCTTAGGGACAAGTTGGGGCTTGTGGAGATTTCTCCTTTGGTTGAGAGGGAGTGTTAGTATTCTTTCATTTTGGATAGTCTATGTGCTACTATAGTGGTTGTGTACCACTGGCGGATACTATGTGTCTCTGGACAATATCTATGTACTACTACAGTGATTGTGTACCACTAGTGAAGACTGTGTGTCTATGGATAGTAGTTGTGTGCTACTGCAATGGTTGTGTACCACTGGCAGTGACTGTGTGTCACTGGAATGTAATTGTGTTATACTAGTAGTGGTAGTGTACCAATGGATAGTAGGTGTGGACTACTATGGATTGACACAGTCATGTTCTATTGGATGGCATTGTAGTAGTTGTATGGTACTAGTTGATTGTCATGAAGACTACCAAATCACTTGGAGTAGTTGTGTGTTTCTTGATAACAGAGACTGTGATGGATGATTCAAGCTACCAATGGCATGGTAGTAGTTGTGTGTTACTATTTGATTATAGAGTATTTAGTGGAATACTAGATGAATACATCATGGAAAGATACCTCCCTAGCTAAGAGGGAGCGTTGATGTTCAACATCAGATAGATATTCTCCCACGATTGGTCATGTTGATTTGACCAGTGGTGAATGGCCCAAGCATAGTATTCAAACAATAGAAGACTCGATGTGATAGTGTTCCTCCAATGTGTGGAAACATCGGCCAGACTTTCACCCACAGGGGTGTACCTGTAGTGAATGTCCTGAGTAAGCATCGAGCAGGCCTTCTCCTAGATTGGGTTGCAGACCAAGGGAGATAGGATACATTTGTCACAAAGGTGTACTTGTGGTAAATGGGCCCAGGCATAGTCATTCTTTGATCATGACAAGGAATAATATGGACTTGAGGTGCTTTAGGTGCTTTCCACGTGTCAGTTAGCATCAGGATGGCATTCACTCACAGGGGTGTACCTGTGGTGAACGACCCTAGTGTAGTATTTCTCCTAAGTCATGTTGATTTGACTAGGAGTGATAAAGACTCAAGATGTTATATGTTATCACATACAGACCCAGAGTGGGCCTGATATTAGAGAGAGTCGATTGGATCAAAGGGAGATATGTGGAGGGAGTTTCCCCTCGATTCAGGTGGGAGAGAGAAATCTCCCAAGACTGATAGACAAGTGTCATGATTCTAGGGAAAAGTTTGTATACTTCAGAGACAATATTGGAATGATGAAGAATGTCTCCCTCGTTGAGAGGGAGTGTTGATGTTTGGACAACATCAAGAAGACATTCTTCCATATATATATATATATATATATAGAGAGAGAGAGAGAGAGAGAGAGATGACATGATATTTATAATACAAGGTATAAATATATATAATAAATAAGTAGTTATTTATTATCCAAGCATCCTTTCATGGATGGTCACCATATGTTCTCTATATATGTAACACTCATCATTGTAATAATATATCAATCATATATCATCTTATATTATCCCATATAGAAAAATCAACATGCAGGACCTTGCTTGGTGGACATTTGTGGAGGAACAAGCCTTGCTTTGGCCTTCATTGGGGTATGAATCCCATAGAGTGGATTTCATCCCCCACGCCTTGGGTCAAGCTAGATTATGAATGTTTCATTTGTAGGCATGAGAGGATATCCCAGAGAAGGAAATCTAGCCCCCCTTTGCCCAATGTTTGACCTTGGAGGCTCAAAACGTCACTTTGTAGGGCATGACATTTCACTTGGGGGATAAGGTTTGATGGTGACAAGTTATTTTATGATGACTTGGCACATTTTTATGGAGGAATACCCTTGCACCTTGAATATATGGCCTTTGGAGGCCCAAAGTCTCCCTCAACAAGCTCAATGACTTTCCATTTATGCCAAAACGTCACCCTTAGGGGGGATGATGTCATCATTTAGGGCTTTCTTATTTTGTGAAATTGAATTATATTTTGTAAAATGGAAAATTAGGAGGTCAACCTCCCTAATTTTTGTTTTACCCTAACTTAAATGGAAAAATCATTTTAACAAGGTCAAGTATAAATAAGACCTTGTCACTTTCATTTTGATATACAACACACTTGAGAATTACATAAGTTTTCGGCTAAAATTTTCTCCCTACTTGGGCAAATCTCACTTTCTCTCTCTTATGCTATTTTGGATGATAGTTGATTGTATCTCGTGGAAGAAGTGGTGCACTATCTCTCTTGGATGCTTTCTCTTTCTTTGTGGTGGAAAATACTTGGTAAAGAAGGGTTTAATCTTTCTATCTCTTGAAATTGGTAAGGAAATTTCTGCATAGTGTTAGAGTTTCTTATTGTTTCATATTTATTCTTGTCTAAACCCTTGGAGGAGTATCAAGGAATATACCCTCCACTAATTATATCACATTTTTCTTTGGATAAGCTACTCAACAAGGTTGCTAGGAGTAAAAGGGCTTACACCCTCCTAGATTTACCTTGCTAGTTGTGTTTTCCCTAGGGAGTAAAAAGAACTACACCCCTAGGGAGGTAACACAACTAGATATTACAACAAGAGACCCCATAACCCAATTGATAAAGGCACTAGTCTATTTGCATTGGAGAAATAAAATAATTTGCATTAGAATACGTGAAAAATAGAGATTTTGCAATTGTTCAAGTTAGAATCAAATTTCCATGCTTGAGGCATCTTGGTGCCCTAAATGTGTCTATATTATCCTAGTAATTCTTGTTGTTGTTACAAACTAAAGCTACAACCATTACGGCTGTAGAAAAATCATCTTTATTTCAACTATTGATCATCTTTCTACCGTTGAAATTTGTTTACAAGCTGTCATTATTAAACTACTTGTCATTGGTTATCTTTTGGGTGGATTGTTAGCTTATTTTAGTGGCTATAATTTTTTGTTGTAGAAATTGTTTGCTACATCCACTTGGATGTTGTAATAATTGTGTATAACACTTAACAAACATCACTAAATACCATCTAAAGTCTTGTTATTTTTAGTGGAATTTTAACTAGTTATTGTTGGCTTAGTTTCCATCATATTATACTTGATTTTAGTGGTTTAATTTGCAGTGATTGGTAATTGTTTCTTGATGATTTATATACACATATATTACTTCGATTTGGGATGGCAAGATTATCTTGTTGATCCCCTTGATTAAGGCTTGGTTTATGCTCATTTGTCTTGTTCCATGCAGGGATAATGTCATTTTGCAGGTGCACAACTATTGACAACCATTTACCCTTCCACAAGACTCTTTCTCAAACCATCCTTCATATCCAAGCTTGACCTATAGGGGGTTTCACTCATAAGCACATCGTTTTTCATCTCAATCCCCCTAAGGTCACTAGGATTCCCCCCTTGTGGTGACTTATCATCACTAAAGTGAGGGGAGTGTCTATCTATTGATATTATGGTAGTTGTGAGAGGTATTAACCTCCACGTGTAACCTTTCACAAGACTAGAATATTTCGGAAAGAAAGAGAAACCCTAAAACATTGGATAATAACCCTAGAAGACAAGTCAGCTCAAGAGAATATTTAATATTGAGTTATTAGCCTCCAGAAAGAGAATTTGGCCCAATCAAGTGAGATAGAGCAGTAATAATAGAGGGCGCTAGAGCTCATTTGACACTCACTCGTGTTGATATTATGGTAGCTTCGGGAGGTATGAATCTCTATTGTGACCTTTGACAAGATTAGAATGTTCCGGAAGTAAGAAAATAAATGAAGGAAACCCTGGACAAGATGTCGGCTGCAAAAATATAATTAATATGAATTAATTAGTACCCAGAAGGAGAAGTCGGCCCCAGTAAGTCTGCCAGAATCACTATAAATACAGGGTGCCAGTGTCTCATTTGACACACTTCTCAGAATTGCAGAGAGCAGTTTATGTGCACTGCAGTCCAGCAGTTTTGTGCACAAGTCCTGGGGAAGGTGTTGCGCCAGTTTTTGGGTGGGACTATCTGATCATCTTGGTTACTTCTTGCTTGGTTCATTAGCCTCTCTTGGCTATTGGATTGCTACGAGGATTATTTTCTCTGTCAAGGTCAAGGTGCTAGGAGGGTGGCTTCGGCATATGGTTGGGTGACAAGGGTATTGTCAATGGAAAAACGAGCACAAACTTTCATATTCTAACAGTTTATGGGCCCACACCTCCTTCATTCAATCTAAACACTGGAAGGAAGCATAGCCGCTAGGATATTGAGCTCGCTGAGGAACTGCCGCTAGGGTTACTAGCAGGAGCAGCTTCCAAAGACATTGTCGTTAGGGTTACTAGCAGAAGCATTTGCAAAAACCCTAATCTCAGATCTGGCACCTTGTGATGGAGCATCTCGCTCAAAAAGAAGATATTCAGATGCACCCTAACTCAGTGCACCTTTTGGATCTCTCAGAAGAAAGAAACAACGAAGTTGAAGTTTTGGATCAAGGCATGACTAGTTACCAGTCAACCGAAGACATGAGTGAAACGATTAGTCTTTTACACTACTCATCACTTACTGGAACAATTGAAGATGACATGTGGATAATCGATAGTGGAGCTTCTAGGCACATGATGGGAGATCAAGCCATACTCTCAAATCTAAATGAGAAGAAGACCTCGTATAAGGTAGAGCTTGGAGACAAAACCACTTACCCCGTGGAAGGATTTGGACAAGCCTCCATCAAAATGAAAATAGGTAACTATGTTCACTTAAGAAATGTTTTATATGTACCTAGTTTAGAAAAGAATCTTGTATCGATATCTTGCCTAAAAGACAAGGGAAACAAAATAGCTTTCGTGGATGGAAAGGTGTTATCATGGCATAAAGACTCCAGCATAGAAAGTGCTAGGGTTATTGGAAGTCGTGAAGGAAATATGTATAGACTACTAGAACAAAATGAAGAAGCTCTTGTACACAACGAAGTCAACCCCAATGAGATTTGGAATAGAAGGTACGCTCACATTAACTATCAAGCATTACCCTTTCTCAGAAGGATGGTTGAAGTAATACCAGAGTTGCAGTTCACACATGAAGGAATCTGCAAAGGATGTGCTCTTGGGAAGAATATCAAGAAACCATTCCCAAGCAGCAACAACAGATCTAAGGAGATTCTAGATCTGATACACTCAAATGTTTGCGGTTCGATGCCAGTAAAATATCTAGGAGGATCTTCTTACTACGTAATCTTCATAGATGACTATTCAAGAAAGACTTGGCTATATCTACTAAATACAAAAGACGAAGTATTCAACAAGTTTCAAGAGTTCAAAGCAAAGATAGAAAACCTCACGAATAAGAAGATCAAGATGCTAAGAACAAATAATGGAGGAGAATACACATCAAAGGAATTCGTTGCATTCTACAAATCGACAGGGATTAGGAGGGAGATGATTGTTCCTCATAATCCTCAACAAAATGGTGTAGCAGAAAGTAAGAACAGATCTATTGAAGAGACCGTAAAAGCCTTACTAAATGATCAAGGTCTATCCATGTTCTTATGGGGAGAAGCAGCAATGACAACAATATATCATGTGCAGAATAGAAGTCCTCATCGTATATTGAAGGACATGACACCAGAAGAAGTTTTCTCAAGTAAGAAACATAATGTGGAAAATCTAAGAATATTTGGATGTCCTGTTTACTCTCACATTCCCAAGGACAAGAGGAATAAACTAGAACCTTCAGGAAAGAAAGGGATATTCGTAGGATACAGTGATTCATCCAAAGCCTATATATATTCCAGAACAACACAAGATCAAAGTCAGCAGAGATGTAACATTCAATGAGAATATGGCCTTCAAGAAATCCATAGAAGAAACTATAGAAGAAGAGATTGAAGAACTTAACAAAGAAAGCATAGAAAATGAAAATGATGAAAAGGAACTACTTTCTCATCCTATGGAGATATGTGAAAAAATTGATTCAGATATCGTAGCTAAGACCAAGAAAATACCAGCTTGTCTTGAAGCTACCTTACAAGATGTAGAAAGACTCAAGGTTCCAGAAGGAACATTCAGAAAGAGTAAAAGACCTAAAAGATTCTCAAGTTATGCAGCATACATAACGAAGTATACGAGACACTCACGTTTGCAGATTAAAGAAAGCTCTATATGGAATCAAGCAAGCTCCAAGGGCTTGGTATGCCAGAATGGACATCTATCTAACAAGACTTGGTTTCTCCAAGAGTCATGCAGATCCAAACCTTTACTATAAAGTCGTGGACAATGCACCTATAATCCTACTACTATATGTTAACGATCTATTCATAACAGGTGAAGAGTCTTTCATCATCCAGTGCAAGAAGGAATTAGCTTCTGAATTTGATATGAAAGATCTAGGTCTCATGCATTATTACTTGGGACTATAAGTATGGCAGAAGCATGGTGAAGTATTCCTTGGACAAGGAAAGTACGCAATAAATATCCTTCAAAAGTTTGGAATGATGGATTGTAATTCCATGGACACCCCGATGAATACGAATATAAGAAAAGTAAAGGATCCAGATTCTGATCCAGTAAATTCATCTCTATATTGACAACTAATTGGGTCATTAATGTATTTGGTAAATACTCGACCAAACATTTGTTTTTCCGTGAATACACTAAGCCAGTTCCAGGTCGAACCGAGACATGAGCATTGGATAGCTTCAAAACATGTATTAAGATATATCCGTGGAACAATAAACTATGGTCTGAGATATACCGCATCCAACGATATACAACATCATGGATTCACAGACTCAGATTGGGCAGGAAGTGCATAAGACAGAAAGAGCACTTCAGGCATGTGTTTCATCTTGGGCTCCGCTATGATATCTTAGGGCAGCAGGAAACAGAAGTCTGTCGCACTCAGCACAACAGAAGCAGAGTATATTGTAGCACGTGAAGCATGCACAGAAGCAATATGGATAAGGAAGTTAATCTCTTATTTATTTGATCAGATTCCATAATCGACCATAATATATTGTGATAATCAGAGTTGCATAAGATTATCAGAACATCCTTTGTTTCATGAGAGGTCGAAACACATTGAGATCAAATACTATTTCATTCGAGATAAAGTCCAGGAAGGAGAGGTAAAGCTCGAGTATATCCCCACAGATGAGTAGACAGCAAACATCCTGACAAAGCCTTTATCCAAAATAAAGTTTTCATATTTCCGAGAGAAGATGGGGATCGTGGAAATAACTCCCTTAGATGAAAGGGAAGAAATGACTCTCCAGGTTGGGGGGAAGCTTTGAAAATATTATTGAAGACATTTATTTTTGAGATTGAAAAATAGTCCAGCTCGGACAGATTTTGTCATGTTCGGAAAGTGGATTGAGATTTCTGACGGACAGCAATTTCCCATTGTGGTTAACATGGGAAATGGTCCAAATTGTTGATGTATCATAGACAGTGACTTCCCATTGTGGTTAACATGGGGAGTGGTCTAGGGAAGTCTCTCTTCTTGAGGGTTACTCAAGAAGACTAGCCCACCTCGCCGGACATCGATTTCTCATTGTGGTTAACATGAGGAATGGTTTGTTTTGGAGGTTGATACGGGACAGTCTTTTGCTCTTGTGGTTAACAGAGGAAATGGTCCGAACAGTCATTCCTTAGGGTTTATACATTCTCTCCAAGGTGCACTTTGATTAGCGTAGGAGGAATGGCCCAGGGTGGGGAATGGTCCAGGCTCAGCAATCAGGGACAGACATTCCTTAGGGTTTATACATTCTCTCCAGGGTGCACTTTGATTAGTGTAGGAAGAATGGCCTAGGGTGGGGAATGGTCCAGGTTCAGAAGACATGATAGTTATTCTTCCTTGCTTGAGAAGAATAGTCCAGATATCTCATTGTTCTACTCTGAGGGTAGATATTCTTTCATATCTCACAGACGTGAGTGAAATATTGGACCAGATGATTCATTTTATTTTAGCAATATTTTTCTATGCAGGTTGGCATCAGATGATTGTTATGGAGACTGCCTGTCTCCAGACAGTAGAGATATACTACTGTGGTGGATTTGTTCCACTGTTTGTGACTATTTGTCACGTTTTGAATAGTTGTGTACTACCATGGATAAAACACAGGTGTGTTCTATCAATTCATATTGTACCAATTGTCATAGGATATTATCCAGTTGGATAATAATGATGGTGCTTGTAATACTACCAATTGAATGGTTTGTTTATGCTCAAGACCATACCTCCCTAGCTAGGAGGGAGTGTTGATATTATGGTAGCTTCGGGAGGTATGAACCTCTATTGTCACTTTTGACAAGATTAGAATGTTCCGGAAGGAAGCAAAGAAATGAAGGAAACCCTGGACAAGATGTCGACTGCAAAAATATAATTAATATGAATTAATTAGTACCCAAAAGGAGAAGTCGGCCCCAGTAAGTATGCCAGAATCACTATAAATACAGGGCGTCAGTCTCTCATTTGACACACTTCTCAGAATTGCAGAGAGAAGTTTATGCGCACTGCAGTCCAGCAGTTTTGTGCGCAAGTCCTGGGGAAGGTGATGCGCCAGTTTTTGGGTGGGACTATCTTATCAGCTTGGTTACTTCTTGCTTGGTGCATTAGCCTCTCTTGGCTATTGGATTGCTACCAGGATTCTTTTCTCTGTCAAGGTCAAGGTGCTCGAAGGGTGGCTTCGGCCTATGGTTGGGTGACAAGGGTATTGTCAATGGAAAAACGAGCACAATCTTTGATATTCTAACAACTCGCTCACAACTGCATAAGACTAGTGGTGTGCAAGTTTGGAGAGGGAATGCAGTTGCAGTTGTTGCAACTAGGATTTTGGATTTTTGTTGAACATTCTCTTGGTTATGGTTTGGAATTTCTACTTGGTCTTTGGTTATTCTTTCTTGGTGCACTGGCCTTGAAGGTGTGCTACCTTGGTTAGCTATTGGTCTACTTCCAAAATTATTTTGTCTGTCAAAGTTAAGGTGCTCGGGGGTGGCCTTTATGCCTATGGTTGGGTGAAAATATTGATATATTATCTGTGTTAGTGATATTTCTTATAAGGGGGTTAGAATGAAAAGAAATGGGTTAAAAACCCACTTGTCCTAATTTCAGGTGCTAATGCACCCATGATTAATTGAAAAGCAAGTCTAGACGGCTAGGATCGCGGCGCCCGGATCAACGGCACAGGTGTGATTCTGAACCCCCCCCCCACCTTTCTACCTTTAAGCGGAAGGGGGGGGTCCGGAATCCGGGGCGCACCTCTTCGACGGCCCAGATCAGCGCGCCCGGATCAACGGCGATGAAGGCAATTCCGAACCCCCCCTGCCTTTCTACCTTTAAGCAGAGGGGGGGGGTCCGGAATCGGGCTCGCAGCTTTTCAACGGCTGAGATCTTAGCACCCGGATCAACGGTGCTCGCTCGATCCATATCATCCTCAGCTGCTCTACGTTTAAGCGTGCGTGGGCCCTTCTCTCGTCATGTCACCTTCCAGAACCACCTTTCTCCTACTGTCGTGTGTCATCCATCTACCTCCCCTTTATGGTCTGCGTGGTCTTCCCTCCTCCTCATCATCCACACACCATCTGCCACGCATCTCCTTCCCTCCACGTCAGCCTCCCATTAAAGTGTGTCCATCACATCTTCTCCCCTGTAACCTCTCCCATTCCCTCGTTGCTTCTTACTCCACTCCCCTTTGTTTTGGCCCCATCACTCCATTCCCGTGCCTCACCTTCCGCGCTATCCTCCCCGCATATTCTTTGAGCCAATCAGTTATTCCAGGTGGCAGCACAAGAGGCCTTCCAAGTCCCAAAGATGCCAAGCTGGCCAGGTCGTCCTCAATCCCTATGAAGCAGTTATTGAAGCAGTTGATGGTGATTAGACATCGTCTCCGCCATAATGGGAAGCACGGCCATGGATTTAAGGCACGTCGATTCGTCGTTGGAACTGTCAAAGAGTCAGATTGTGTCTGACATAAGTTGCACGATCCTTCAGAAGTTGACTGTCAGAAGCCATGCAGACGCAAATATTTCAATGCAGTATCTTGATTTTGTTGTTGTTGTTGTTATGAGTATATGAAGGCATTTTCGCCATTTTTGTATCTATCGATGGTAGAGCTAAGCTCCCGAATGTAAAGTTTCAGTAAACATCCTAGCTTTTTGGGTTATGTATCAGTGTTTGAGACTTCTTGGTTTATGACAGACAGTTTTC
>ML779842.1:95704-122414 GCA_009831015.1 Picea engelmannii | reverse complement strand
AGATCAAAGATCAACACACCGATGTTTTCATGTGGTAAAACCCCTACGGGGAAACATCCACGACCCCAGCCAACGCGGCCACTTGGAGTAGTTTATTAATCCAAAAGAAAAAAATTGCAGAGATATTTTACAATAGAGTTTCTCATAATCGATCATTGGAAAATGACCCTCCATGCTCTTTAAATAGAGATCATAAACCAATTGGGTGTTAAGCCATGGATCAATGGTCATTAAAATCGAGGAGTATGAACCATCGAATCACTCTATGTCAGGAACATATCATGACCATCGGATTTCCTAACTACAAATGCATACTAATGCATACTAAAGAAACACACTTTTACCTATCGACATATTAGACCAAGTAGATCTTAACTAAATCTTAAGTGTCTAAATATCCTAACATCCTCCCTTAAGAACAACTTGGGATAGGATTGAAGTATTTACAATGTTGACATAATAGGAGAAGGAAGGAGGCATTAGAGCCTATTCCCCCTTAATGACAGCTTCTTGAACTCCTAACATAGAGCAAAGTTTGGAAAACTTTGCTTCTATAAGAGACTTTGTGAAAATGTCTACAACTTGATCTTCTGTAGGGAAAAAAAGCACTTCAATAACTTGATCATGAATTAGCTTTCTGATGAAGTGCATATGTAACTCGATGTGCTTGTAGATTTTAGAGGTACCTGCAGTGTTGATCACTCCAAGTTGTATAATCTTATCTTCCTCTCTAATCAAAGAAGCACAAAAGGACTCAAGAGTGGGTTTTTCATAAGCTTTCCCTAGAGCCTCTCTCATGGCATAAAAGGTATATACAAACACAGAATATGCACTAGCTAGCTTAGAAAGAATAAGATAGATGCAACGCTCTTCCTCCATTTTTATCTTACATTCTTAGATAGATAGATAGTCTCCAAGGCAAGAAAAATCACTTGGCCTCAAGGTCAGTATTTGATTTTCTAACTGTTGTGCTCGAATAATATTGAGTTTACTAAACACAGATTCAATCTTGTCCCAAACTTCTTCGGGGTCACCAATTTCTTGAAAGTGGTACCTTAAATCAGGAGAGATGGGCATTATGATTAGTCATCGTGCTTTGTCATTCATATTATCCCATTTGGCTTTCTTATCATCATCAGTGGGTGTTTTTCCCTTTCCCAAGGTACTCTGGTACAGGCCTTTACTTCTTAATAAATCCATATGAGATTTCCATTGGAAGTAGTTGTTGGTAAGCAAGACATTACTTATAGAAGCCAAATTAAATATGTTGATAATGTGGATTTAAAAACTAAAACTAATGATCTGGATTGAAAGATCTCAAAAAATTATGCGGTTTAAAAAAAAAAAACGGCACTGAAAACAGACTTTTGATGTGAGAGCTATGCCTTTTTTTTAAAATGCATAAACGGTAACCAACTAACCACATGATAGTGTAAGTTGTTTTATGAAGTGACCCACTTTTATAAAGAGAAGTGGAGATCACTTTTACAATGAAGTTACTTTATAACAAAAAAGCTGCATGCAAAATAAATAACTCTAAAATAAAATATTAAAGCTACTTATAGTGATTCACTTTTATACTTGAAGTGAAATACACTTTACAATTTTAGCATGAACTTTTTCAAAAAAGTAACAAAAGAGAGACTTGAACTCAAGACCTCTTACTTAATAAAGCAAGTTTTAACCAAATGGTCTAGCAAAACATATTGTAATGTTCAGAGGGAGGATTGGGGGGCGGGGGGGGTGGGTGTTGTTGTTGTTGTTTTTGTGGAAGACGGCCTTGGAGAGCGTGTTAAAAAAAAACTATTTTCACACATTCTCGATGACAACAAGAGTTAGATGTCGGTTAGCTTACCCGAAAGATGCACCTTTTCCTATCTGTTTCTAATTTGCCAAGATCGCACAGGGCGCAAGGAAAAGAGCATGTGCAAATCTAAAAGAGTAGCAACCCAAAAAAAAAATACAAAACCAAAATACTTATCTGCAAAAAAATTTAAAAATGCGTATTCAAACTTTATACCTCTGGATCTGACTGTAATGGTCGTATCTTGGGCAAACGAAAACCTTTTCGAGTGAAACGAAAAGTGTTCCTGAATTAAACGAGTGCTCCGGACACAATGGAATAGTCCTCTCAGCCCATAAATGTACGAAAATGACAGAAAATGGAGATGAGACAACTTGGCTTCACGATCTCGATCTACTACAGGAGTGGGTCTTCAAACAGATTATGATACCATGTTCGACAACACAGGTATTCCAACAGAGGACGAACACCTTCAGTAAACACTCACATAACCAGATCAAAGATTAAAACATCGATGTTTTCACGTGGTAAAACCCCTACGGGGAAACATCCACGGCCCCAGCCAATGCAGCCACTTGGAGCAGTTTATTAATGCAAAAGAAAAGATTGCAGAGAGATTTTACAATAGAGTTTCTCATAATCGATCATCGGCAAATGACCCTCTATGTTATTTAAATAGAGATCATGGACCAATAGAGTGTTAAGCCATAAATCAATGGTCATTAATATCGAGGAGAGTATGAATCGTCAGATCACTCTATGTCGGGAACATATCGTGACCGTCGGATTTTCTAACTATAAATGCATACTAATGCATACTAAAGAAACACACTTTTACCTAACGACATATTAGACCAAGTAGATCTTAACTAACTCCTAAGTGTCTAAATATCCTAACAGATCTATGTGATCATGAGATAACTTGTGTGGCTATGATGATGTTACCAGTTGAATGGTATGTTTGTGCTCAAGACCGTTACCTTTAATACCTCCCTATCTAGGAGGGAGTGTTGATATTATGGTAGTTGTGGGACGTATTAACCTCCACGTATAACCTTTGAAAAGACTAGAATATTCTGGGAAGAAAGAGAAACCCTAAAATGTTGGATAATAACCCTAGAAAAAAAGTCAACTCAAGAGAATTTTTAATATAGAGTTATTAGCCTCTAGAAAGATAAGTCAGCCCAGTCAAGTGAGATAGAGCAGTATAAATAGAGGGTGCTAGAGCTCATTTGACACTTGAGCCTAGCTCATAAACCACATTTTAAACCCCATACAGGAGCACACACAGGAACAACCAAGAAAAATCCAACTATGCAAGGTGAAGGCAGACAAAATTAAAATCTCAGATGCGAACAGGGGGAAGAACTGGAAGGATATAAGGCTTGGCACAGGGATAAGACGAAACATGTGCCAAGTGATCTGTTGCGTCCATGGGAGATATGAGATGGGGTCATGATTTTTAGCCAAGTGCATGTAACCAATGATGATATGGTTGAGGATCATATTGACCACAAACATCTTTTGATTAACCAGAAGTCTAAGGTAGGAAGTGAGTGGAAAATTTTCCATTTGATCTAAGGGATCTGTGAGCCATTTGTCTTTCTTCCTTTGCTAATGTATCAACCTCCCCATTCTGCCAAGGAAAAACATGGTAATAGTCAACTGAAATAAAAATTTATTCCTCAACTTAGATCCTTTGATATATTCGTTGGAGATTTGGATGGGATCTTTTGTTGAGCTAGTGAAGGCCCTTAATAATCAGCTATGGATCTCCTATGAGAATGATTCTCAAGTTTTTGTTTGCTCTGATGAGTTTAATCCCCATATATATAGCTAAGACTTATGTTTGGTTATTTAAAGTGCATCTGAGACCCCAAGAAAAGTGAAAAAATTGTTTTCCATCAAGGCCATAAATAGCCCCTCCCGCACATGTCGCCCATGCTAGATTTCCTTCTGAAGCCCCATCAAAAAAGAGAATTGTTTTGGTCTGCTACTAACACCATATTATAAAGTATAGATCATCAAAATTGAGTTGCCACTAAAGGCAAGGGAAGGGGATGATAGAAGGAATTGGAATCTTGAAGTATCTCTGGCTAAGGATATTGTTGACCCATTATTTCTCAGCAGAGTCAATATTATGTAGAGTAGTTTTTCTCATTGATTCAAGGACAAATATTTATAATTTATGAACCATCTAGACAAGTATTCGGATAAAACACAAGAGTAAAAAATAACATAAATAATTGCATTGGATGAGATGTGAGATGAATCTTGAATCCAAACATTGATGATACAATGACAACAAAAGAAGTGGTAAAAGGAGTTCCAATAAGGAGATTGAGATTTCTAAGATGGCTCTAGGTATCATCATTTTCCAAGAAAGTTTGAGGGTTGAATCCTTATTCTCCAAGACAAATTTATTGAAAGAGGCCCAGAGGCATTTTTTATTAGTTTTTGGATGCTTGTAGTTCAAAATGTACATAAGTTGCTTGAAGTAAGATTTTAAGTAATAAATATATAGAAGACATGCCTTCTTTTAGAAGGAAAACACCTCACATAAAACCCTTTGAATAATTCCCCATGATCCATGAATGGTATATGAGGTAAACCATCGACCCTAATTTCAGAGCCTAACCTCGAGGGGATCAAGAGAGTCAAACATGTGACCTCCACAACTTTGGGGAATAGATCTCATGTTTGGTTCATGACCACTTGAGCTAACCCTCAAAGCTATATAGGAGACATGCTTACAATCAAGCTACAAGTAATAAAATATATGGAGGTTGTGTTTTCAACTACACTATAAACAATTGGATATACAAAATCACACTTACAATTAAATTACAAATCAACTCGCACCTAATCAATAAAGTAAAGGAACCTTCCTAATTCATGCTAAAGTTTTGTACTGCAAAAGCATATTATTGTGATGATTAAACTATCCTCCTATGCTTTCAAGATAAACAACTATTAAAAAAGGTTGATATTTGTTGATATTATGGTAGTTGTGGGAGGTATTAACCTCCATGTGCAACCTTTGACTAGAATAGAATATTCTGGAAGCAAGAGAAACCCTAAACATGTGTGTAAAAACCCTAGAAGACAAGTCGGCTCAGTAGAATAAATCATATCAATGTATTATCTTCCAGAAAGACAAGTCAACTTAGACAAGTGACAAGAACCACTATAAATAGGAGGTGATCTAGCTCATTTGTACACACTCACTTCACTCACTCTCTTAGTAAAGTATAGCACAAGTTTGGAGTTGCAGTTGCAAGAAAGAAAGGTGCATCTTTTGGGGTGATTCTTGGTCTCTCTCTCTAGCGCTATCTAGCCTAAGATATGTGCCCTACCTTCTAGTATCTCTTGGTGGTATTCTTGGTGACATCTTGGAGTATATTGGTGGATTTCTTGAAGATGCAAATTTGGGGAAGAAGTGCAATTGCAACTACTGCAGTTGAGTATTGTTCTTGTTTTGTGGTTGTGGAGACTCTCTCTCTCTTGTGTGCTACCTTTGGAGAAGGTGCGCTCTCCTTGTCTTGCGTTTTTGCTGCAATTGGATGGTGTTTTTTGGTTCCATCTCATGCTACTACTGCAGCTAGGGTTTATCTATTGGTTCTAGTGTGGCTTTATGGAATCATTCTATCTAGCAAAGGTTACGGTGCTCGAGGGTAGTTGTGTGCCTATGGTTGGGTGAAAATAGTGATATCTCTATGGTTAAACGAACACATTGAACATTTTAATAGGTTATGGACCCACACTACCTTCAGAACTGTCAAACAAATGGAAGGTAGATCGACAGTTCTTTATCAAACTTGTTGTAGCACCGGTTGTAGTTGCAACTAGGGTTTCTGATTTTGCAGTTGCAAAAAACCCTAACCTAAATTCTTGGGCACATTCAATGAACAGTTGGACCTAATTTTTGGGTATTCTAGGGTGCCCTAGCATAGCGCACCCCCTGGTGTCCTCAGCCATCAAAAACGTCAAGTTTGAGTTCTTGGTCAAAGTCAAATTCAAAGGTTGACTTTTGGTCAAATTTGATTTTGTGGTCAAAGTTGAAATTTCAGGGTTTCTAGCTTGTTCTAATCATTAAACCTTTTTTATTAAGTTTCTAACCTATTCTTGTCAAGATGGTGTCTAGTTTCATATTAGTGTTAAGTTTTGAGCTATTATTAGGTTTTTTTTCAATTTACTAGATAACAATAGCATAGGTAGGATCACTGAGAGAAACACAATCACAAGATACACATCATTTATCCTGGGAAACCCTCATGGGGGAGAAAACCCAGCAAAAACTTCCTTAATATAGATAACCAATACAATGTCAAGACAATAAACCAAAACACTAGAGAATATCCATCACTGAGCAATGTGCCTCTCTCTTCCTTCTTCTCCCAACTGCATCTACTAAACTTGTGCACTTGGTGAGCGAATGAGTGAGTGAGATAATGAGGCATTGGCTTCCTTTATTTATACAAGTTGGCAGGCGCTGGAAAGGTGTCTCTTCACTGGGCAAGGCCGACTTGTCTTCTTAGTGGTTAAAACCACTTTAATTAGGCCTGGGGGGCGACTTCTCAATTTGCATAATATATTTAGGGTTTGACCAATCCACAAAAGGGGATTTGGTCAAGTACAAAGCCCGACGTGATCAATCCATAAAAGGGGATTGATCAGATTAATAATAACTCAATAATAAATAGAATACTCTTTGCAGTTACAATATTTCAGCACTCCCCCTTAACAAGAAGGGTATTCTCCAACATCATCAGGAGAGAGAGAGGGAAGCAACATCAACATCATCTGGAACACTGACGGGCATATCTATAAATCATCGGAATTTTTTCTCATCATCAATATCATCATTTACAACAAGGAGTTGGAATGGCATCATCATCATCTGCATCAACATGGATTAGTATAACACTAATACATCATCATCATCAATAACAGCACAAGGTTGATACAACATCAACAACAACAGCATCACAGCACAACATGAAGGTTGGAGCATCATCAACATCAACACTAAGCTGGAAATATTCAGCACGAAGCTGGAAATCTTTAGCACAAAGTCGGCATCACAACATCAGCATGAAGCTGGAAATATTCAGCACAAGGTTGGCATCACAACAACATCAACACGAAGCTGGAAATCTTCATCACGAGGATGGCATCACAACAACATCAGCACGAAGTTGGAAATCTTTAGCACGAGGTTGGCATCAACACTACTCCCCCTTTCGAGGGAGGTCCTTTCGAACTACACCAAGCTTGTCTTGAGACAAAGGCTTGATCAACACATCTGCAACCTCTTCATCTGTGCCAACATAATGGAGCTTTATGGCTTCTCTCTACACCATATCAAGAATGTAATGATATCGGATTTCTATGTGTTTTGACTTGTCATGGAACATAGGGTTCTCTGTTATTTTTATGCAACTTTGGTTATCACATAGAATCATGGTTGCTTCCATCTCTAGATCAAATAGACTTGTCACAACTTATGAATCCATATGGCTTCACAACTGGCGGAACATACAACAATGTATTCGGCTTCTGTCGTGCTGAGAGAAATACTTGATTGCTTCCTACTCTGCCATGAGATCATGGTTGACCCCAGACTGAAACAACATCTTGAGGTGCTCTTTCTGTCAAAGACACTTCCAACCCAATCTGAGTCGGTATATCCACTCAGTCTGAAGTCATGATCTCCATTATAACTGAGACCAAAATCTAATATACCCTTAAAGTTTCTCATCAGATGTTTTTCAGCGACTAGGTGAACACATTTGAGTTCTACCAAAAATTGACTCAAGGTGTTTACAGCAAAACATATATCTGGCCTGGTGTTTGTCAGATACTTCAACAATCCAATGATTTGTCTGTACAGCATAGCATCAACCAACTCTGACAAAGTGTCAACCAGGAGCTTCAACTTAGTTTCCATGGGTGTGTTCATGGAATTACACTCCAACATATCAAACCTCTTCAGTATTTCAACTGCACACTTCCCTTGGTTAAGGAAGATCTTCTTTGGGCTCTACCAGACCTCAAGACCAAATTAATAATGCATTAGGCCAAGGTCTTTCATCTCAAATTCTGCAGCGAACTTCTTCTTACAATCAGTGATGAGTTTTTCTTCTCCAGTTAGAAATAAGTCGTCCACATACAAAAGCAATATAACATGTCCATCATTCATAACCTTGAAGTAAAGGTTAGAGTCAGCATTACTCTTGGTAAAGCCCAAGCTCATCAAGAAACTGTCAATTCTTCCATACCAAGCTCTAGGAGCTTATTTCAATCCATACAAAGCCTTCTTCAATCTGCATACATGAGTCTTTATGTCTTCAACTTCAAACCCTTGAGGGTGTTCTATATACACTTCATCTTCTATGACACCATTTAAGAAAGTTGGTTTCACGTCCATTTGGTGTAACTTCCATTTCATCTTAGCTGCAAGGGCTATGATGGTTCTGATTGAAGTGTATCTGGCTACAGGAGAAAAAGTCTCTTCATATTCGATGCCTTCCTTTTGAGAAAAGCCACGAGCAACAAACCTTGCTTTATATTTCTCAATACTTCCATCAACAACATGTTTTATCTTGTATAGCCATTTGGAAGATACCACATCCTTGCTCTTCGGTCTGGGAGTTATTTCTCATACATCATTCTTTATAATGGATTGTTATTATTCTATCATGGCATCTGCCCATTCTTTCTTCTGAATGTCTTCTTCAAAGCAAGTGGGCTCTTTTTCTAAGAGATCACACATCAAAGCCATGTAACTGGAGAATGGCTTGGGTTTCTTGACTTGTCTCATGGTTCCTTCAGGGGCACCATACTTCTCTCCCTCTTGAATAAGTTCTCTTGCCCAGGTTGGCTTTCTCTTGTGGGAGATCGTCATCTGGGGAGGTTCTTGGGATTCTATTATGTCATGATCTTCTGGAATCTCCTCATCATGGGAAGTTATGACTTCCCTCACTAGTTCTGCAACTCTGGGAGCTACAGGTTCTTCTTCATATACTTCAAGATGGCATCTTCTTGATTTCTTGAGTGTTGCATCTTCATTAAAGGTTACATCTCTGTTGATCTCAATATGAGGGTAACCTGGTATATAAATTTTGAAGGCCTTGGAGACCTCACAGTATCCAACAAATATTCCCTTATTTCTTGAAGTGTCCGGCTTGGTTCTCTTCTCTTTAGGAATGTGTACAAATACTAGACAACCAAATATTTTGAGATGGCTTACTTCTGGTTTCTTTCCGGAGAACATATCTTCGGGGGTTTTGAACCCAAGTGCACTATGGGATAATTTGTTTTGTACATACATTGATGTTCTTGTTGCTTCCACCCATAAGTGCATTGGATGATCTTGATTATGGATCATAGTCGGCATTGCTTCCATTATAGTTATGTTCTTTCTTTCTGCTACACCATTTTGTTGAGGATTGTAGGGAGTGGTGAGCTCCCTCTTGATCCTGGCATCTTTGCAAAAGTTTACAAACTCTTTTGAGGTGTATTCTCTTCCATTATCTGACCTAAGTATCTTGATCTTTCTTTCAGAGAGATTCTCTATCAAGGATTTGGATTCCTTGAACCTAGGTTTTGTGAGAATAATCATCAATAAAATACACATAGTATACATACCCACTGATGGAGATCGATGGCATTGAGCCACATACATCTGAGTGAATGAGCTCTAGGACTCCTTCAGCTTTATTGTCTCTCTTCAGGAACCGGTTATTGATGTTCTTTCCTTGTGCACATCTGTTGCACACACCTTCATGGTCAACCTTGAATTCTGGTAGACCTGTGATTGCCTTGCTTACATATGGTAATGCCTTGTAGTTGATGTGAGCTAGTCTTTTATGTCAAAGTTCACATGGATTCTCAATGGAATGAGTCAAGGCTACTTCTGAGTGACCTTTTAACTTATACAAGCCACCTTCTTCTTTTCCAGTTACAATTGTTTCTTCTATGGTTTTTCCTTTGGGCCACATAAGAACTTATCCATCTATGAAAACAACTTTGAATCGTTTCTTATCTAAAGCTGAGATAGAAAGTAAATTCTTTGTCAAACCTGGTACATATAGTACATCCTTCATCTTCATTGGGGTCCCTGAATCAAGTTTGTAATTTGATTCTCCTACTCCTTTGATAGGGTACTAGTAATCATCTCCAAGTGTAACTTTATGGGGAAAGTTATTTTCTGTAAGGCCTAGACAAGTGACAAGAACCATTATAAATAGGAGGTGATCTAGCTCAGTTGTACACACTCACTTCCCTCACTCTCTCAATAAAGTATAGCGCAAGTTTGGAGCTACAATTGCAAGAAAGGAACGTGCATCTTCTAAGGTGATTCTTGGTCTCTCTCTCTAGCGCTATCTAGACTAAGATATGTGCCCTACCTTCTAGTATCTCTTGGTGGTATTCTTGGTGACATCTTGAAGTATATTGGTGGATTTCTTGAAGGTGCAAGTTTGGGGAAGAAGTGCAACTGCAACTGCTACAGTTGAGTATTGTTCTTGTTTTGTGGTTATGGAGACTCTCTCTCTTGTGCACTACCTTTGGAGTGCTCTCCTTGTCTTGTGTTTTTGCTATAGTTGGATGGTGTTTTTTTGGTTCCATCTCGTGCTACTGCTGCAGCTAGAGTTTATCTATTGGTTCTAGTGTGCTTTTCCGGACTCATTCTATCTAGCAAAGGTTAAGGTGCTCGGGGGTGGTTTTGTGCCTATGGTTGGGTGACAATAGTGATATTGTCTATGGTTAAACAAGCAATCGAATATTTTAACAATATTCACAATATTCAACTTTTAGAAGGCTCGGTGTTAGTTTTTTAAGAGGATTTTGTTGGGATAAATCATTTGACCTCATGTACTAAATTCGATGATTAGAAATGCCATTGTAAATAATATTAATTAAAACCATTGTCTCTTCTATGTGTTTAAATGGAACAAAAGTTCCTATTAAAATGGTGTGTATGGGATAAGAGCTCAAAAGAAAAAAAGGGAATTGCTACCTTAAATCTAAAGATTTATATCCCAACAAAAGACAATTAGTAGAGAATTAACAAGATCTCCATCAAAAAGTTTCTTTATGGTGTAAAGCAATGCTCTAAAGGCCTAGAACAAATCCTACATCAGATACAACATGAGTTTTTGCAGTTGTGGCCTCTGGTTTTTGTAGTGTTTTCTTCTTAGTGTAGCATGTGTTTCTTTTAAGTTGCACGATTTCTCTATGACAATTTTCAAAATCAAGTGGCAATGGTTTCATCCCAACACAAGTCCACAATGGGGACTTTTCAACAATGGATATGAAGCACCATACCATAAAACATTATGATGGATCTCAGAAGGAAGGGTTTGCATCCTCCTCTACAACAACAACAAAAAATATTCCCCTTTTATTGGGGTTGTGGAATGAAACCCGGTCTTTATTAAAGACACTCTTTTAAATTTTGGAATACAAGTAGTGCTAAGGGTGTTGTTGGTTTAGTCCCTAATATTTCTCCCTTGCCCTTTTTGATGTTTCTCATCATGTCCCTCTGTGGATAAGACAACCTCAATTCCATTCTTGAAGTTTGACCCTATATGAATCAAAGAGGAAGAACATTATTTTCTACAACACAAGATGATTTGGATGTTTGATATCCATCATTGTAAAATCGTGAGAGATGAAGTTTTAATTCTTAGGGTTCTTTACTGAAGGAAATAATTATAATCCGTCTATGTGCCAAAGATTTGTTTTATTAAGGAATTTCTTTCCGAGTTGGACTAAACACAGGTGGTTGACAGGTTGATGGATATAGTTGATCTCTTTACAAATTCATGGTTTCCAAGTTTCAACTCACATTTGGAGTCATTATCAAAGGTCTTGATTTGGGTAAGAATGCCCAGTTTCCCTCTTGAATATTGAGGCACAAAGTCTCTCATGACAATTAGTAACCACTTAGGTAAGTTTATTCCCCAAGGTCCAAACACTAGGGAGTGACATCCTCAATGTACGTCCAAAATTGTGTTTACATTAATATAAGCAAAGTTATCCCTAATCAAATTGCACTACTGTGAGAATTATAGCTAGACACCACAATTAGAATATGATAATATTGCATCTCGTTGCACATTCTATTTCAAGCATGGCATGGGGAAACTTCATGTATGAAGCCAAAGATTTAAGGGGTTAACAAGTAGAAGAAAAAAAAACCTACTTAGAGGAAATACTACGAAAAGAATGGCACCAATTCCTTTTGGGTGGTATAAAGGCACTTGAGACTAATGTTTGCTAAGGACCCTAACCTATCCACTGAAAATTGGGCTATAGATACAACTATAGTTAGGATTCAAGAGGAAACTTTCTACTTCTAGTCTCTTGGGTGGTATAAAGGCACTTGAGACTATAATGTTTGCAAAGGACCCTAACCTATCCACTGAAAATTGGGCTATAGATACAACTAGTTAGGATTCAAGAGGAAACTTTCTACTTCTAGTCTCTTTGCTTGATGACTCCTTTAGAGGATGAAGAGGAGGCATGAATCAACTAATTGGGACCATGAAAATAAAACAATCCTTTTGATCAAGTTAGATGATGCAATGTAATTAGCATGTTATTCAAGACTCCAATAATATTAGAATAGTTTGATAGTTGAATTGAAATTTTGTTATTATGAACCCTGAAAAATTCTACAATTATTCAGATATGGGCAAGTACTCCAGCTGAAACGAAGAAAAAATTTGGTTTTGAACTCGTAAGCTTAGGAAAGGGTAGCCAGAATATACAAGTAGAGTCTCTAGCTATATTGTCAGGGCAAGGAGAACTGGGTATGTTATCTGTAGACAGTGGGTAATTCTAGTGGCCAAAAATGTCAATGTCAGGTCTATTGATATACAACCACTCAGTTGGAAGGGAGATCTGATAGTCAAGGACTCCCAAATTTTGTAATATAAGCAGGCCTGCTTAGGCCAGATATCAAAGATAATCAAAAGTTTTAGCATCCTTCTTCAATTGTTTGATTGCTTCAAGGCTATTTTTTGACGTAGTTGCAATTACAGAGGGGTACCTATTCCATCAAAATCACCAAAGACATTGAAATGCCCTCAGCATCAAACAGACCTCCCTCCTCATTGTCTCTCCTTCAACTCAAACAAAAAATTCATGTGAGATTGACCAAAATTGTTAGTGAAGACCATGCATTTGGAGAAAATAAAAATCCAGAATACTATACAGGATCCAACTAAGCTTAGCTGGATAACAACCTAAACTCGTGTAGAACAAGAAACATTCTGGGAGGTGTCCTTTCACAACAAAAAACCTACCCGAGTTTACTCCTTTTAGATTTGCAAGAATGTGCAAGCAATGCATGATATATGCACCCTCCAACATAGGTGTAGAATCTGTTGATTGCGAAGTCAATTTCTTTTGCAGGTTTAGAACTACTAGAATAAGGTCCATTTAGCACCCTCTGTTATCTCAAATTAAGTTTATTAGATAAAGCGGATTAAATGCATGCAAATAAGTATGGGAATAATTTAAGAGACCATTGTAATATTCAGGATTTAGTCAAATAAATGCATGCAAATAAGTATGGGAATAATTTAAGAGACCATTGTAATATTCAGGATTTAGTCAAACATACTTGGCTATAGTCAAACATACTTGGCTATCTTGCTACTACTAACAAAAGAAGCCAGTGCAAAATAAGCTAAATCTTGTAAGTGCTTATTTTTTATTCACCTTCACTTCATTCTTAACTTGTATGCGGGTAAATTGACTCCTAGGCACCTTATACTTACAACCTAATCTTCAAGTAAATGAAATTTAAGTAAATATGCATGTGATTAAACAAAACCTTGTTGATGTTTGGACAACATCGGGAAGACATTCTCTTATATTAATAATTAATAATATAATTATTGATTATTAAATACTATATATAATAAGTAAATGATAATAATAAATAGTTATTGGCTATCCAAGGGACGCATCCTTTCATGGATGGTTGCCATATGTTTTCTATATATGGAACACTCATCATTTTAATAATATATCAATCATATCTCATATGAAGAAAACCAAGGAGGGCCCAATAAAATGAGAGTAAGTAAAATGTTGGGAGTGTTAAATTTATGGGGTTGTTAAAATCTCTATGTACAACATGTTTACTTTTTACTCCTACCTAAATTATAGAAAGAATTCCATAAATTATGGTGGGCAGTAATTTCTAGTAAAAATGTTTAATTACTATAAGAAAGAAAATTTAATTTAATTTTAAATTTAATTTTCAATGAGATGTTTCTTTTTGGATTAATCTAATATTACTATAAAAAGACACTTGAAAGACACAACAATAGACACATTTTTTCTCTCTCACACGCGGGAAGTGATCCAAGGAAGAGACCAAAGTTTCTAAGAAGTTGAAATTTTCTGAGTTACTTAGTGATGTTCTAGAGTTTACTAAAGTAATATCATATATCATTGGAAGTAATTACCACTTGCGGAAAATTGTGCTTGTCTAATTTAACACTAGAAAATCAACATGGTTAGTCATATGACATAGAGTATATGATGGATGTGTTGGTAGCCGTATGACATCGAGTATATGATGGATGTGTGTTGGTCATAGTAGAAGACGTATCATTTGGAGGGTCATTGTATATAGTTGTGCACAAGATAAATTGATCTCCTCTAGGAGATGCCTTTTATTGTTCTTGTTTCTTGTTCCAAGCAGGTCACATGTAAAAGCTTTGAGAAGGAGTCATAATGACGGTTGCAGGAGGCAGGCATGGAGAGAAAGACCTTGCAACATGATATCAAGGAGAGACATTGCCAGACATGATGCTCAGAGACAGGAAATCTCTAGGAGCAATGTACCTCTCAAGACGGGACCATGTCAAATAGCAGAGACAGTTCTAGTGATCATGGATACATCCAGTCTAGACCGACTGTAGCACAACTATGGTGATAGATCTAAGTAGAGGAGGTTGTACTACATCCAGAGGGAGCATAGATTGAGTTACTGCCAGAGAACGAGGAAGAGCTACCTTCGGTGTTAGAGGGAGCAAAGACAGAGGAGGAGTCACATCCAACTCTAGAGGGAGTGTTGATGTTTAAGGAAACATCATGAGACATTCTCCCTGGAGGGTCCTGTGTGGACTAGTAGGGGGGAATGTAGACTTCATCCTGACGTGCCTCAGATAGTGAGATGAAGGAACCAAAAAATTGGTTTCATGAGGAAACCTCCATATGTATTGTGAGACATTGGTTCCATGAGGGAACCTCGATATGTCTTAGACATTGGTTTCATGAGGAAACCTCTATATGTCAAGTATGGTCCAAGATGACATTACCTTTCAAAGGGAGACAATTGAGCCTATTGATCAAATTGGTCCCGTTGATCATGTAGCTCCAGTTAATGTTCCCAGAGATATTGCAATAGGTAGAAAGAGACCTGCATGGGCTCGTCAGACTCTGCAGAAGGCAGAAGGACATGCAACTCCTCGTGATACCTTCCGAGTGAGCAAGAGACCTCAAAGATATTTGTGCCATGCCGCAGCTATGAGCCACATCATTCATTTTGATCCTCCCTGTTATGAGCAGGCAACTAGTCATCCAGTATGGAGAGATGTCGTGATGGAGGAGTATCAATCCATCATGAAGAATGATGTGTGGGATATTGTTCTGAGACCTGAGGGGAAGTCTGTAGTGACTGACGAGAGCATCAAGAGGCACAAAATGATATTTGTTGCTAGAGGATTCTCTCAGGTGAAGGGAATAGATTACGAGGAAACATTTTCTCATGTTGCTCGATACACTTCTATCCAAATGATTATTTCCCATGTAACATCCATGGGTTGGAGAGTACATCAGATGGATGTGAAGACAACCTTTCTCAATGGAGAGATTGAGGAAGAAGTATACATCGAGCAACCAGATGGTTTCGTGATACATGAGGAGGAGTCTCATGTGTGCAGGTTGAAGAAGGCCCTGTATGGACTCAAGCAGGCACCTCAAGCTTAGTATGCAAGGATTGATGGACACCTGATGAGTTTGGGCTTCAGCAAAAGTCTTCTCAATCCCAGCCTGTACTACAAGACTGTTAATGGTGAGTCCCTGATTTTGGTCCTCTACGTTGATGATTTATTCCTCACCGGTACAGAGAGCCTTATTGTTGAATTAAAGTATGTGTTGGCCTCTGAGTTTGAGATGAAGGAAGTTGGTATGATGCACTACTTCCTGGGACTACAGGTGTGGCAGAGCACTGATGAGATCTTCCTGAGTCAGGGGAAGTACACAGTTGATATATTGGAGAAGTTTGGGAAACTGAATTGGAAGCCTGTGGCTACACCAATGGTGATGAATCTGAAGAAACTAAGTTTTTCTTCTTCCAATTCTGACGAAATTGATCTGACTCTGTACAGACAACAAATTGGATTATTGATGTCTCTGGTTAACACTAGACCAGATATTTTTTATGCAGTGAGTACACTTAGCCAGTTTATGAGTCAGCGGAGACAGACACACTGGATTGTTGTGAAGCATGTGTTGAGATTCCTACGAGGCACAGTTGGACATGGTCTGAGATATACTTCCAGTATTGACATGAGATTGCAGGGATATATTGACTCTGATTGGGCAGGGAGTGCAGTGGACAGGAAGAGCACCTTTGGGTGTTGCTTCACTTTGGGATCTTCCATGGTTTCCTGGTGTAGCGGGAAACATACTTATATGGCCTTGAGCATCGCAGAAGCAGAGTACATTTCATTGAGTGTGGCAAACCGCGAAGCAGTGTGGCTTCGCAAGCTCCTTGCGGATTTATTTGGAAATGTGTTGGATTCCACTGTTATTCCGAGACATGGTGCAGAGGAAGGAAGTATTGGTGCAATAACTTCCTACAAATGAGCAAGTTGTTGATGTCCTTACCAAACCTGGACGAAGTTCGAGTACTTCCGTGACAGAATTGGCGTGGCAAAGAATGCCTCCCTCGTTGAGAGGGAGTGTTGATTTTTGCATCTTCCTGAAACATTCTCTAGATCGTACTCCTCTGTGAGTGAGTTGAGTTGATCTGTTAGGACACTTATCTGAGAAGGGATAAGTGGGACACTTATTCGAGAAGGAATAAGTGGGTTTGGGCTTATCCGAGAAGGGATAAGTGTGTTGATCTGTGAGGACACTTATCCGAGAAGGGATACCCCAACGTCCCTTGTGGAGAGCACATGAGGACATGTCAAGGGAGTTGACCTTGACATCACACACTATGGGGAGTTGACCCTAGTGTTTCTAGAGGGTAGCCTCTAGAAATCCACATGAGAGTGTCATGTGTGACAAACATGCTCCAGATCCTACTCCTCTATGAACTGAGTTGAGTTGATCTGTGAGGACACTTTGTCGAGAAGGGATAAGTGGGTTTGGGTTTATAGCCCAACATCCCTTGTGGAGAGCACATGAGGACATGTCAAAGGAGTTTACCTTGAATCACACACTATGGGGAGTTGACCCTAGTGTTTCTAGAGGGAGTAGCCTCTAGAAGTCCACATGGGAGTGCCATGTGTGACAGACCTTTTGCTACTACAATGGTTGTGTACCACTGGCAGAGATTGTGTGTCTATGGACAGTGGTTGTGTACTACTACAGTGGTTGTGTACCACTAGTAGTGACTGTGTGTCACTAAACAGTAGTTGTTTGCTACTAGCAGTGGTTGTGTACCACTAGATAGTAGTTGTGTACTACTGTGGAAAGATACCTCCCTAGCTAAGAGAGAGTGTTGATGTTTCAACATCAGGCGGACCTTCTCCTAGATTGGGCTGCAGACCAAGGGAGATAGAATACATTTATCATAAAGGTGCACTTGTGGTAAATGGGCCCAGGCGTAGTTCTTCCTTGATCATGACAAGGAATAATATGGACTCGAGGTGCTTGAAGTGTTTTCCACATGTCAGTTAGCATCAGGATGACATTCACTCACAAGTGTGTACCTGTGGTGAAAGATCCTGGTGTGGTCTTTGTCCTAGTCATGGTGATTTGACAATGAATGATAAAGACTCAAGATGCTATATGCTATTACATGCGGACCCAGAGTGAGCCTGATCTCAGAGAGAGTCAATTGGCTTAGAGGGAGAGTCGTAGAAGGAGTTTCTCCTCGGTTCAGGTGGGAGAGAGACGTCTCCCAAGACTGACAAACAAGTGTCATGACTCTAGTGTGAAGTTTGTATTCTTCAGAGACAAGCTTGGCATGATGCAGAATGGCTCCCTCGTTGAGAGGGAGTGTTGATGTTTGGACAACATCGGGAAGACATTCTCTTAGATTAATAATTAATAATATAATTATTGATTATTAAATACTATATATAATAAGTAAATGATAATAATAAATAGTTATTGATTATCCAAGGGACGCATTATTTCGTAGATGGTCACCATATGTTTTCTATATATGGAACACTCATCATTTTAATAATATATCGATCATATCTCATATGAAGAAAAACAACAAACCCAACAAAAAAAAGATCAAATCTGGAATCGTTTTCATGGGTCTTCAGTGTACGGTAATCATCATCATCATATATTATACGTACATAGAGTATGCCATGGCAGTCGTGTTATATTATATGTACATCTAGTATGCCATGGTATTAGATCCAATAGAATTCTTTTACATATATGTATATGTTATCATCTCTTAGCCTGTTGAAGATGGAAGCTGCCTCACACATCATCAAAAAAAATTCAAAACTGCAAAAAGAAGCAATTCTAGCTTCTGCTATACACTCATTCATGGTTTACTCTTGTGAGGAGTCTCATTTTCCACATTTGTGCTGCAGAGTAACAAAATGCACGTTAGTTAATTTCAAGCAAGGACAATCAACAGCAAATAAAACTGCATCTAAAACATGGCAGAGAACCATTGTCACTAGATAGATTATTTGCTTAACTCACCTGCAAGATGAGAAATCCTTTGAAGTGGACTTGCAATAGAAAGACTTGACACCAAGGGGCCAATCTGTGGAAAAAATTAACCATCAGAAGAAAGGTGACACCTGAAAATTAAATGACCTCTTTCTATTGCTATACTAGGATGAAATCATGAATGAATTTAAACCATTTCATGAGTGTGCCCTGTTAGCTATAGTTTTTAACTTTTTACCCTCATATACTAGTGATTCATTGAATGCTAAGAACCGACTAACCAGTTTTCACAAGCACCTTGAAACATAATATCTAACAGCACATTTTTGCTTCAATGAGGGGAGGACTTGGAATAGGCTTGGTTCAGCTATGAGCACTGGGAGAGTGTAGTCCTACAATGGCTCAATGGTGAAGGAAATACAACACTGGAAGAAAATTTTAAATAATAAGATATAGACATTCAGTTAATTGGTGAAGGAAATACAACAACGGAAGAAAGTTATAAATCAGAAAATATAGACATTCAGTTTTGTAGTTAGAATAATTTCCCATGCATAAATTGGCAGCCTATAAATGCCTTCTTCTGACCATAACATTTAGATATAAAGAGTGGTTTGCAGAAATCAAGGATAAAATTAACCAATAACCATGAACATGGTTTCTAGCATGCAATACCTCGTCATGGTGCCCATATGACACATGCAAACAGATAGTAGAGAATCAACGCACCAGATAAATGAATATATTGATTTGATATCCCTTATCAAGCAAATGATAAGCTCCAAGCACTTGTCTTAAATAAAATGAAATGGAATGGAATGGAATTTCACTAATGTCCTCAGCAGACCCTATAGGATCTATGGAGCGAGTGAAAGAAACAAATACAGGTGTGCATTTTCTTTCCTCTTGCAGCAAAACAAGCTACAAAGTTCCAACCATTGCTTCCACTCTCAAACTCCTGGAATTACAAGAAAGATAGACAACTACACAATGTCGTTAAAATCATTTCATATATACATTATCTAGAATCATTTCCCCGCATTCTAACACAACTTTCATGTAACTTCCTAATTGTCTAGCAGGGTAGATAATTTCCTCCAACATTCTTGCTTTATTGAGTGTTGTAATCTTATATCTACTCATACACTGTACTAATCATCACACACTTCTCATCCTCAACTTATCCTTGGTTTTGAATCAGTGCAAGTGTGACTCTTGATCTATTTTCTTGCATCTTTCTGCCTTGATTGCTAGATGAAATGAACTTTACCTTGAATTGACATATCAAATGTCTCAAGGAAAAAAACTTTATGTAAGCCCACTTTGGACTCCTTTACTGCACACAGATGTAATTATGTAATATTTATGTAGCATTTTTGCTCAAGTGTCTAGCCATGTGGGCTATGCATATAAACACCCTAGATAATATTGTATAAGTGTTGTAAAGGTTCCTAGTAGGAGCCAAAGGCCAAGGAATCACTAGAAAACATAGACTTAGGCTTTTAACATATTTCTTAAGTTGGCATAGAATGTGATGTCACTATGATGTAACACATCAATTATGATATAATGTTGGCTTGCTAGGAGCAAGAGGGGGGGGGGACTATGAGACAACAAAAGGGGAAATACGGGGTGTGAGAAAAAGTACAAGTGTTTGACCTTCCCACTTGGTTAGCTAGAGAACTCACCTGTGGAATTTGGCAAGGTGTCCTTGTCCATTGGAACCTAACTGACACTTCAAATCCAGTCTTCAAGACTTCATTCAAAAGGTGTTCCTCCTCTTTCGACTCATTTTTTCCTTTGGCTATTTTTTCTCTCCCATCACCTGCACCTATGCTTTTGGGTTGTTATGGATAAGACCATTACGCTTCTTCTAAAAACGGCATGGCTGCCATGTAGTGAGCTCAGCCTAGGAGGGAATTACTGCAACTGACTAAGCTGAGCTTAGGAGAAAATTACTACCACTGACTAAACCTGTGCTGAGTCTTGATTGCCTAGAGCCATGGGTTTGCTTGAATCCAACTAGCGAAAAATCTGGTGATGGATTATTGATGGGATGAATTGTTTGAGTGTAATGCTGACCAGAACTGTAGCTTGGCTGGGATCTCTGTACCAGATTTATAGCCTAGTTGTGAAGGGTTCCCTAGGTAGTGAGAGTGTAATGATGGAATAGCCAAGCTGGATGAGTGCTAGCATGGATAAAGTTTTGTATGTTGCACAATGTGTCAGTGGAGGGTGCTTCATGAATCTTGGATTCTTTGGCAGTTGCAATATTCCTCTCAGATCACACAACACAATAGTTGAGGTTTTGTCTAAGATATCTGTGGGCATATTTCGCACTTGTTGCTTCATATTCTAGCTCAAGGGTGGTATCTGCAATGGATACCTACACCTGGGATGAAACTCGCACCTACACAGTCAGTTTCTATATGCACAACTTGACAAGAGAATAGTATATGCTTTTACTTGTATTTTGCTGCTCATGCTTTTATGGATTTATGGTTTTACCATTAAATCATATTTTGCTGAGCTTTGGGTTTAATGTTAAATTTGTAGGCTATAATCACTGTTGTGTGCATATGGGAATTTTGTATTATTGTTAGTAAAATTATAATGTTGTTTTGAATTATACAAATGTATAAAAATTAGATTCCGCATGCATAGTTTAATATCTGCATGTAGAAATTGCATATAAATATGGTATGAGTTGTTGGAAGCTCTACATATAAGTCACACTGGGTAAATCTGATTAGTACCAGAAGAAGTTTTTAGAGAATCATATGAAGTGGGTGCTCTGCAGTGGTGCGAGTATGCCACAAAGTGTGTCATAGCATCATATATGCTTTAGAAATTGTATTGTAGCATGCGGGTATGCCACAATGTGGTATCAGAGCCCATGTTCGACACTCAGTCCTTTAGGGCAAGTGTAATGGGATTTATGTAAACTTCAGAGTTAGTACACAAATTTCCAGAGAAATCTAGGTGAAATGCAAGTACAATAACCTTTGGACAGAATTTAGGGATGATTTTACTGACCCACGAAAAAGCGTTACAATTATTATTGTGCTGGCAGAGCAGATTTACAAAAATCTGCATTTCAATTATTATTGTGCCAGCAGAGCATATTTGCAAAAATCTGCAGAATTTGAACAGGTTTAGGTATTAAACCCAAGAGAGTACAAACCTGGAGCATTCAAAGAGGTCATGTGTTAAAATCCCTCCAAGTGTTGGAAAATCCATCAATTTGGAAAGTTTTATAAGTACAACAATTCGTCACTCGACAGAAATTTCTTTGAGCGGGAATGGGACCTGTTACATTGAATGACCAGAAACCCTTGATTGCCAAAGATGTCATCCAGAACCATTGCCTGCTAAAGGATTTGGACAATTCCAAGTAGATTTGAAAATTAGCTAAGTGGCAATGTGCTCGGGACAATGTGCTCATAACTTGAAAAGGCACCAAATTTAGGTGGTTTATGAAGAAAAAAGTCTGAGTAGGGGTAAGTACATAACTGCAAGGACCAAGGACAAAATGTAAAGAATATGGCTAAGTATCAAGGTTCTCGAAAGATAGTGCTTGGGATTATAGAGGGCTCTAATTCCAGGGGGATTATGAGCAAAGAAATCTGGGTAGAGGAAAGTACAAAGTTGTGAGTAGCCAGACATCTGAAAAATGGCCAAGGCATGAGCTTGGAATGCAGTGCTCAGAAAAATGGAAGGCAGGGAGCACTCACATCTCTGAGAAATAT
Source organism: Picea engelmannii (assembly GCA_009831015.1). Classification (NCBI taxonomy): domain Eukaryota; kingdom Viridiplantae; phylum Streptophyta; class Pinopsida; order Pinales; family Pinaceae; genus Picea; species Picea engelmannii. Next base: position 99,956 of record ML779842.1, on the reverse strand, counting down.
CTAAACAAGAATTGGCAAAGTATGAGATAGGAAATGAGTATTGCTCAGGATGTAGTGCTCAAGAGATTGAAGGCCAAGAGGTAGCTCGGAACTCTAAGCAAAGGAAGCTGAAACTTGAGAATTTTTTGACCAAGTATCAGATGGTCCAAAAGCTATTCTGAGAAACTAATGCTCGGAAATTTGAAAGGAAGGTAGAAACCCAAATTCCCAAGCAAGGTGGTTTCGACAGAGTCAAGCAATTCACAAAGTGTCGATGCTTAGAAGGAATTCTCAAAAAAGGATTAGCTATAGTGCTTGCAGAAAGGTGGGGCAAGAATCCAAGAGAACTTTCGAGCAAGGTAGTTCCAAGAAAGAAAAAAAACCAAGAATTTTGTTAGTGTCAAGACCCTAATAGGGAGCAGAACTAGTTCTCATAAAAATGTGCTCATGGAATCTAAGGGAAAAGGATATCTTGGAGTTCCAAGCAGGTTACAACAAATGCCCAAGTTGAGTGCTTGGAAGAATTCTTAGGACCATGTTCTTCGCGTTTCCAAGAACACAAGGCAGTGAGGATTACCAAGCATGGGATGTCCTAAGAAATGAAAAAATATTAAGTATCATGTGCTCAAAATTAGCCTCAAGACCTTGTACTCAGAAAATTTATCTCAAACCGAGTTGAATCTACAAAATTGTGCAAAAGAACTTTTGTTAAGAGAGTTTGGTACCTTCACCTAAAAATTTGAAGACGAGAGAAAATAATTTTTATGCAAGGAATTTTGAGAAGAAAAAGTAAAATATGCTAAGTCACCAGACACGGGGACACAGGACACGGAGGGCACGGAAATACAAGTATACGACATGGGCACAGCGACCCCCAGAAACAGGACACGGAGGACACGTTTATATATATTTAAAAAAATTAAATATGTGAATTTGCTTTTAAAATTACACATACAAAAATCAAATATAGACTTAAAGATTCATATTTTGTTAGAAACTAGAAGATTTACATGATACAAAACATGTAACATAATACATTGTCACATCAATGATGGTCAAATGACAAACACTGAACACACAAGAAATTAGAACCATAAGCTGCAGCATTCTTGATCTCATTAAGTCATCAAAATCAAAATGTATTACAATGTAGATAGATACATTGAAACTGGATTCTGGCTTGGTTCTCTTGATTAAATGCCAGTTCCATACCCTCATACATGATAGAATCCAGTGGAAACATTGCAATCCTGCCAATCTTGAAATCCTGAAAACTGTTAAGTCTGCTGAATTTTGAATGGGACCTAAAATTCTACTTTCTCCATATGAAGTCCAATGAGGTTGGAACCACTCTCAAACATCCTGAAACAATTAATTTAAGTAATATGATGAAAATGAAAGATAAAGGAGAATGAAAATTTAACATTACCATTAATTACTAGGGTGGGTTAAATGGAGGGGGTGGGGACCTCTTTAAATAGCATTAGTAAAGAAAAAAAACCCTCATCTGCACACCAAAACACCTCACATCTCCAACTTGCATGAGAAAACACGAGCCCAAGTCCTTCTCTGTGCAAGACACATGTCCTATTTTAGGGACACGTTGAGGGTAAGTGTCGGACACATGTTTGGAACGTGTCCTGTGAACAAGACACATTTCGTACATGTGTCAAACACGTGTCCTCACGTATCGTGTCCGACACATAGGATACGCGACACGGGAGGGGTTTGGACATATCCTGTGACTTAGAAAATATGGAATAGAGATCCAAGAAGGAGAAAGATGAAGAAGAGGAGGAACAGGAAAAAGAAAAAAAATGAATAAAAAGAGGTAGACGAGAGGCAGAAGAAGAGAAGGAGAAAAGGGAGAAAATTTGATAGTTTAAAAAAAAACCTCTTAAAGAAATATTGTTCTTCCATAACTTTTGCATATCAAACTGAATTGATCCAAAATTTTAGGTGAAGGTGCCCACCAAAACTCTCTTAACAAAAGTTCTTTTGCCCAATTTTGTAGATTCAACTCGGTTTGAGATAAAGGAAAAATTTAGTTATTACAGAACAAGGCCACAAAATTGTCTAGTAATCTGGATCAAGCTAGAAATTGAATTGTGGGAACCCAATATGGAGTAGCACAAAGCCCCAAACCCGATCTGAGACATTCTCAAGATAATTTCAGAGATTGGCTTGGGAATCCATAAATCACTATTCCTTGGCAGAGGCAGCAAACAGTGTTAGGTGAAAAATTATACCCAAATAATAAATTTGGAAAAATTCTCCTTACTGAAATTCATTATCTATGGTATTACAGACAATTTATGTTTTGTGAAATTTTCCCAGATCCTTGCCGTTTAGGAGATAAGATATTGACCTGGTTGCACCCAAGACTACGCAAAGTACAAAATTGATAAGTTTCTATTTGCAAGAAGCAAAAAAATTGACAGGAGCAGTGTATGGTCAAGATGAGGTTGGAGGTGTAATTAGACTTAAAAACACTACCAGCACCTGATACACAGTTTTTACCAGTTCTCTGATTTTCTCCCACAAGTGGTAAAAGGTGATCATGGATCCTTTTTTGCACCAGAAATATTGCAGAAACTAGTAAGTTTCCAAATTTTGGAGGTTGTAGCAGCTAGCTCAAGGATCCATTTCAAATAAACTCATAGTTGTTGGAAATTTGTTTCAGAGGAGACAGACATACCATCAGTTGGATGAAAATCATTTCTATTTTTCAGAAAATTTAGCCGACAAGGCCCCTGGGTTTGATTTCCGTTGAAAATTGTCAGTTTAGATGGTTCTCTCAAAATGCCTTCAACCAGAACTAAAATGTCTTTGGGGCAGAAATGAATGTGGAAGATGCTGAAATGGAATCTAATGGGCATGGAAACCGAGAAGAATCTCAAACTTTAGTAGAAACTGTGTGGAGCCTAAGGTACCAAGTCTAAAGCTGCAGACCAGACATTGAAAGGCTGATCAAATTTGAGGAGGAGGAAAACCAAATCAACACCCAAATGCTCCAAAGTCTGATAGAAATACAGATATAATTGTGTTGAGGGTGCTGGATTCCCTAGACTCAACAGTGGGGATTAAACCCAAGGAAGAGGCCCAATTAGACTCTTCCCTATTTGGTATGGAATAATCCTCCGGATTATGGTCCGGAAACCTTTCCATGAGCTTTATGTATTAGTTTAAGGTATCTTTCGGCTCTATTTATGTTTTTATGATGTAGGTAATTAATACAGGAAATAGATCCTAATCTAAGAAGTTTAAAGAAGTCTACTACCAAAGGGTAACCCTCGATAATAGTAAATGAAAGTAATCAGTAGCTTTGAGATCTCTAAGAAATAATTCTATCAAGAAACATTACTGCATGATCACCTTCAGGAAATATAAAATGTGGAGAGAGAGAGAGAGAGAGAGATTCTGCTTCCAAAAGATAATTTTTAAAAAAACAATGACTGGGAATAGCCCTGTAATTATAATTTGTTTTTCTAAGAAATAGTTCTATTGAAAGATATAGCTACCAAGATACTCTCAAGAAACACACAACAGTTTGCCATCTATTCCATAAATGATTAAAAAAATAATTCTATAATGACTACTGTACTAAATAGCAAAACCAAGATTATGACGACTGAGAAACTGATTAATAAAGAAATACTGAAGATCGCACCTAGCAATTTATACAATCGTACAAGATAACTTAGTAGAATTGAAATCCTTACTAGAGCTTCTAAAGTAAACCTTTGGAATAGTTCTCCAATTACATTCCAGAAAATTTTCTCCAACGAAAAGCCCCTTCCTTGGAGGTCAATCCCTCTATTTATTTGCATTACAATTTTCCAAAAATAGTATATTCAGCAAAAAAATAAAAACTGAGAAATTCCTAAACCAAAAGTGAGTCAAGATGACTCGTGTAATCTGGGAGTCTCAAGACGTGCATGCTCGTCAATATATGTGGCCCACTATGAGTACAGATCGACACATCTTTGGTTGTAGAGAAACATGTGTTGGTCTATTGGGATACTCAGGTTTTGTTTTCTCTATATCGCCGACTGTAACCCTCTATTTTGGGCGTCAACTGCTCCAGTCTATTAGCAGTGTTAATCTCTCCCAAAGAAAATCTCTGGATATGGCCACGTTTGACAACAATTATCTTTTTTACCTCTGCCTGATACTCATTGGCAGTTCACTTGAAACATGTTGATACCTCTTCAATCGACTGGGTGATCCAAACCAGTGCTGCGGGGGAGCGCCCCCCCCCCCCCCCCCCCCC
>ML779842.1:36840-53129 GCA_009831015.1 Picea engelmannii | reverse complement strand
TAATGCATACATAAGAAGGTTATAATGATCAAATATGACACATACCATGATACCTCGGACCAATTACCTCATGGAGCAAGAGCCTTTTCTGATGCAAGCCCAGGCCGGTAGTGATGGAGGCTGGTACTGCTGGTAGGACAAATATGGCTGAGAAGAAGAAAAGATGGGCCCTCAAGGGCCATACTCAAGTCAATCTGCTCTCGTACTCCATGTCTGGGATCATGTGGGCCTCGAGACATGATCTCCTAGTTATCCCTAGATAGCGGGGATAACAGGAACTTGCTTGAGTCCATACAGGACTGTACTTCAAATCCTTGAGGTTGTTCAATGTATACTTCTTCTTCAATTGCTCCATTGAGGAAAGCTATCTTGACATCCATCTGATGTAGACTCCATCCCATGGAGGCAGCAAGAGATATAACAGCTCTAATAGAAGTGTATCTGGCAACAGGAGCAAAGGTTTCGTCATAATATTCTCCCTCCTTCTGGGAGAACCCTCTAGCTACAAACCTTGCCTTGTATTTGTCCACGCTTTCGTCTGCTGCATGTTTGATTTTATAGACCCATTTTGAAGTTACCACTGATTTTTCATTGGGTTTAGGCACGATTTCCCATATGTCATTTTTCATGATGGATTGGTGTTCTTCTGTCATGGCTTCTTTTCATTTTTTTTTCTGAGTAGCTTCTTCAAATGTAGTGGGTTCTTCATTTATAAGCTTTTTCATACATGCTGCATAGTCGGAGAATCTTTTGGGCTTTTTGCTTTCTCTGAAGGTGCCACTTAGGGCTTTGAGTCTTTCTGCTTCTTGTAGAGTAGCTTCAAGCCAAGCTGGACGTTTTCTAGTTTTTGGGTACAGTGACTGATTCAATAGGTTGACATGGTTGCATCGGATGATCAAGTTGTTCTGGTTCTTCATTCTGATTTTCTGGAAGACAGGTGCTTTCTTCTTTAAGCTCTTCATATTCCTATTCTTCTATGGATTCTTCTATAGATTTCTTGAAAGCCATCTTCTCATTGAAGGTCACGTCTCTGTTGACTTAAACCTTATGTTGTTCTGGGATATAGATTTTGTAGGCTTTGGATGATTCATTGTATCCAACAAATATGCCCTTCTTTCCTGAGGATTCTAGTTTCTTCCTTCTATCCTTGGAGATATGAATGTAAACAGGGCACCCAAATATTTTTAAGTGTTCCACATTGGGTTTCTTTCCTGAGAAGGCTTCTTCTAGAGTCATATCCTTCAATATGAGGTGGGGACTTCTATTCTGAACATATATTGTTGTCATGGTTGCTTCTCCCCATAAATACATGGACAAACCATAATCATTCATTATTGCATTCATGATTTCCTCAATGGATCTATTCTTCCTTTCTGCTACACCATTTTGTTGAGGATTATGAGGAACGATTAGCTCCCTCCTAATCCCTGTTGATTTGCAAAAGGCAACAAATTCCTTGGATGTGTATTCTCCTCCATTATCTGTTCTTAAAGTCTTGATTTTCTTGCTTGTGAGATTTTCTATTTCTACTTTGAATTCTTGAAACTTGTTGAAAACTTCATCCTTTGTCTTCGGGAGATATAACCAAGTCTTTCTTGAGTAATCATCTATGAAGATTACATAATAAAGGGAACCTCCTAGAGATTTGACTGGCATCGGACCGCAAACATCTGAATGTATTAGATCTAGGATTTCCTTAGATCTATTATTGCTGCTTGAGAATGGCTTCTTAACATTTTTACCAAGAGCACATCCTCTGCAAATTCCTTCATGTGTAGATTGTAGTTCTGGTATTCCTTCGACCATCTTCTTGAGGAAAGGTAATGCTTGATAGTTAAGAATGAGCATACCTTCTATGCCAAAGTTCACTGGGATTGACTTCATCGTGTACAAGAGCTTCATCATTATGTTCTAGTAGTTTGTATAGTCTTCCTTCACGAGTTCCAATAAATCTAGCATTCTCTATGCTGGAGTCTCTAGACCAAGATAATACTTCACCATCTACAAAGGCTATTCTATTTCCTTTGTCTTCTAGGCAAGATATAGATACAAGATTCTTTTCTAAACCAAGTACATATAAGACATTGCTCAAATGAACATTGTTACATGTTTTCAATTTGATGGAGGCTTGACCAATTCCTTCGACTGGATAGGTGTTCTTATCTCCAAGTTCTACCTTGTAGGATGTCTTCTTTTCATTTAGACTGGAGAGTTTGACCTGGTCTCCTGTCATATGCCTGGAGCTCCACTGTCAATTATCCACATGTCATCTTCAAGAGTTCTTGTGAGAGTTGAATAGTGTAGATGATCCATCTTTTCATTCATGATTTATGTTGACTAATAGCTGGTCAAACTAACTTTGATTGGTCAAATGTTGACTTTGACCCAAAATCTCAACCTTGACGTTTTTGCCTTCTAAGAGTGCCAATAGGTGTGCTAGACTAAGGCATACTAGAATATCCTCTCCTTGAGTAAGGTGTTCCATCATAAGGTGTTGGGTAAGAGGTTTTAGAGTTTTGCAACTGCACTTGCTAGTATAACCCTAGCGACAGTGCTTCAGTAACTGCACCTGCTAGAAACCCTAGCGGCAGTTCTTCAACAAGCCTGATAATCTTATGGCTTAGCTTCCTTCCAGTGGTTAGACTGAATAAAGGAGGTGTGGGCCCATAACCTGTTAGAAAAGTGGGTGTGCTCGTTTAACCATAGACAATATAGCAATATTGTCATCCAACAATAGCCACAAATGCCACCCGTGAGCACCTTAACCTTTGACAGAGAGAAGAATTCTGGTATCAAATCAATAGCCAACCAAGGCTAATGCACCAAGCAAAGATAACCAAGACTGATCAGAAAGTCCTACCCAGAAGGACCGAAATTACAAGTCACAGTAGCTACAGCTGCAACTACTCTCCAGACTTGCACACCATTAAATTTCTGCAGCTTTGAGTTGTGTACCAAATGAGCTCTGGCGTCTTGTATTTATACTGCTCCTCCTTAGATGTCTGGGCCAACTTCTCTTCATGGAAGCTAAAAAATCAATATTAATTATTTTCTTTAGCCGACTTATCTTCTAGGGTTATGTCCAATGCTTTAGGGCTTCTTCTTGCTTCCTGAAATATTCTAGTCTCATCAATGGTTACAAGTGGAGGTTAATACCTCCCGCAGCTACCATAATATCAACACACTTAGCCTCAAGTGCGCCCCTACAACCTCTTGTGCGCCCTCAAGCTTGTGTGCACCATAACCACAAGAGAACCTCTCCCAAGCTATGATGCGCCCTCCTCACAAGAGCTAATGCTTCCTTGCTTTCTTGCGCCCTTAGCTTCTCACTGAAGCGCCCCAAGCATATGCGCCCCTCTCCTCCTCAAGAGTGCACCTTCAATCCTTCATGCACCCTTTCCTCCTCAAGATACGCCCTTCTTCTCCAAATGCCCAAAACCTCTCTTCTCTCATTCACCCAACTCACTCAAGTAAACAATGAGCCTCATCCTTACCCTTTCCCTCCTTTAGCCTCTCTTTGGCCAAACCTAAAAGACAAATGGCCTAGATTCAATCTAGACATATTTCACTTTTGACTTAAATCTCCTAAGTCAAAGTGAAATTAGAACATAAAGTAAAGTATTAAGCGTAATAGTCTCCCTCTTTGTGTTTAGAGACTCACAAACACAAGGGGACCACTTTCCAAGGTACCCAAAACTCAACAGTATGATGATGCCATGGGCCATTTATTGAAGGTTGCTAGGATTCTTCAGAAGTTACAAGTAAAATTATAATATTGACAGTTACAGTTATCTCCAGAATTTTACAAGCCAATCTAAATTCTTTCCATAAGAATCAATGAGTCTTCTTCTTTCTCTCTCAATAAAACAGACTATATGAATGAACAGTCCTGTTTTGCAGACCTCATTGCCACCTTAGTAGGAATCATGCATTTTTTCCCAATCTTTATAAGCATGAACATGCGGCTCTAAAATTGAGTGTCCAGTTCATGTGCATTGCAGAACTTCAATATTGTCATCCAATTCCTTTATGCATTCTCGATCTTGATCATGATCACATGATCTTCTAAAAAATATACAGCAGACATGTTCCTTCTCTCACTATTTTCCTTGTTTGATTCAAATTTCAGAATCACTGTAAATAGCCCTGTAAGCTACCATCCATGACCTTTAGATGAAGCACTGAATACTTTAGGTCAAGCACAGCAAGTCTCTGATTTCCTGACCCTAATGACTCTTTCTACAGTTCGAGAACATTCACAGGTCACTCCCTCAAAATGTAAAATAGCAAAATATACTGTGTCAAATGGAAAGTAACCTAAAATACTGCCTCAGTACAATATAACTTGAGAATAAGAATTTCACTTTTGATGATATTATATAATTTTTTATTCACACTGATAACTGTTTTAGTTTACCTTTAAATCATTTAAAGCACTTGAGAAGGCATGTCAGTGTCTCGAGTGCTCTTTCTTTCCATTCTGCAAGCCATTTAAGAACAAATTCCTCAATGAAATATGGCTTTCCAGCCTTCTGGACTTGTTAAATAATACCCTGATGCAGGTTTTCAACATACATTGTGAACCAGCATCGAGCTCACCTTCTTCCCTTCAAGTCTTTTGGCTTGTCTTCCGAACTTTTATCTCAAGCAGCAGTTGAAACTTCAGGTCTAGACAGCTATTTAAGGAAATTTCTAACAGAAATACAATCTTGGAACAGTCATTGCTTGTGAAATATTTAAGCCCCTCCTGCCTTCAGAAGTATCTTTTATTGTCCTTACCTATTCTAAGAGTAGCTATGCATCATGATCAAGCTCCTATAAGAATATGTATCCCTTCGAGAATACTAATGTCTGCAACCTGTAACTCCCCAGAAATGGTTTGCATACAACAAGCTAGTCTCTAGAAAAACAATCCATCAATAGGACCAAATCTTCTGAGAAAGGTTGGAAAACTAAGCAAATGTTCTCTCGCTGTCTACTATCTTGATGAGACAAAGGAATGATTTGTTAATGTTCTTTCTCTTCCTAACACCAAACAAGAAATTCTAACAAGGTCAGGTGTTCCTACTTTCCTGGGTTGACCTACTTAAATTCCTTCCTTGCAGGCATAACTCTAGACAACATGGATGCTTCCAGTTAATTCTAAATCCTATTGTCTATTATCAGCACATCATTGTGTACAAGAAAATGTTTTAGGGACGGGTTCAATGAACTCCTGCACAGATGAGCTGAATAAACTCCTAACGTTGACACATTGTGCAGGTTACTTCTCCAGTTCACAAGATCATGGCAGCTTCCTTCCCTACTGGGATTCTACCTAGTCGATACTTCTACACAAAATGAGAGATTTCCTTATTCACTTTGGATAGTATATTAAATATTTCAGCTGGTGCAATTTAGTCTGCATGCATTGCAACAAACAAAAAGCGGCCTTTACAGTGAGAATCCGGATACAAAATATGCGCAGCACTAAGCTAGGCAATAGTAACATAAAAGGGAATATAAAGATTTTTCATAATAGCATTAACTAGGGCCTAGTATAAATTATCTAAGCGTTGGGAATTAGTAATGTAAAAGGGAATATGAAGAATTTTCATAACAAGATTAACTCAGGCCTAGTATAAATTATCTAGGTATTGGGAATTAATACGGGGTTGATTGATTAAAATTTCTAGAAAGTTTACAGAATACTGCTTAAAGGAATATTGGGTAACAGAATCTGAGTCAACTTATAACAGCTCATGTATTGATTTCTCGTTTCCAATGCACTAAAAATCTAAAATATATTGATGAACTTACCTTCCATATATCTTGAGTATAGCTTGGAAGTGTTCGATTCTTTCCTACTGCAGGTACTGTTTGTAACAGCATGTCAGTGGACGTTCTTGTAGCTGCCTCGAACCATATTGTCCTGTTAGATCACTAACAAATGTGAAAAAGATACTATTTGAAATGAACATGTTAAGTGATCCACACCAACATAAAGTAATGTTTATCAATTTTGTATGGCTTTCTAATAACTTCCTCAAAGGCTAACAACCCATGATATATAAAACAACATCCAACTTCTGATTCATGGTTCGAATAAACATACCATGGATCATTAACAATGAGATCTGTCGGTACAAACAACATGAAGTTACGAAATTGACTGTATGATACTGAATCTTCCTTGTCTGAATTGAGAAAATTCAGCATTGCTGTAACATTCCTTTCAGTTGCCGGAAGGCTTGCACTCTGCAGTAAAGCCTTCAGGTTGCTCTTATGAATTGTTCCACAGTTGCAGAGCCTGACAGAGTTGAAAGCAGAGAGCATCTTGGGTTCCTTTTCCTTAATCAGGGAAGAGAATTCAGCCCAACCAAATGATCTTGAAAGCCAATAATGTTTTTTTGCAGATTTTATGATTTCAGAAGCATAGAATGGGGGAAGCTTTCTCCTTCTGATTGCATCTTCGATATCAGACAATGTTGCGTGACCATCCCCATCTCTATCCAGCTCCTGAAAAAGCCTTCTTCCTGATGTTCAAATTACTGCCCTCGTCAGCTCCAATTGCTATAGATTACTATAAGAACAATTAAAGCAAACCCACCTCTATAGTGGCAATATGAAGAAAAGAAAGATGGAACATTAAGGAGTACGAAATAAGAAGTACGAAATAAGAAGTAATCTATCACACAATACCTTAATCCAAATTGGGTAATAGGAAATAAGAAGTAATCTATCACACAAACCGATTTGGGAAGGAAAACGTATAGAAAAATAATATTTTATCACCCACTAATTCCTTAAAAGATAGGCCAATGGGTCTAAATGGGAAAAACAATTAGGATCGGTGAAAAAAATCCCAGAAGAGTAAAAACATATCTATCTAATTTCCATACTGCAGAACAGCTAAAAGAACTGACCTTCTATTTCAGTATAATGGAAAAACTCTTGTGCAGAAAATAGTTTTTCTCTATCTGGAAATCCTTGCTGCATTTGGCCACCTCGAGGAATCCTAGCCATAAGCCCCGTTAGGGACGCAGCTGAGACTGGTAATTTAGGCAGTTTGATGGCTGTAGATATTCTTTCAGATTGACTCACAGCTTCTGACAGAAAAGTATTAGGTCCTCCTTGAAGCTTTGCGAAGATTGGTATATTTTGGCTTCCACGGTCTGCTTTCGGAAGAAGTAAGGAGAACCGAATATGACTGGCTGTCTCACCTTTATCCCTGTTTTCCTCTGTTTCTCCGCAACCATCATAAACAACGGTCCCGGCAATGCACTTGGGAAAACAGAATGAACGTAGATGGAGAATATTGCTTGCTGAATTCCTTGTTTCTCTTTCTGCATCTGACCTTTGAAATGCATCATTGCAGTGAGTATCAAGTCCATTTAACACCACAATCAGTCTTAAATTAGGATAAATAATAGGGGGCAACAGGGAGAAATGGCCACACACAAAGGTTGGATCTGTAATTACGTTGACCCTACTTGGAAACCGTTGAAGATTACTACACATGTGTCTCTGCGGGGCATCCTGATCAGACACCCAAACTAGAGATGAAAAACTGTCACGCTCTTCAGTCGGCGAAAACTTGTTTGAGAAGGCAATCTTTCTCGTTTCCTTCCAGTTCTTGAAAGGCAAAAGGCTGCAGAAAAAAGAACCAAGGGTACTAAGGTGAGAAGACCCCTTTGTTAGGCCCTCCTTTAAGTCAATTTTTTCAAGAAAGCGGCGAATTGCAACCTCGCGACTGTTCTTTGATGTTGAAAGCTTGACAAGTTCCTGCGAAGAAACTATTGAAAAATGCCTTCTGTTTAGCGAGACTTCTGAAGGTAGTCCACTATTGGTTACATTCTTGTCTCCGTGGTAGTTGTCCATCATCTTACAGTTGTCAAAACATTGTTCTTCAAAACAATTTCATGCAAGAACGAAAGCAAGCGCGGTTCTCTCAATCTTTGCGAGCTGCTTAAAGCAATATCGACTCTGTTTGGATTTATGAATAAGATTTCTTCAGTATCATAATCTAACTTTGAACTTGAAATGTCAACTAATTAAAATTTACACAACCTATTCATTCTTTAAAATATCTAAGAATTTAATCTTCCGCCTATCTCAAATCGTTCAAACCGTTTGTAAACCTTTTAGATTTCTCGATATTGTCTACAAAAGTATCCATTTTAATTGTACGCTGAAGGTTAACATTTCTTGTAAATGTTTTTACTTAAATCTGCTCTACGCCATGCCGGTTACATGACATCTATGGATTTGCTCCATTGATCTCGCTTCTGGGCAAATGAACCGCATTATTCCATCAAAGTACTCAATTCCGTCCAGCAGCTACTACAAACGCGGAGGAATCTCATATTTTCTATTTGCTCACAGTTTTCTGAAATTTTAACCGTTTACACAGGAAGTCATCAGCTGCTTTCCGTATAAATTCAAAGGTGTTTTTTCTCAAAATCTTCAAATCTACCACGTGAATCCTGCAATAAGAAAGACACGCCCGGGATTTAAATAAACTGTAATATTTTTGAACTAAGCTCCTGAACACATTTTACTAACGCAATCGCCCATTCTTGGCAGAATTTAGAATTTTTTTGCGCCATAAGACAGTTCCGAGGCTCAAAAACAGTGAATAACATAAAAAAAAAATGAAAGACCTCGAAATGCAATGCATTCTCGACATAATTTTACAATTTTTTTGCTTATACAGAATTCCGCGGCTTACAAACAGTCCAAACCACACGCCAAAGAGCTCAAAATGCAAAGCAAAAGGGTTTCGACCCGACCTAGTCAATTTTACCAGCCTTTTAACATAATATTAACAACATCCGTTGGCCCTGAACAAAATTCATCATTCTCGGATCTTTAAGGGCAAATGTGGAAGAATTTCAGCATTTTACCTTCAAATTTCCATCTAAAGTTTTCTTTTGCACCAGCCGCTTGATAAAAAGAGAAGAAAAACAGAGTCAAGAAGATGATCGACAAATATAATGTGGAATTTTATCTATTCATCTGAAAATCACGCTAGCAGTACCGTTGTCTCAGCCACTTCATCCGTGCCAAAAATTTTATAGTTCGCTTTTTGGATTTTGCTAATGTAACGACAAATGTAAAAATCTTGAATTTCTGACGTCTGCGGATAAACATCTTGAAGAGCACGATGCGCACGAACAGGAACCGAATAAATTCTTGAGCGGATAATGGCGAATATTGTGGAGGTGGAGGAGGATAAATGCCTCCTCTTGAAACTATAATTTCACTTATTTAATCCTTTGCTTTTGGGGTTTGATCTTATCTTTGAACAGCGCATTTTGACGTCTGGAGTTTTGTATTTTTCCGTCAGATAATGCTTTTCTAAAAATCTGCGCTTCCCGTTTTACGAATCGGATTTTTATAATTCTCGTCGCAGAACGTTTACCTAAAACTTCGTTCTTCGATCGACGATAATGCAGTGTTAAAGAGGACGAATAGTGTGAAAAAGGGGTAGATGTTTTTTTAAATGTTTTGTTATAATCTTTTATTAGTTTTGTTTAAAATTTTGTAAAATATTTAGAATAATGGTTGGAGTTGTAAATATTAAAGGTTGAGATTGCAAAATCTATATGTAATAGGCTTTTTTAAGATTTTGAATGTGTATTAAATATATAATTTAAAGAATGAAAATTTATAATTTTAATATGTAATAGGCTTTTTTAAGATTTTGAATGTGTATTAAAAATATAATTTAAAGAATATTAACAATTATATAGTAAAATTTTAATTATGATTATTTAAAAAATAAAATATTTAAATTTATTAAAAAATATATAATTAAATAAAATAAATAGCACTCAATAATTAATATAGTTAAGTATAAGAAATAACTTAATATTAATTAAATGTATTAAAAATAATTATATAAAATTATGTTCTTTTACATAAATACACAAATTTACATAATTTTATCATATTTTTGAAATATTTCACAATTTTAAAATTTAAATTATTTTATTTTTAATTAAAGATTAAAATTATAAAGGAGATTTCCACAAAGTTCTCAAGTGTTTGAAAATTAGAGTGAAAGTCTTCTCGCCAAAATATTAAAACGGATAGTGATTAATATGAAATTGTTTTAATAGTGTTTTGACTTACATTGATGAGAGGGAGTTATACTATTGATGTGTTTAATCGAGAGAAAAATACCTTATATCATAGTCGTTTTTGGTGATTTGATATCATATCAAAATTAGGGTTTTATCATTATTATTTTTCCTATTTGATATCATATCAAAATTAGAGTTTTATCATTTTTCCTAATTGATATCACATCAAAATTAGGGTTCGATTTTGTGCTTTATGAGTTATGGGTCCACCATACATCTATCGCACTATTTTGACGGTGGAAGGAAAGTTTCTTTAATAATATCATATTAAATTAATACCAATTGAAAGGTAAGGATATCCATTAGAACAATACAAATTTTAAAAAACATTTTGACACTTCCACATATATGTTTGCTTTAAAAGAATATCTCAAACTTTAAAAGAGGTCACATTACATGGTTTATTTTGGCTACCCACATATATGTTTGCTTAAAAAGAATATCACAAACTTTAAAAGAGGTCACGAGGTCACATTACATAGTTGATTTTGGCTACAATTATCAATAATGAAATGCAGTGTTGTACCTTTCACCCACCTCTATTGTAGTGTCCTTCACTACTAAACTCAACAATTTAAAATTTTTTGTTTATGATATCATTAAAATAGAAACATGTAACACGTTAAAAATGTCCATGCATATAACAACAATTCCAATAAACATGAATACAGCTAATGAAACATACACATGGTAACAAGTAATTTTTCAAAAACACAAAGTTTATGCACAACAATATAAATCCATAAATAAAAGCATTGAGCGAAGATAAAACACTCATCTTTTAAAACAAATGCGCAACCAACTATAGACGATGGACGTTCCACCCAACCATAGACTTGTTGCTCCAAATCTCAATAGCAAGTCATCCCCGAGATGGGGCTAGGAATCCACAAGAAAGGGTATATATTGTCCACTTACAACAAGCTAGTTTCCTACAACTATCCCAATCCACCAACTCTCTTGCCCACAACCTACACAACCCAAGTAATGGAATTCATTTCTCTAGTACATGGTCCCTCAAGTTGTCACCCTTCCCTCTAGGGCTCCAGCACAGGTTGGCTAGGAATCTCTCTTGTTGGGGACTCCAGGGAATTTTAGCTACAACAAGAAACTCCCAGCAGAAATGATTTTCTTTGCACAACAAAACTCACTCTACAGGCCTAACAACCTGCTTCTTCATGCATTTTACAAATCCCACAAGTTGCACACAAAATTGTTAGGAAATTAGGAACACTTCCACACTAAACCTAGCAGAAGAGATGAAGAAATATTTAATCAAGAAAGTAAATGACAAAGAAAAACAGTACACAAAGATTTTACCCTAGAAACCCAAACAGGAAATCTAGCATTCCTTGAGCATTTTCTCTCTTGTTGTCTTATTCCTTCAGAATAAAAGTTATGTGCCTAACCTTGGTCTACACCTAAGACACAGTCGACATCATACCTTCTTTCTTTACACAAGAACAACCTTATAGACAATTCAACTTACATCTACATGACTAGCAACCTCTAAAACAATTTATCTAAATATTATCTTTTATAGCATTACAACACGCCTTATTTACAAGCTTTACAATAGGTAAAGCCCTAAAGAAAGGTGCTAAAAAACGGTTACATATTGTTGGAGATCACTGGCTACAAATCCTACGAATCTCGGGATTCTGTTACAGTCAACTCGAAGTTGGTTTACCAGTCGATTTCCAGTTGACCTCCATCTAGTCTTTAGTCTGTTTCCACGTGCTCGTCTGTCGGCCTCTTATCAGTTGACCTCTTCAACTTGTTGTCAATTTCTTCGAACTCAACTTTACCTGGTTGATCCACCTCGACCTTCGACTTATTGTTGATTTCTTTGATTTCAATTTTACCTAGTCGATCCACCTCAACCTTCAACTTTCATTGCAAAGAATATAACAACCCAACATTCTCTCACTTGTTGTCTTCTTTGTTGAAGATGAAAGATTTATGAACTCTCGTTCACAAACCCAGGGCAGTAATGCTCATTGCCTCTTTGCACCAAGAGAACTTCACATCACTCACAGACTTGGTCAAAGAGTTTGTTATGTTTTCTAACGTGTCTAATTTCTCCAATAGTACCTTGTTGCTTTCCACCATGTCTCTCACGAAATAGTATTGTACATCAATGTGCTTAGTCTTGAAATGATAAGTTTGGTTCTTTGCAATAAATATTGCGCTTTGACTATCACAACGTATCTTCATAACTCTCTTCTCAAACATGATTCCTAAACACAACCTTTGCAGTCATATTGCTTCTTTGCTTCCATGAGTGGTTGCCATGTATTCAAACAAAGATACAACCACATGTCACTTACTCATTGAGTTGATTGCTCCACCAAACATCTTAAACACATATCCACTGGTCAACCTTCGGCGATCCAGATCTCCAACCCAGTCGGCGTCGACAAATCCATGTACATTTAATTCATTGTCTCCTCAAGGTTTTCCTTGGTAGAATATAACATAGTCTTTTGTGCCACACAAATACATGAATACCCTCTTGACAGTTGTCCAGTGCTCATTTCCAAGTGTTGACGTGTATCTACTCAACACTCACATTGCATGGGCTATGTCTGGTCGAGTGAAAACCATCGCATACATTAGATTACCAACAACACTTGCATAGGGAACATGTGTCATGTCCTTTATTTCCTCCTGTGTCCTTGGGCATTGTTCAACAATTAGCCTTGCTCCCACGTGAATTGGCACATTCACAGGTTTACAATCCTACATGTTGAAACGTTTCAAGATTGTTTCAATATACTTTCTTTGGTTCAACCAGAGATTTCTAGTTGCTCGATCTCTCTTGATCTCCATTCCCATAATGAAGTTCATTGCACCAAGATCCTTCATGTAGAACTTGAAGGATAATTGCTTCTTCACCTCCTTTATTGCATTCATGTTGTTTCCAATCAATAACATGTCGTCGACATACAATGCTACATATATGAAACACCTACCTTCTTCTTTGGAATATATGCAGTGATCAACTTTGCTTCTCACAAATCCCAAACTAAGGATGTATGTGTGGAACTTTTGGTACCACATCCTTAGTGATTTCTTTAGACCATAAAGGGATCTTTTCAATTTGCACACCAAATCTTTCTTTCCCCTTACTACAAATCCTTTAGGTTGTTTCATGTAGATTTCTTCTTCCAGGTCCCCGTGTAGGAACGTTCTCTTAACATCCATTGTTCTATTTCCAGATCAAATGTTGCAGCTAGAGACATTAGTACTCTAATGGAAGTTAATTTTGCAACAAGGGAAAAAATCTCACCGAAGCCGACTCCTTCGACTTGGGAATATCCTTTCGCTACTAGTAGAGCTTTGAATTTCTTGACTTGACCTACGACGTTCATTTTCTTCTTGAATACCCACTTGCTACCAATAGGTTTTCTTCCATTTGGTAATTCAACTAAATCACATGTCTCATTCTTATGCAAGGATTCCATCACTTCAACCATGAAATCCTTCCAGAGTTTTCCCTCTACTGAATCGACTGTCTCCTCGATTGACTTGGGTTCTTCGTCAATGGAAGTTAACACAAATGCAGAACAAAAGTCAGGGGGACTATACCTTTCGAATGGTTTTCTTACTCGTTCTGACCTCCTTAAAACTGAGTTCGATTGTTCCACCTCTTCATCTGATTCAGTTGACTCATTTGAGTCAACTTCTTCGTTCCTCAGTTCAAACCACACCTTCTTTGGATTATTCTTTGTTTGAACTATCACTTAAAACTCGGACTTCCTTCCAACTTCTTTGAAGACCACATCTCGACTATACACTATTTTCCTTGATGAAAGATCCTAGAGCTTATATCCTTTCATTCCTTCTTTGTATCCAGTGAAAATATACTTGACTGCCTACTTGTCCAACTTACTCCTCTTTTCCTTAGGAACATGCACAAATGCATCACAACCAAATATTTTGAGATGTGAAACCGAAGGCTTCTTACCAGACCGTACCTTATGTGGAGTCATGTCGACTAGCGTCAACGAAGGAGACATGTTCACTAGATATTTTACAATGTTGACTGCCTTTGCCCAGAATTCTTATGCAAGCCCAACACCACTGAGCATGCTCCTTGCCTTATCCATCAATGTTATTTTCATTCTCTCAAGGATTCCATTTTTTTGTGGGGTATATGGTGGCGTGCTATGCCACACTACTTATAGAACTGATTAAATTCCTTTCCACATAATTCACCACTATTGTCAGTTCCAGGCACCTTAATCTTTTTATCTGTCTAGTTTTCTACAGGAGATTTAAACTCTTTGAATTTCTCAAAAACCTTTGTTTTCTTCCTTGGGAAATATATCCATATCTTCCTGGAAAAATCATCTTCGAAGGAGACATAATACAGGGATCCACCTAGTGAAGGAACTAAAACATGACCGAACACATCACTATGAACCGGTTCTAGAATCCCATGTGCCCTTGTCGCTCCAAATGGGAACCTCACCCGAATTTGTTTTCCATACATACAATGTTCACAAAAGTCCACTTCCAAATTAGATTCGGGAAAATCTTTGACAATACCTTTGTTATGCATATCTTAAAGTCTTTTTTCTCCAATATGTCCCATCCTCTCGTGCCATAGCATGTTCGGGTCATTTTTACGAGGACTTGTCGAGTCGGGTTGAATCGACTAAGCTCGAGTCGAGTCAAGTCGAGTTGAAGTCGAGTCAACTTCAAGAACAACGATGATGTTGCATCTAGTCGATTCGACATTCCCTAAGAACTTGTATAGGGCTCAATTGTGAACTCCTTTCATTAAGACCATCACACCTCTGACCATCTTATGTGTATCCTTTTGAAATAGAGTGTGCAACCCTGCATCACTCATCTTGCTGGAAGATATCATGTTTCTTGCCAAACCCAGAATGTGTAGCACACCTAGAAGGGTTATACTCCTTTCATCCTGCAGTGTCAAACGAACTCTTCCTTGTTTGATAATTTTGGTTATCAAGTCGTCCCCCAAGAACACATTTCCTCCTTCATATCGTTCATATTCACAAAAGCATTCTTTATGTAGTGTCATATGATAGGATTCTCCTTAGTTGATCAACCAAGAATATTGATCTGATTGTATACTGGTCGACGCCAGGTACACATCGCCTCCCTTATCTAGAGTCATCTTTGTCTCGGTCGACTTATTCTCATCGGATCATGTACTGACTTTTGTTGCCTTCGACTTGCATTCCCTTTTGTAATTCCCAACTTTACTGCATTTTCAGCATCTTCATGTTGTCGACTGAACCAGGGATTTAGATCTATCCTTCGACTTAGACTTTCTACAAGATAACTTGCCTTTATCTCTGTCAACTGGTCGACCTCTCACCACTAATTCATCTTTGGTTGATCCTTCCATGTTCTTCCTTTTCATTCCTTTTGACAGTAGAGATGCAACCACGTCTTCTAGCAATAATGTGGTTGAATTACTCCCTATAGCCACGACTAAGATATCCTAGGAGTCTGGAAAAGAATGTAATATGCTAACACATTTCTCCTCCTCAGTGATTTAATATCCACAGAAGATAATTGGCTTATAACGGTATTAAACACATTTAAATGCTTAGTCATTGAACTACCCTCACTCATCCTCAAAAGATACAACTTATTCCTAAGGAACAACTTATTTACTAGGGATTTTGACTGGTACAAGCTCCCCAACTTGTCCCACGGTTTTTTGGTCGAGTCTTCACTTGAGACATTCAACTGTAAACATAGTTACCAACTTAATGAGAACTGTGACCTCAAAACGAGAACTCTGGCCCAAAAAACCCATATTTTTGCATAAAAAACATCAAAATCAACCCCCAAATCAAAAAGTGGTGCCACCGATAGCACCATTTTTTAAAACAGGGTCAAAATTATAACATTTTTCAAAACTTAGATAGTAACTCAGAAAAACCTTAAAATCAACACCTAAAAACAAAAAAGATGTTTTTGAATCTTTTTTTTTTCTTTTCAAAATGTTAAATTTTGATATCATTTGAAATCGTATTTTTATTACTTGGTACTATTAAAACCAAAACCTCAAAATCAACCATCAAATTGAAAAGTACTGCTACCGGTAGCACCCACTCTAAAATTGGGCTATTAAAATGACCAATTTTTATAATGTGGTAAAAGAACTCATCATTT
>ML779842.1:0-30083 GCA_009831015.1 Picea engelmannii | reverse complement strand
ATTAGGTGATTGTGAAAAACTTGCAAGTATTGTTCCTAAAAAAGAATACTCCCTAGTTATTGTGGATATCCCTCATGGTTATAATATCCCAAACATTGAATATGATACTGAGCCTTATACTTACCAAGCTTTCAGTAAAGTGGCTATGGGATTTATAGAAGTTACAACATCACCATTTTGGAGATTTCTAGTATTTCATTCAGACACACAACAAAGATTAGTACAATCAAGTTTCAAGGGAAAAGAAAAGACAAGGAGACAGTTTATTTGGTAAGATATTGAAAGTGTATGTTTAGCAACAATTTTATTAATTCACAAGTTAATTGAAATTTCACTTATTTATGTTACAGGCACAAGCCAATATTCAAAGCTCCAAGAAAGAATCATTTAAACATGATTTTGAAAGTATACATCTTGCAACCTGGACAAAAAATGATTCTTATAATTCTATTCTTGTCAATGCAAATGATGGAGAGACTCCTAGTAGTATATTGGTATACAATGTTGTGGTTAAAAAGCTAACATATGAGGAAAAATATTTGAAAGGAGAGATGGTTAATTAATTCTCCAAAACCACAAGCATTAATTAATTATCTTATAGATAAATTTTCAAATGAAGGAGATTGGGTTTTGGATTTGTTCTCGGGTTCAAGTAAGAATTATGATCTAATATTTATGAAATCATACTTCAATCTTAGATTATTTTTAATTTGTCTTTTTATAGTATCTAACTTCATTATTTATTTTGTATTTGGTGATTAGGTACAACATTACGTGTTGCCTACAGAAAGAAAGGAATTGCATAGCCATTGAAAGTGACCCAATATAGTGCAGTTTTATTCAACAAAGAATTAATGCTATTCCAACTCTTCCAGATGACATGCAAGAAGTTGGCTTGAGAAAAGGAGATTTTAGTGAATCAAAGGTGGCAAAATTGTCAAAGGAACCTTAAGTACCATTAGGAGGAATGATTGGAAATTATCACTTTGGAGAACTTGCAGATATCAAAGAACCAATGGAAGAACAAAATGACTAATGGAAGCACAAAATGACGTCGAAGAAGATGATGATGTGTCTATTGAGCATGATGAATTTGGGATATATGATATTGTTGATTAGTTTAAAGATGGCTTTGAAGACGATGTCAATTTGCAAATTTTTGATGAGTTATAACTGTAATGATTTGACTTTCATATTGGAAAACAAGAATAAAGATGTATCTCTTTTTGTTTTGTGATGAATCTTTTTATTGTTTATTTTTTCGTTTTATTTGTATGTGAATCACTATACATTGGAAAATTTTATTAAATGTCGTCATTTTTTTACTTCAAATGCATAAAAATATGAAATAAAATGATAGATTTTTATAAAATTTAGACTTTTTTTGTTCAATTATGTCCATAAAAATGTTTTATTTGACATGTTATTTTAAAGAATATGTACCAAAATGTATAGGTTTTTTATGATATATGGCTATAAAATGTGTATTTTTTTTTATAAATATTCAAAAGTAGTGTTATTTAACTACAATTTTTTTTTTTCGATTTATTGAAGTAAAGGTAAACAATGTGTTAAAAATGATGTTTTTCAATATATTTAAAAAGTATGGAACAATAAATTAATTGAGACAAAATTCTATGAAAAATCGTAACTTCGAAAAAGTAAATGGTAAAAACATTTTTAAGATTGAAAGAAACATGAAAAAAAGACTAAAAAATGAGTTGAATAAAAACAATATATATATATATATATATATATATATATATATATAATTGAAAATAGATGAAAAATGAGCATTTAAAAAAATAATGTGGAAACATTGTGGATCGAAAAATTTAAAATATCAAAAATCACCTAAAAACAGAGAGGGGGTGCTACCGGTAGCACCATTTTTAAAAACGAGGTAAAAAAATTGGACCCCCCAAAAAACGAGAGCTCTAGAGAGTTCTCGTTAAGTTGGTAACCGTGTTTTTACTGAATCTACAAGACAAAGTCGAATCGTACTCATTTCCCTTCTCTCAAGTTTCTCCCATTCTTCCCTCGGCATGCTTATCAGGATGGTACCTGGACAAATTGCTACCCATTGTTCTCGATCTACAAGGAGATCTTCAATTTTAAGCTTCCAAAGCTAAAAAATTTGGCCATTAAATTTTTCGATTTCTATCCTCAAGCTACTTTCCATTCTTTAAGCACAATCTGTAAAGATTTATGACTTACAACTCTTACTATACTTAGGGTTTAGCTTTGATCCAAGGTTGTTAAACCAAGCTCTGATACCACATGTTAGGAAATGAGGAACACTTCCACACTAAACCTAGCAAAAGAGAAGAAGAAAGATTTAATCAAGAAAGTAAATGACAAAACAAACACACAATACACAAATATTTTACCCTGGAAATCCAAACGGGAAAACCAACATTCCTTGAGCGTTTTTCTCTCTTGTTGTCTTATTCCTTCAAAATAAAAGGTTACATGCCTAACCTTGGTCTACACCTAAGACACAATTGACATCATACCTTCTTTCTTTACACAAGAACAACCCTGTAGCCAATTTGACTTACATCTACATGACCAACAACCTCTAAAACAATTTCTCTAAAGATTAGCTTTTACAACATTACAACTCTGCTTATTTATAAGATTTACAGTAGGTAAAACCCTAAAGAAAGGTGCCCAAAAATGGTTATAGATCCTCGTAGATCATTGGCTACAATTCCCGCGAATCTTTGGATTTTGTTATAGTCGACTCTAAGTTGGTTTACTAGTCGACCTCCATTCAATCTTCAGTCGGTTGCCACATGCCCGCCTGTCAGCCTCTTGTCGGTTGACCTCTTCAACTTGTTGTCGATTTCTTCAACTTCAACTTTACCCAGTCGATCCACCTCGACCTTCGACTTATTGTCAATTTCTTCGACTTTGACTTTACCCAGTCAATCCACCTCGACCTTCGAATTTCACTACAAAGAATATAACAAACCAACAAAAACCTAGTATGGCTATCTTCCAATTCCAACACTCATCTCCCTCTTGATATCCCAAAATCTGCTTTTAAAAATTTCCCACAATGTGATTCAAATTTTCGTTTTACCTAAGCATGTTGACTCTCACATTCCCCAATGTTGATTGTACTCAGCCCCCATGCTCTCATAACTATGGGATGTGACTTCTCACACCCACCCTCACATGTATTCAATGATTGGGCTCTCATACATTCAAGGGAAAATTAGAAGGTTCACTCGAAACAATAATTTTAGGAAAGATTTGGGATTTAAGACTCATGAATAAAAACCCCCCTTTAGACCCCTCCTCTCTTGTGGAAAACTTAGTCCTCGCGACTATGTCCATGACCATTTGTAACTGGCATCACATTTTATTTTATTATTTTTTATACACAATGTTTACATATTACATTGCTTGGCCCATGGCCATATATCATATTTACATTATATGTCATTAAACCGGGGATTAAAAACAGGGATGTTATATCTATAAGTGGAATATTAGGGGCTCACCTTCCTCAATCTTCTCGATTTTCTTTGGTTTAAGCATTGTGGTGTTATAATAACACAAGTTATGATTCGATGATCTGTTTTCCCTTCTCGAGGGATCTAGTGGTGACATTGGCACTAAAGCAAAGTCGTGAGCTTTCAACTCAACCAATAACCACTATCTTGTACAACATTTTTCATTGTTGTGCCAAAGGGATTTTTTGGGTATCACACCACTTGCATTTGTCCTTCAACTTACCATTCTTCTTCTTTGTGTGTGTCTTTCATTGGTTATCTTTAGGTTGGTTATGTTTTCTATGTGCGTTTTACAAGAATTATGATTGTCTTTACCATTCTTTTGTTGTGGATGATTTGTTATCACAAACTCTTTCTTGCCCTTATGTAAAAAAAAAATCTCAATCTTGACAGTATATTGGTAAACAACACCCAACAAAGAGATGTGCAGAAACTCCATTTTTGTTTTGATGTATTTGTGTAGACCATTGTGGTTTTTTAGAAGCATGACACTAAGAATCCCTAACACACAATTTTATACGTAGGTTATTAAAGGTGTTGGTTTACTTTGAAACAATATGGTCTTTACCTTGGCGCAACATCACCCATTTGGTGTATCAATCTTCATATTTTCCAACATGTAAATACTCATTCTTGAGAGCATCAATAAAATTACCCTTAAGTGGGTGTTTTTGCATAGTTCAAAATCTTCAACATGTTATACATAATGAGTATATTGCCAATCTTTGAAATGGGGAGGGACTTAAGAGGTGTGAAATTTGAAATGGGGAAGGGACTTAATAGGTGTGAACGTAATATTCTCACTATAGGAAAAGTTACGAACAAAGAAACAACCCTCGAGTAGATTTAACCATCTATCCATGAAAGCGTCCATGTCTATCCGATCTCCAAACAAAGGGATATCAAAATTAACTTGTACTATAAAAGGTGTTGTGCCTTTGAAATAATTGCCCATTGAAGGTTCCTTCATCAATATTGGGAGACATGGAAGGATATAGGTGAAGTGGTCCATCATCTTAATCGTCTGTCACTCAAGGGCTTCTTGGAGCAATAGTTTGATAAGATCTCCTACTTCATTGTGTTTCTTTACATCCTTCACCATGGGACACTACTTTGTTGAAATCCATTTACTCCAACACCTAGGTACCTTTTTATTTAGTGATTTCCTTGCTACAAATCAGATTAACAACTCACAAAACAAAAATACATTGTTGAAATATTCAACTTTAAATATGCAGCAGAAGAAAAAACTGGAAACCAAATCATGCACACATGAACACCAATATTTTTTGGTAGATACCCTTGGAAAAAACCCTGGAGGGAAAACCAATGTTGAGAATGATTTTATTATGCTAAAATCAAGGCTACCGTAACATGGATAATGGCCCACTGAGAGATACAACTGTAGACAAACCTGCTAAAGTTTGGTCTATTGTTCGACCCAGAACTGCACATTTTTTTAGATGTATGTGCCAGTCCCTACTATGTGCCTACGTATATGTGCATGTCTCCACTGACACCCGTGTACACATATGGAAATATTATACAACAAGATCTGTACGATGCAACACTTTCTTGTGGGTTCGCTTGACTAAAACCCACTTGCAGCAACCTCTATTCTCTCTTCTCCTTGATCTGATATCTAGATGGAATTCCTTCTCCACCTATTCAATATCCTGAATCATAGTACTTCGTGATCCAATCCTCTCAAAATAAAAGGTCCTTCTCTACTCTCAAGAATCTCAAGTGTCTTCCTTATTCACCCTAGCCTTGTGTAATGTTCCACCTCGAGATTTTGTACTTCACTTCGAACGTTGTGTAAGTATTTATGTGTTGTTGTTATAGGAATTTTCACCAACAATTTGTAGTACCTTGGAATGTATTTGGTTTATGACAATAATCAACAATACTAGAGTAGCAAGGATAAAATAAAACACAAATATAGAGAATGAACCCGACTTCTCTTTTATTTATTAATTCTAGGATGATATATCAAATGTATTAGTTCACATATTGGGCCTACATAATACATAGTAAGAAATAGAGATAATTTCTAACCTGATTATTGGAAATAGAGATGGTTGCAAGTGAAAGAAAGGTAGAAAAATAATACAAGAGTAATACATGCATGTAAATATGAGTGTAGGTGAAAACATAATCAATGATGAAACAATTTTGAGATAACACTGATATGTCAAGCTCCCCACACTGCAGATATGTCCAGGATAGTCAATAAATCACCTCCCACAATTCCTCTGAGTCTGGTGCAAGTAAATCACCCTTCTTGGAAGAGAAATCGACCCTCATATATAGTATTGACAATCTGTTCAAAAAGGAAAATGTCTAGCTCCAACAATGCGCCCAAAACCAACCAAAATCGACCCCTTTCTGAACATATGTGACCCACAAGGGATGGCACGATCTCTCACAGTGAAACTCGACCTCCAAGAACAACAAATCCACCCAGCAAAGAAGATTTCAGTCTCCAAGAAGATAAAAATAACCCACAAATAGGTAACTCGATCCTCAAGAGAAAAGTCGACCTTCCCCAAGAACCCAACCACCAAGAGATGAAATCTCAGCTGTAAACAAGAGAAACTCATCTACAATACAAAGAAATCCTCCACAATGAAGCGTTGTAAGAAGATCTGGATGATCTCCTCTCAATGACCAAGTAGGGTGGATAGTTTCATCATCGAAACCAATATAAAAAAATCTCTCATAGGGTTTTTGCCCCAAGAGTCTAAAAGACACAAGAGCTCTTTCAACTCAAATTTAGAAATTAGAAAGCCAAGAATGAGAGAGATTGCCCCTCATGCCCCCTTTATTATTTTGTTGAACCTTTTTCACCATTTTTGCCTTTTTAATAAGTTAAAGTGACTTTATGAATTCCCTAGTCACTTAGGCGCCTTTTTAACCATTTGCTCAAGGTCATCTTTGAAAATTAAATTAATTCTCGCTCCGATGACATTAAATAAGTTATTAATTCTCTTTTTCCCCACTGACTATATCCCGTGAGATTTACTTAGGCTATTTCGTCAATCTCCCGGAGATCTCACTTGGAAAGGAACATTACAATCCTCCCTGAAATTGCTTGTCCTCAAGCAATTGCAAATTTGGATGCTGAAAGATCTGGTCACTTTCCCATGTAGCATCCTCTGCTGGTAAATCTATCCATCTAACAAGGTACTCTCGGATCACCCTGTTTTGCAACCTTCTCTCCCAGACCTCTAATACCTCCTCAGTAACCAACACTAGTTGTCCCTCCTCATCCAAGGGGGGAAACTTGGCCAAAGTAGTGACATGTTGTCCCAATGCCTTTTTGAGGCATGAAACATGAAACACGTTGTGAATTTTTCTTCCCTTCAACAACTCTAGCTCATAAGCCACTTCGCCAACCCTATGAATCACCCTATTAGGCCCATAAAAATGTGGCTTAAGCTTCTTTGTACCACTTTTCTTCAATGAAGATTGTTTGTATTGTTGTAGCCTCAAGAATTCCAAGTCTCCCAATTTGAAAGTGTGCTCGACCCTGTTCATATCTGCATATATCTTTTATTGATTCTAGGTTGTCTATAGATTGTCCTTGAGAGCCTTGAGTATGTCCCAGCTCTCCTAAATCCATTCCCTAGTCTTGGGAGCCCTACTATCTCCAAACACCAAGTCAATAAAGAAAGGGGCATCATAAACATATAATGCTTGGAATGGTGGCATACCGATGGACATGTGATAAGTGGTGTTATAGAAGTGTTCCCCCAAATGTAACCAGAATGCACTAAGGAACCTATTGTCCTTGTCACTGACTATATACCTCGAAAACCCATGGAGTCTGAATACCTCCCTAAGGAATAACTCTGCTACCTGTGTTGCCTTGTGTTCTTAGGATATGGAAAAGAAATGTGCAAATTTGGTCAATCGATAAACGACCACATATATATAGTCTCTTCCTTGTACCCTCGGTAAACCTATGATTAAATCCATAGATATGCTTTCCCATTTCTGCTCTGGAATGGAAAATGACTGTAGTAATCTTGTAGGATGGGTTTTCTCTTACTTGTTCTGTTGACAAGTCACACACTCTCTCACATTCCTCAATACATAATCTTTAAGGGCCTTCCAAGTGAACCTCTCTCTAATCTGCCTGTAAGTTTTAGAATATCCTGGATGCCCTGCCAATGTTCTTTTGTGCATGGATTTAATAATTTTTTCCTTCAAATTAGATTATGGGACTAAGTGTATGCGGTCTTTATTGTAGATGATTTTATTCACCATCTTATACCTGTCATCCTGCACACTGCGATCCATCAGCTCACAAGCAAATTGGTTCTTGGATTACTCCACCAAGAGATGAGATTCCCAATCAGTTGAAATCTCTACAAGTGAAAATATTTTTGGTTTCCTAGATAGAGCATCCTCAACTGCATTCTTCTTTCCTTTTACATACTCAATGTCGAAATCATATGCCTGCAGTTTTCTAACCCACTTTTGTTGCCTTTCATTCAAGTCCTTTTTCCCTAAGAAGTGCCTCAAGCTGTTGTGGTATGTCTTAACCACAAATTTTACACCTACCAAGTACTGTCTAAACTTTTCCAAGGCATGCATGATGGCGATAATTTCCTTATCATAGATGGATTAGAGTCTTTCTGACTCTATGAGCTTCCTTCTCTCGTATGCTATCATATACCTATGTTCCATCAAAACTGGTCCCATCCCTTCACCTGATGCATCACACTCAAGCATAAAGGGCTAAGTGAAATAAGAAAGTTCTAGAACTAGACAGGTGCTCATCACTTCCTTCATCTCCACCTAAGTCAAATTCCCTCTGAGCCTCCTTGGTCCACCTAAACGCCCCTTTCTTTGTGAGGTTTGCGAGTGGTGCAACCAACTGTGAAATCCCTTTCACAAATTGCCTATAGTAGTTGCAAATCCCAAAGAAACCACGCAAGTGTGAAATATTTTTGGGTGGTGGCCAATCCAGTATAGCATGTATCTTCTCCCTATGCACATGTACTCCATGAGCACTGACCACGTGACCCAAGTATAAGATCTTTGTCATGCCAAACTCACACTTTGACTCCTTGGCATACAATGATTGTTCCTCCATGATGCTCAAGATCTCCTACATATTCTCCAAGTGTTCTTCCCATGTCCTACTATATATCAGAAGGTCATCAAAGAATACCAACAAAAACTTCCTTAGTTGCTTCTTGAATATGTGATTCATGCAGGACTGAAAGGTGGTTGGTGCATCGGTCAACCCAAATAACATGAAAAAAAACTAATAATGGCCATAATGGCATTGGAAAGCAGTTTTGGGAATATCATGCTCTCTGATTTTGATATGGTGGTATCCCAATAGAAGATCAATCTTTGAAAAATATACTACCCCGTGCAACTCATTCAAAATCTCATCTATCTTGGGTATAAGGTACCTATTCTTGATTGTCTTTTTTATTCAATTCCATGTAGTCAATGCACATCCAAATTGTGTCATGATTCTTCTTTACCAACACTATAGAGGAAGAAAATGGATTAGATCTCTGCCTGATATGCCCCATCTCCAACAACTCCTTAATGGCCTTTTCAATATTGTCCTTGAATTTCTTTGGATGTCTATAGGGAGTGGTGATCATAGGTTTGGTTCCCTCTTCCAATTCAATAGTGTGCTCAAATCCTTTGTTGGGTGGTTGTTAGGAAATGCATGACACTTTCACACTAATTCTAGTCGAAGAGAATAAGAATTTAATCAAGAACGCAAATGACACAAGCAATCACACTGTACAGTGATATTTTTCCCTGGAAACCCTTAACCAGGAAGACCAACATTCCTTTGAGTGTTCTTCTCTCTTGTTGTCTTATTCATTCAGAAAAAAAGGTTACATGTCTAACCTTGGTCCATACCTAAGACACAATCGACATCATACCCTCTTACACAGGAAAGAACAACTATGTAGACAATTCGGCTTACATATGCATGACCAACAACCTATGATTTACCATGCATTAGCATTCTCGCATTAGCCTTTACGGCCTTACAACATGCCTCTTTATAGGCTTTACAACATGAAAAACCTTAAATATTGGTGCCCAAAAAATAGTTACATATCCATCCATATCATTGAATCCCACAAATCTCGGGATTCTGTTACAGTCGACTCCAAGTCTGGTTTACCAGTCGACCTTCTTTTGGTCTCTAGTTGGTCGTCTCACAGCTGCACTTTGACCTCTTATTGGTTGACTTTCCATCGATATCTTTGACTTTGAATTTACCCGATCGACTTCCTCTACCTTCGACTTGTTGTCAATCTACCTCGACTTCGACATGTTGTCGATCCACTTTGACTTCGACTTGTTGTCAATCTACCTCAACTTTGACTGTCAATCGATTTACCTCGACTAGACTTTCACTGCAAAGAATATAACAACCCAACATTCTCCCACTTGTTGTCTTCTTTGTTGAAATAGGAGATTTATGAACGTTCGTTCATAGACCCAGAGCAACGATGCCCATTGCCTCTCTGCATCAAGAGAACTTCACAACACTCATAGACTTGGTCAACGAGTCTGCTATGTTTTCCAACATGTCTACTTTATCCAGTAGCACCTTTTTACTTTCCACCATGTCTCTTACGAAATGGTATTGTACATCAATGTTCTTAGTCTTTGAATGATAAGCGTGGTTCTTTTCCAGAAATACCATTTCATAAGAGACATGGTGGAAAGTATTGTACATCAATGTTCTTAGTCTTTGAATGATAAGCATGGTTCTTTTCCAGAAATATTGGGCTTTGATTGTTGCAACTTACCTTCATAGTTCTCTACTCAAACCCGATTCTTGAACACAACCTTTGAAGCCATACCTCTTCTTTACTTCCATGAGTGGCCGCCATGCATTTAGCTTCTGTTGTCGACAAGGCTATGACTGTCTTTCGCTTACTCATCCAACTTATTGCTCCACCGACCATCTTGAAGACATATCCATTGGTCGACCTCTATCGATCCAGATCTCCAGGCCAGTCGACATCGACAAAGCCATGTATATTTAATTTACCACTATCACCTCCAGGTTTTCCTTGGTAACATATAGCATAGTCCTTCATGCCACACAAATACTTGAATACTCTCTTGACAAAGGTCTAGTGCTCCCTCCAGGTGTCGACATGTACCTGCTCAACACTCCCACTGCACGGGCAATGTCTGGTCGAGTGCAGACCATCACATACATTAGACTACCAACCACATTTGCATAGGGAACATGTTCCATGTCCTTTATTTCTTCGTGTGTCTTTGCACACTGCTCAATAGTAATCCTTTCTCCCACTGGAATTCACACATTCACCGATTTTCAATCCTGCATGTTGAATCATTTCAAAACTATTTCAATATACTTCATCTAATTCAACCAGATCTTTCTAGCATCTCTCTCTCTCTTAATCTCCACTCCCAAAATGAAGTTAGTTGCACCGTGATACTTCATGTCGAACTTGGAGGATAGTTGCTTCTTCACCTCCTTTATTGCATCCATGTTGTTTCCAATAAAAAACATGCCATCGACATACAAAGCTACATATATGAAACACCCACCTTCTTCCTTCGAATATATGGAGTAATCAACTTTGCTTCTCACAAATCCCAAACTAAGGATGTATGTGTCAAAATTCTGGTACCATATCCTTGGTGATTGCTTTAGACCATAAAGGGATCTTTTGAGTTTGCACACCAACTCTTGCTTTCCCTTTACTACAAATCCTTCAGGTTGTTTCATGTAGATTTATTCTTCGAGTCCCCATGTAGGAACGTTGTCTTCACATCCATTTGTTCTATTTCTAGATCGAATGTTACAGCTAGAGACATTAGCACTCTAATGGAATTTAGTTTTGCAACAGGGGAAAAAATCTCACTAAATTCAACTCCCTTGACTTGGGAATATCCTTTCACTACCAGTCGAGGTTTAAACTTCTCAACTTGTCCTATGACATTCATCTTCTTCTTGAACACCCACTTGCTACTAACGGGCTTCCTTCCACTAGGTAACTTGACTAAATCCAATGTCTTATTCTTGTACAAGGATTCCATCTCTTTGACCATGTCGTCCTACTAGAGTTTACCCTCTGATGAGTCGACTGCCTCACTAACTGACTTGGGCTCATCATCGATGGCAGTTAACACAAATGCAGAACGAAAGTCGGGAGGACTATACCTTTTGACTGGTTTTCTTATTCTTTATGACCTCCTTACCACTGGAGTATGTTGTTCCACCTCTTCCTCAGATTCAATTGACTCATCTAAATCATCTTCTTCGTTCCTTAGTTAAAACCACATTGTATCAATATTATTCTCAGTTTGAACAGCTTCCTCAGGCTTGGATATACCTCTGACTTCTCTGAATACCACATATCGACGATATACTATTCTCCATGATGCAGGATCTTAGAGCTTATATCCTTTCATCCCTTCTTTGTATCCGATGAAAATACATTTGACTTCCTTCTTGTCCATCTTGCTCCTCTTTTCCTTGGGAACATGCACAAATGCATCACAACCAAATACTTTGAGATGTGCCACGAACGACTTCTTACTAAACCATACCTCATTTGGAGTCATGTGGACTAGCACCAACGAAGGAGACATATTCACCAAATATCTTGCAGTCTTGACTGCCTCCACCCATAATTCTTGTGCGAGCCAAGCACCACTGAGCATGCTCCTTGCTTTATCCATCAACATCCTATTCATTCTCTCGGCAAATCCATTTTGTTGTGGGGTATATGGTGTGGTATTTTGGCATGCCATGCCACACTGGTTACATAACTAATCAAATTCCTTTCCATAAAATTCACCATCATTGTCAGTTCTCAACACTTTAATCCTCTTCTTTGTCTAGTTTTCCACAAGAGGTTTAAACTCCTTAAATATCTCAAAAACCTTTGATTTCTTCCTCAAGAAATATATCCATGTCTTCTTGGAAAAATCTTCTATGAAGGAAACATAATACAGGGATCCACCAAGTGAAGGCACTCTAACTGGACCAAACACATCACTATGCACCAGTTCTAGAATCCCATTAGCCCTTGTCGCTCCAGATGGGAACCTCACATGACTTTGTTTCCCATATATGAAATGTTCACAAAAGTTGAAATCTAAACCACATTCATGAAAACCTTCAACCATACCTTTGCTTTGCATAGCTTAAAGTACTTTTTCTCCAATGTGTCCCATCCTCTCGTGCCATAACATGGTCGGGTCAATCTCATCATGTCTTATCGCATCAGTTTGAACCGACTTGGCTCGAGTCGAGTCGATTTCAGGAGCAACGATGTCATTGCATTCAGTCGATTCTACATTCCCTAACAACTTGTACAAGGTACCAATCCAAAATCCTTTCATTAATACCATATCACCTCTGACCATATTACATGAATCATTCTGAAACAAAGTATGCAGACCTGCATCACTCATCTTGCTCACATATATTACATTTCTTTCCAAACCTGTAATGTGTAGCACACTTGGAAGGGTTCTTTTTCTCCCATCATGTAGTGTCAGTCAAACTCTTCCCCGCCTGACAATTTTGGTTGTCGAGTCATCCCCCAAGAACACATCACCCCCGTCATATTGTTCATATTCACATAACCATTCTTTATGTGGTGTCATATGATAGGATGCTCCTGAGTCGATCAACCAAACATCCTGATTCGACTATGTATTGGTCGATGCTAGGTACACATCACCTCCCTTATTCGAGGTTTTCTTCTCTCAGTCGACTTCTTCTTGTCGGATCCAACATTGCCTTTTGTTGCCTTCGACTTACAATCCTTTTTATAATGCCTAGATTTACTGCATTTCCAACATCTTCTTGTCGACTGAGCCGGGGATTTAGATCTACCCTTCGACTTGAAATTTCTACCAGAGAATCTTCCTTTATCTCTGTCTATCGGTCGACCTCTCACTACAAGAGAATCTTTGGTCATTCCTTCCATGTTGTTTCTTCTCGTTTCTTCCGACAACAGAGAAAGAACCACGTTCTCTAGCGCTAGTGTGGTTGTATTTCTCCTAATAGCCATGACTAATCTATCCCATGAGTCTGTCAAAGAACATAATAGGATGATGCACTTCTCGTCATCACTGATCTTTACATCCACAAATGATAATTGGATTAACATGGTATTAAACACATTTAAATGCTCAGTCATCGAACTGACATCACTCATCCTCAGAATATATAGTTTCTTTCTGAGAAACATCTTATTTACCAGATATTTTGACTAGTATAAGCTTCCCAGATTGTCCCACAGTTTCTTGGCCGAATCTTCACCCGAGACATTCAACAACATCGAATCTGCAAGACAAAGTTGTATCGTACTTCTTTCTTTTCTTTCGAGTTTCTCCCATTCTTCTGTCGACATGTTTGTCGGCTAGGTACCTGGACAGACCGTTGTCCATTGTTCTCAATCTACAAGAAGATCTTCCATTTTAAGCTTCTAGAGCTCAAAATTGTGGCCATTGAATCTTTATATCTCTATTCTAGAACTGCTCGCCATTGTTTATTGTGATCTTTAAAACAATTTATGACTTATGACTCTTATTGTACCTAGGGTTTAGTTCTTAGATTCAATATTGGTAAATTAAGATCTGATATACTTGCCAAAGCATTACACTGCTTTGATAAATCACTTTTAAAGGAAGACCTAAGCTCTGATAGCACATGTCAGGAAATCCAGGACACTTCCATACTAATCCTAGCATAAGAGAAGAAGAATTTAATCAAGAATGCAAATGACACAAGCAATCACATAGTACATTGAGATTTTACCCTGGAAACTCTTCACCGGGAAAACCAACATTCCTTTGAGCGTGCTGATCTCTTGTTGTCTTATTCATTCAGATTAAAACGTTACATGTCTAACCATGGTCCACACCTAAGACACAATCGACATCATACCCTCTTGCATAGGAAAGAACAACCATGTAGCCAATTTGGCTTACATATGCATGACCAACAACCTATGATTTATCATGCATTAGCATTCTCACGTTAGCCTTTACGGCCTTACAACATGCCTTTTTATAGGATTTACAATAGGAAAAACCCTAAATATTGGCTCCCAAAAAATGGTTACAGATCCATGCATATCATTGGCTACAAATCCCGCAAATCTTGGGATTCTGTTACAATTACTCTAATTTGAGTTTACCGGTCAACCTTCTTTTGATTTCTAGTCGGTCGTCTCATGGCCACACTTCAACCTCTTGTCGGTTGAATTTCTATCGATATCTTTGACTTCGACTTTACCTGGTCGACTTCCTCAACCTTTGACTTGTTGTCGATCTACTTCGACTTCGACCTGCTGTCGATCCACCTCGACTTCGACCTAATTTCGATCCACCTCGACTTCGACTTGTTGTCGATGTTCTCGGTCTACCTTGAATTCAATCATTATTTGATTTACCTCAACTAGAATTTCACTACAAAGAATATAATAACCCAACAATGGTCTCTCTGGAGGTATATGCCCAAAGATTTGGTCGTGTCTACTCAACAGTGTTTGTATGATATCGATGGTTGTTGTCTGAATGTTTCTTAGTAGTGATCAAACACTCTGTTGCATAAGATACATCCCATGTTTGAAAATAACCTCCATTCGTTTGGTTGAAATGATCCTGGGAGCATCATTAGACATACCCCTCAAAACCACCTTCCTACCATCTGATGCTTTGAACTCCAGCTCCATGTCCTGGTAGTCAATCACGTGTTTTCCTATGGAAACAAGCCATTGGATTCTTAATATGACATTGGTGTATTCTAGCTCAACTACATAGAAATGATTAGTCACTGTGTAGTTTCCCAATTCTAAGCATAACTGTGGGATCTTCTGTGTGCAAGGCATAACACGCCCCTGAGATAATGCTACATCAAATCCCTCAAAATCCATTGTAGGAATGCTCCTATTAGCCACCAAGGCTGAGTCGATGAAGTTGTGGGTTTCCCCACCATAAATAAGTATTGTGACCCTCTGACCCTATACTACACCTCAGATCTTGAAGGTGTGAAATCTTGGAACACTCAATAGAGTGGAGATGGCTCCACTCTTTACCTCCTCATGTGGTTTCTCCTTGGCTGATCTATCCTACTCATTTTCTTATGCATGCTCTACTTCTTCCTCCTCCTCACTATCTGATAGCACCTCTATATAATGTGCCTTGCTCTTACCCATACACATGTGCACATGCTCCCAAGGGTCCTTACAGTTGAAGAAAATATTCTTTCTTCTTAACTCATTACGAGTTGCCTCATCCATCCTCTCCTTACCAATTCCCTCCTTCTAAAAAGGTTTCTTGTCTTTATTCTTCTGGGGAATGAAAAGTTTGGAGATTTTTTTTGTCTTCAGGACTATATCCTCCATGTTCCATGTCCTAATAATTGCATCCTAGAGAGTCTCAATTTTGAAGGATTTTACCCAACCACACAGTGGCTCAGATAAACCCTCTGTGAACAATATCACCAACCTTTGCTCAGATATATCGATCATTGTGATTACAAGCTTCTGAAACTCGATGATGTAAGCATCTGGTGTCCCAACCTACTTGAGTTGTGCCAACTCTCTGAAATGTATCTCCAGATCCTTCTTGTCTACTCTCTCCATCCACTTCTATGTGAATTCCAGGTAAGAGGTGATGTTGACATGCCCCAGAGTGACCAATCCATGGTACCAACACTCATGGGCCTCTCCGTCCAAGTGCAAGGTAGTGAATTTAATCGCTTTTTCCTCTGACATGGTGTTAAGATGGAAGTAGGTATCCAAATTTTGAACCCATGCTCTAGCTTTGCATTCTCCTGAACCATCAAAGGAGGGAATGGTGAGCTTCCCAACCTTCCTCATGAGATCAATGTTCTGTTGACCTTTGTTGACCTCCCTTGGCCTGTTTTTGTTCTTGATATTGTAGTAGTCTTGTAGTGACATGGCCGCTTGAAATCCTACCCATAGCCTGTTAATCCATCCAATAATCATCAAAGATCTCATCTTGAACTTGTTTCCCTTGATTCCCTATTTGTTGGTTCCCCAAGAATTAAGGCATAAGAGGCCAGGGAATTATTTTTCCTATTGTCATAGTGCTAACTTATGTGGAAACATGATTGTTGTTTCCCTCTACATGGTTTCCATTATTTCCATTAGGACCCCCTGCACCATTTTTTCCTCCATGGTTTCCATTAGTCCCTCCATTACCATTGTTACCCCAATGGTTCCGGTTTTCCTGGTCAGTAGCAATAAACTATGTCAAGAGTTGTGCCAATTGTTGCTGCCCATTACTTACACCCTCTAGGATTTGTAAGGTTCTATCTTCATTATTACCCCCCATGACTTCTTCTTGTTATGCCTCTGGTTGGTTTTATTCTACTATTTCTTCTTGGTGAAATATTTTTTCTGCCCCTCGATGGATCCTACTTTTGTAGGTGATATACCTTTCTTCGTCTCCTTGATTCATGAATTAATAGACCCCCCAGGATGCAGGACCAAGGCTCTGATACCACTATAATGTTCCTCCTCAAGAAATTATGTACTTCAATTAGATTGTTGTGTAAATATTTGTGTGTTTTTGTTAGAGGAATTTTCACCAACAGTTTGCAGTACCTTGGAATGTATTTGGATTATGACAATAATCAACATTACTAGAGTAGCAAGGATTAAATAAAACACAAATATGGAAATGAACCTGACTGATCTTTTATTTCTTAATTATGGGATGATATACTAAATGTAATAGTTCACATATTGGGTCTACATGATATACAATAAACAATAGAGATAATTTCCGAGATGATTGTTGGAAATAGATCTGGCTACAAGTGAAATAAAGGTACAACAATAATACAAGAGTAATACAAGCCCTTTAATATGATTGTAGGCAACAACATAATCGATGGTGAAATAGTTGTAAGTTAACATTGATATGTCAAGCTCCCCACATTGCAAATATGCCTAGAACAATCAACAAATCACCTCCCACAATTCCTCTGAGTCTGTTGCAAGTAAATCGCCCTTCCTGGAATAGAAATCAACCCTCATATATAGTATTGATAGTCTGTTAAAAAATGAAAATGTCTAGCTCCAACAATGCACCCAAAACCAACCAAAATCGGCCCCTTTCTAAAGATATGTGACCCACAAGGGATGGCATGAACTCCCACAGTGAAACTCAACCTCCAAGAACAATAAATTGACCCAAAAAAGAAGAGTTCAATCTCCAAGAAGATAAAAAAGGCCCACATATAGGTAACTCAACCCTTAAGAGAAAATTTGACCTTCCCCAAGAACTCGACCACTGAGAGATGAAATCTCATCTATAAACTAGGGAAACTCATCCACAATACGAATAACTCCTCCACAATGAAGCGTTGTAAGAATATCTAGATGATCTCCTCTCAATGACTATCTAGGGTGGATAGTTTCACCACTGAAACCAATCTCATAAATCTCTCCTAGAATTTTTGTCCCAAGAGTCCAAAAGCCACAAACGCTCTCTCAAATCAAATTTAGAAATTAGCAAGACAAGAATGAGAGAGGGTTCCCCTCAAACCCCATTTATTCTTTCATGTACCCTTTTTCTCCATTTTTACCTTTTTAATAAGTTAAAGTGACTTTATAATTCCCTAGTAAATTAGGCGCTTTTTTAACCATTTACTCAAGGTCATCTTTAAAAATCAAATTAATTACCGCTCCAATGATATTAAATAAATTATTAATTCTTTTTTTCCCCACTGACTATATCCCATGGGAATTACTTAGGTTATTTCATCAATCTCCTGGAGAGCTCACTTGGAAAAGGACAATACACTTTGCTTTTATAATCATGAGTTATAATATATTTCTAATCTCCAAAGTAATTGACGGTTGAGATTACTTCTAGCATTTCCTTAAATAACTAAATTAATTCAATAATTAATTAGTAAAAGCATTTTACTTTAATAATTCTTTTAACTAAAGTAAAGTTACCAAGAATAGAAGAATTTATACGACTTTTTCATGCTAGACACCAAGCCTATGTAGAAATACATGTCTGATGCTACATGCATCAACACTCCCTCCTAGTAAGGAAGGTATTCTGCACCAGTCCAAGTCTATCTCTAAAGAACACAAACTTCCCTTTATCCAAGGGCTTGGTCAAAATATATGCAACCTGCTCATCTGTGGAAATACACTGAAGCTTCACTGCTTTCTTCTGGATCCTACCCCAGATGAAGTGGTATCTTATCTCAATATGCTTGGACATGTCATGGAATACTAGATTATTTGAGAGTTTGATGCAACTTTGATTATCACAGTATATCACAGTAGGATCCAACTCCCAATAAAATAAAATTGTAAGCAGTTTGCGAATCCAAACAGATTCACAACTAGCCATACTCCCTACCATATACTCTACCTCCATTGAATTGGATGCTACAAAAGTTTGCTTCTTGTTGAACCAAGTAATCAATGTTGATCCCAAGATGAAGCAACACCCCAATGTGCTCTTTCTATCTATTGCAATCCCTACCCAATCTGAATTTGTATATCCTTACAACTCCACTCCATCTCCTCTAAGATATATCAATCCATACTCCATTGTACCTCTCAAGTACCTAAGCACATGTTTCACTGCGATCCAATGCACCTACCTTGACTCCACCATGAACCGATTCAAGGTGTTTAGAGAAAAACAAATATTTGGTCTGGTGTTGACCAAATACATCAAGGACCCTATCAACTACCTGTATATATCGGGATCTACCAACTCTAAATTTGAAGTGATCACCTTCTTTAGATTGGTAACTGTAGGTGTAGGCATCAGTTTACAGTCCTACATCCTAAATATCCTCAAGATCTCAATTGCATACTTCCCTTGACGAAGGAAGATCTCTCTTGATACCTTCCATACCTCTAATCCAAAGAAATAATGCACCAAGCCAATGTCCTTCATCTTGAACTCACTAGCTAAATTTGCTTTGCACCTTGCAATAAGCTCCTCTACACCTGTGAGAAATAAATCATCAACATATAGAACCAAGATGAGTGGATTTCCCCCAACAAGTATGTAGTACAAGTTAGGATCTACCTCACTCTTGGTAAAGCCCATACTCTACAACTATTTGTCAATCCTGGAATACCATGCCCTGGGTGCCTGTTTGAGACCGTACAAGGATTTATTAATCCTACACACATGAGACTCCCTCCCATGTACGTCAAATCTCTGAGGTTTTTCTATGTATACTTCCTCCTCAATGATCTTGTTGAGGAAAAATATTTTCACATCCATTTGATGTATCCTCCACCTCATAACTGAAGAAAATTATAGAAATAACAACTCGAATACAAGCATACCTGGAGACTTGAGAAAACGTCTCCATGTAGTCCACTCGCTCTTTCTAGGAGAACCCTCTCACCACAAACCTTGCCTTAAACTTCTCAAGGGTACCATCTGTAGCATGCTTGATCTTGTAGAGCCACCCAGAACTCACAATTGACTTCCCCTCCAATCTCAACACTATGTCCCAAACATCATTCCTCATAATAGGGGTGTACTCCTCTACCATGACATCCTGCCATACCTGTTGATATGTTGCTTCCTCAAAACTGGAAGGCTCAACATCAATGATGCTACTTATAAGCGTCATATAGTTTATAAACTTCCTCAAAGGCCTGTTGTTAGGGACCTAACTCCTCATGTAGGTAGAATAATATATTTCCATGTAATAAATTTCAATATTAATAAGGCCTAACAATAAGGAAGAATAAGTCAAATGCAAGAAGGCCTAATAGAAGCTTCTGCTTCTAGAAGGATCTTCCTCTAGATTGTTCTTTTGGATAGACATATTTAGTATAAATAGGAGTAGAGGGTATGAGAAGTTTTGTCTCGGATATTATCGTAATAGAGCTCTGCTCTGCTGGAGGTTACCCCCTCGAAGAGGCAAGTGAACATTGCTCTCAGTAATCAAAGTTCTCTTTTTGGTGTTATTATGGTATTATTATAGTATTATTGTGGTATAGTTTGGGTTATATCATTATTTATCTGCCATTTCTAGCTAATTATTTTTGTTCTGCATACTATTTTATATTTGGAATATTACAAGTGGTATCAGAGCACCTTCCTTGGCAGAAAATTGTGGGTTAATTTTTTTTTTTTCAGGGTAGAGACGTATTCTGGATTCTTTAAGTTATAGAGATTTGTCATTACACGCATAAACCCGTGGTTGGGGATTCATACACGCATGAAATACAAGTGGTACTTAAGCGCACATTTGTTGGCCACCCTTGTAACCCCTGTTGGTACCCCTTGGAGTGGTAGCGCATCAGACATCACCTGTATACAGATCAATCTAGATCTACTAAATCCCTCCATAGATAAACCAATCAGTCGCCTAACTGCTATAGCGCCACCGAGAACATCACTCGGGAAGATACTCTCTAGTACCTAGGTAGTCGGGTAGTATGACTAAGGGCATGGTCTAACATCCTTAGTTGGTGCCCTGAGATATT
Source organism: Picea engelmannii (assembly GCA_009831015.1). NCBI lineage: Eukaryota > Viridiplantae > Streptophyta > Pinopsida > Pinales > Pinaceae > Picea > Picea engelmannii. The sequence goes on along the minus strand of ML779842.1, from coordinate 9,043 downwards.
GGGTTGAGTACTACTGTTGGACCCCACACATATATCAGAGAGCTATAGCACATGGTAAACCCTTGAACACCCTAAGCCTTGGTACAGAAACAAAAATAGAACAAACAAGATCTATTGTCGCACAACTGTGTCTCCTGCATTCAGGCTGCAAAATTACTACACATTTCTTCCTGTTAAGCATTTGGGCATTTCGTCACTGCACTATTCTTCATATCAGAGGATAAATCTGCAGGAGTAAACAAAAAAGTCCGAATCCTGTTGGCACCATTATTTGAGACCTATCCCGTTGGATTCCTCTCTTCTCCCTTATCATAGTCACATCTATAATTTTTCAGCAATTTTTTTTCTTGTGGACCCAACCCCCTTCCAACACCCTTATTTGGGATTTACCCCATTGGATTCCACTCGTCACCTTGATCGTTGTGATACACTTCACCCATAACCTATTTTATGTGTGGTCCCACCCACCCCTTTTCGTATTCTCTCTTCATCATGGCCCACACCTGTAGCCAAGACTTGGAATTGTTCTTCAATTCCTTGCACTCTAATTTCATAGAAACCCAACAATAAGTGATACATCTCAATGCCAATGTTTCCACCATCAATAAAAACATGCATTCCTCCATCAATGCCAAAATAGAGGACCTCAAACAAGACCTTGCTACCCATATTGAATCCTTCAATAACTAGTTTGTCTCCTTCACTACGATGATCTACACCAAGCTGCATATCCCTGTAGATCTTTCCTCATATGACCCATCTTTGCAAACCGAAGGTGAAACTTCCTCTCATTCCCAGAATTTTCAGCCCCATCACTTTCAACGTGACCTATACCTTCCGTGTGTAGATGTGACCAAATTTGATGGCTCGAATCCCAATGGCTGGGTAACTCAAATGGAACATTATTTCTGTTTGTATGGCATTACATATGAGTTGGCCAAACTTCGGTATGGTGTTCTGCATATAGATCAAGAACGTTGGCAATGATGGCAATGGAGAAAAAATGCCTGCCAAGGGTATGTGGCTTGGACACACTTTGTGGCAGAGCTTTATGAACGCTTTGACATTGACACCAACCATTTAGGTCATTTGAAAAAGTTGAAACAATCTGGCACAATGGAAGACTTTATAGCCGCTTTTGAGTAGTTGGATTTTAGTACAGAAGGCATGTCTGATGTTTTTTTTCGTGAATGTTTTATCAATGGCCTCAAGGATGAGATTCGTGCCCATGTCCTTATGTCTCAGCCTCAAAGTTGGGTGGATGCTACTAAAAGAGCTAAGGAAGTACAACATGTTGTCTCTTCTCAAAACCAAAAGTCCTCCTTTATTCCTCGCACTAAATTAGTCACTCCCACTCCTCCTTCTACTCCACTAAAGATTCAGAAATTGACCAGGGAAGAAATGGCTGAACGCCAACTCAAAGGCTTTTGTTATAATTGTGATGACAAATATTTTCCTGGGAACAAGTGTAAGGAACAAAATCTTTTTATGGCCATTTTGGAGGATGTTTTAGAAGATGATGTTGAGGCTCCCCTTGTGGCCATGTCACTTGAACCCACTGACATGACCCCTCCTTACGACCCACCCGAAGTAGAACCGATCATTTCCCTAAATGCTCTCATTGGCTTCTCTGCTCCCCAAACCCTCAAGATAATTAGTTACATTAAGCATAGGAAGGTCATCATTCTTGTTGATAGTGGAAGCACCCATAATTTTATTCACTGCCACATTTCCAAACAAACTAATTGCTATATTTGTCCCGTCAATAATATTCAAATCAGGATTTCCAATGGCGAGTCCATGAAATGTGGAGGGCGTTGTGAAAATGTGTGTCTCCAAATTGGTCAGTACCACATGAAATCTCATATGTTTTCTATCGACATGGGTGGTTGTGACATTGTGTTAGGTGCATAATGGCTAAGGACTTTGGGTCCCATTCTCATGGATTTTAAGGAATTAACCATGCAATTTGACCAGGGGGGCCAACAATATAAGTTCTAAGGCATCACTGTCGGTTCACCGGAGATCATTAGTTCCCATCGCATGGAAAAACTGCTCAAAAAAGGTCATTCGGGCATCACTGCACAACTCCATGCAATTCAAGCCACTAAGACACTCTATGTGTCGTAGGACCTCCAATCCATCATCCCTTTTCCCCAAAAAATTAAATTGAGAAAATTGTTCACAAATTGCTCAACATAGGTGATATCCACCCTAATACGAGCCCCTACTCTTCTCCAGTGGTCATGGTCCTTAAGAAATAAGGTTCTTGGCACATGTGTCCTGACTTCCGCACCCTCAACAAACTCACCATTAAAGACAAATTTCCCATTCCTGTCATTGATGACCTCTTGGATGAATTGAGTGGTGCCCAATTCTTTACTAAACTTGATCTTCGTTCTGGCTACCACCAGATACATATGAATGAGGCAGAAATTCCTAAGACTGCATTTAGAACTCATGAGGGCCACTATGACTTTTTGGTCATGCCCTCTAGCTCGTGTAATGCTCCCTCCACTTTCCAAAGCCTCATGAATAATGTCTTCCATCCTTTTCTCCGTCATTTTTTCTTAGTTTTCTTTGATGATATCCTCATCTATAGTAAAGCCTGGACAACCCATCTTGCTCATGTGGATCAAGTTCTCCATATACTCTCTAAGCACCAACTTTTCCTCAAAAAATATAAATGTGCTTTTAGCACCTCAGAAGTCGAGTACTTGGATCATCTTGTTGGCAAGGCTGGTGTTAGGGTGGATCCTAAAAAGATTGAAGCTATGCAAGATTGGCCTCACCCAAAAAATCTCAAAATCTTGAGTGGATTTTTGGGTTTAACAAGTCATGATCACAAGTTTGTTAAGAATTATGGAAATATTGTGGCACCTTTCACTGCTCTCCTTAAAAATAATTCTTTCACTTGGACTCCCGCAGCTACTCAGGATTTTCAAACCTTGAAGATGGCCATGTGCACCACTCCAGTTTTGGCCCTTCCTGATTTCATAAAGACCTTTGTCCTAGCATGTGATGCTTCCAGGAAAGGAATTTCAACAGTCCTTATGCAAGAGGATCGACCTTTGGCCTTTACCAACAAACAATTGTCAGAGCAAAATTTGTGCAAATCAATCTATGAAAAGGAAATGTTGGATATTCTGCATGTCGTGGATCTTTGGCACCCTTATCTATTGGGGCAACACTTCCAAATTAGGACAGATCATCAAAGCCTCAAGTATTTTCTGGAACAACGCCTTTCCTCCCCATAGCAACAAAAATGGGTGACTAAGCTCTTTGGATATGATTATGAGATCATTTACAAGAAATACAAAGATAATGTGGTTTCTGATGCACTTTCCAGAAAGTATGAAGATGAAGGGTCCCCTTTTTTCTCTCTCCTTCATTGTACTCGATTAGCTCCAAGATGTTCACCAGGAATGGCTCCACGATCCCAAAAGTTCCCATCTGATACAACAATTGCAGGCCAATTCTCTAATTTCCCCAGGGTACTCTTGGCACAATGATGAGATTCGATACAAAGGTCATTTTTATTTAAGTAAACAATCAAAACTTATATTCACGGTACTTTCTGAGGTTCATGCTACACGAACCGTTGGGCACTCAGGGTTTACCAAAACCTATGACCAGGTCAAGTATTCTATTTTCTGGGATGGTATGAAACATGAAATTTGCAATTTTGTGGTTGAATGTGATGTTTGTCAATGCAACAAGGGCGAAACAGTCAAATCTCCTGGCACACTACAACCGCTTCCGATTCCACCTACTATTTGGAGGGATATCTCTATGGATTTTATTGTAGGCTTACCTAAATCAGGCAATAAATTAGTCATCATGGTGGTAGTTGATCGTCTTTCCAAGTATGTTCATTTCTGTTCTCTTCAACACCTATTTACAACCTCCTTTGTGGCTCAACTTTTCATGGAGCAGGTCTTCAAGCTTCATGGCATGCCTCATTCTATTGTTTCTGATCGCGACCCAAATTTCACTAGTAATTTTTGGCAAAAATTGTTCAAGCTACAAGGTACCCAATTGCATCTCAGCACAACTTATCATCCCTAGACTGATGGTCAAACTAAAGTTGTCAACAAGTGTTTGGAAGCATATTTGAGGTGTTTTGCATCGGAAAGGCAAAATCAGTGGGCTCAATGGTTACCACTATCTGAATGGTGGTACAACACTTCTTACCATACAACTACCATCATGAATCCTTTTGAAGCGGTATATGGACAAAATCCACATTCGGTTCTCTCCTACTTGCCAGGTGTCTCAAAGGTCCAACCTATTCTCCGTACCCTCAAAGAGAATTTGGTCATGGCCTAGAATCGCATGAAGCAAAAAGCAGATCAAGGTCGCTCTGAACATCAATTTGCAGAAGGAAATCAGGTGTTTCTTCGACTGCAACCTTATAAGCAAAATTACCTCAAGGCTGGCCATTGTCAGAAACTGGCACGAAAATTTTATGGTCCTTATACCGTTCTCAAGCATGTGGGACAGGTGGCCTATCAGTTAGCTTTTCCCGGTCATTCTAATTTCCATCCTATTTTCCATGTTTCCTACTTAAAGAAGGTGATTGGAACTAAGTGCCAAACTCAAACCAACCTTCCCGAGTTGGATGAAGAAGGCTCCATTTGGCTAAAACTACAAGCACTTTTGGACCAACGTGAGCGTCGTTTGCTTCAACACACCATCAAGGAAATTTTCATTTAGTGGAAAGATACAACTCCAGCAGATGCCACTTGGGAACCAACTACCATTCTGCAACAATTTCCTCATCTCAAGCCTTGGAGACAAGGTTGTTTTTAAGGGGGATGACATGTTGGGGACCTAACCCCTCACATATGTAGAATAATATATTTCCATGTAATAAAGGTCAATATTAATAAGGCCTAGCAATAAGGAAAAATAAGTCAAATGTAAGAAGACTTAATAGAAGCTTTCGCTTCTAGAAGGATCTTCCTCTAGATTGTTCTTTTGGATAGACATATTTAGTATAAATAGGAGTAGAGGGTAGGAGAAGTTTTGTCTTGGATATTATTGTAATAGAGATCTTCTCTGCTGGAGGTTTCCCCCTTGAAGAGGCAAGTGAACATTGCTCTTACTAATCAAAGTGCTCTTTTTGGTGTTATTCTGATATTATTGTGGTATAGTTATGGTTATATCATTGTTTATCTGCCATTTCTAGCTAATTATTTATGTTCTGCATACTATTTTATATTTGGAATATTACTCTTGTGCTCTTTGATCCTACTCCTAAGAGCCTCACCAACATCCTTCAATGTGTGTAATAGCCACCTAGGTCTCCTGGCAGTAATGGAAGGGGCGAACTCTGACTCCCCACTTGAAGTTTGAACAACTGATTGTTGCTCATCCTTCAGAGCCTGCTGCTCCTCATACTCTCTCACTACTGATGATCCTAAGATATCCTAGATGCCAAGTTCTCCTTGAACTTAACATCTCTTCTCACAATTGTCTTCCTCTACGCTGGAATGAAGATCTAGTAAACCTTTGAGGTCTCACTATACCCCAAAAATATACCCTTATGTATTAAAGGCTCCAACTTCATCCTCTTCTCAACATGCACATGGATGTAGAATGGACAACCAAAGATCCTCAAATGTCCTATCTATGGCTTCACTCCTGAGAATGCCTCCTCTAGAGTCTTTTCCCTCAATATCTTATGAGGAATCTTGTTTTACACATACATTGTTGTGTTATACGCCTCTTCCCACAAAAACATAAGCAACTCCTTGTCATGTATAATATCCCTAGCATAACTAATGATGGACCAATTCTTTCTCTTTGCAACCCATTTTGTTGAGGGTTGTATGATATTGTCATCTCCCTCTTGATACCTACCTCTTTGCAAAAATCCTTGAAGTCATTGGAGGTGTACTCTCCCCCATTATCTGAACTCAAGACCTTGATCTTCTTACCTTTCTTGTTCTCCACCTGAGATTTGAACTCCTAAAACCGATTGAAGGCCTCATCCTTGGTGTTCATAAAGAAGATCCAGGTTTTCCTGGAAAAATCATCAATAAACGTCACATAGTATGTAGATCCCTGTAATGATGCTATTGACATCAACCCACTCACATATTTGTGGATAATATCCAGGATCTCCTTGGACCTACTCTCGCTGCTAGGAAACGCATCCTTGGCATTTTTTCCAAGTGCAAACCCTTTACACACTCCTTGCTTCTGAATTCTGAATTCTGGAAGACCTGTAACAATCCCCCTCAGAATCAGCAAAGCCTTGTAGTGTAGGTGTCCCAACCTCCTGTGCCAAAAATCACATAGGTTGTCATTGTAGTGTACCAAATCCTGAACATGATTGCCTTGTAACATGTATAAAGTTCCCTCTCTAACCCCAACGACCATTGTGTTGTCCGGGATAGATTTCTTTGGATGTATGAGTACATTCCCTCTCTGAAAAGTAACGAAAAAACCCTTGTCCTCCATAGCTGATAATTAAAGCAAATTCTTCTTCAAACTTGGTATGTAAAGCACATCCTCGACATCTAACGAACCTCCTTACTCAAGATGGAATGTAATTGTTCCTTCTCCCTTCACTGCATATTTGGCATCATCGACCAGTTGCACATGAAGATATGAGTCCCTCTTCGCCAGAACGATAAATAATTGTCATGCTTCTATCATATGACAAGATGCACCATTGTCCAAGAACCAAGCACACCTCACATCTATCTTGGCATAAAGGCAATAAAGCAGTGAGTAATCCTTATCAAACTTTGTTGCAAACTCATCAAGTTGTGTCTCTATTGATGTTGTTGTCTGCATATTTCCTTTACCCTTTTTCCTCTCAGGACACTGAGATGCACAATGTCCATTCTTATGACATGTGAAGCACTTGATTTTTCAAGTCCTTCTTCTTCCTCGACTGTGATGATCCTCCATCATTGTTACCCTTCTTTCCATAACTCTTTCCTTTTCCCTTCTTTTCCTTACTAACAAGTTCCAAGTTCTCCTCACTACCTCCCTGCTTGTTGCTCTTAGACTCCTCTCGATTCTCTTCCTCAATGTAATCATCCCAAAGTCTCTTCTAATCAAGGATATTTTCCCAAGTGAAAAATCCTTTGAAAAATGGTTCCCAAGACTTAGGAATACCATTCAATGCCACATTCACGAGCTCTATGTCCTCTGTTTTATCCCCTATGGATGAAAGTTGATCACACACCTATGTGATCCTCATGAAATAGTTGGTAACATTATTAGATCTAGACATCTACATCGATCTGAGTTTATTCCTTAATACCACCTTCCTATTCATGTTCTTGCTATAAAATAAACTTACCAAGGCATCAAACATCTCTTTGGTCGTCTTCTTCTCGGATAGGTGAGGAATTATATGATCCCTCACTAAATAAAAAAGGACCCTATTTTCTTTGAACTTCTTGTTATTGTGATCTTCCAAAGCTATCAGATTTGTCGATGGAGTAACAACTTTGTCCATTAACTCCCAAAGGTCATACTTTTTCAACGCCAAATTTACTCTTTCTTTCCAAGATAGGAAATTGTATGCTCCATCCAATCCGTCTTCAACTCTCAATGATGTTGTTGTCATCCCTAAGACTTGATATAGTGCCTTGAAAATAAAATGCTACTGGAAATTACCCTTGTACCGACCTGGAAAAACTTGTACGCGCCTGTCACAATTGAACCTTCGTGTATGGACACACCCTCCTTTAAGGAATCCCATGCATGTATGCGCATGTTCCCACTACAGCCTATGTACACACGACTATGTCCAAAGAGACCCATGTATGTACATGTATGTCCCTTATGTAACTTCGCGTACAACTATGTAAACCAACAAAACCCTAGTTATGCTTAAGTACGATTGTTCCCCTGAAATATGTCCTTTGATTTCTTCCTGTTGGTTATGGATCTGCTATGATCCCCTACATGTATGATAGATCTGCTATCAACTGACATGGATCTAATATTTGTATTTCCTTCAGATCATGTGCTCTGATACCATGTTGAAATCCCCTTACTCCAACACCTAGGTACCTTATTATCAAGTGATTTTCTTAATGCAAATCAGATTAGCAGTTCACAAAACAAAAATACACAGCTAAAATATTCAACTTTAAACATGCAGTGGAAGAAAAAATTTGAAACCAAATGATGCACACATGAAAACCAATATTTTTTGGGTAGATACTCTTGGAAAAAACCACAAACGAAAAACCAATGCTGATAATGATTTTATTATGCTAAAATCAGGGCTCCCGTAACAGGGATAATGGTCCACTAAGAGAAATACCACTGCAGACAAACCTCGCAAAGTCTGGTATGGTGTACAACCCAAAACTGTACACTTTTCAAGATGTATGCACCTTTCCTTATTGTGTTCTCGCATATACGCGCTAGTCTCCATTAGCGCCCACGTACACGTATGAAAATAATGTACAACAAGCTCCATACAACACAACACTTTCCTATGGGTTCACCTAACTGAAACCCACTTGCAACAACCTATGTTCTCTCTTCCCCTTGATCCGATCTCTAGATGGAAGTCCTTATCCACCTATCCAAGATCTTGAATAACAATACTTCGCGATCCAATCCTCTCAAAAGAAAAGTTCCTTCTCTATTCTCAAGAATCTCAAGTGTCTTCCTCCTTCACCCTAGCCTTGCTTTTATAATAACGAGTTATTATGTATTTTTAATCTTGAAAGTGATTGAAGATTTAGATTACTTGCCACTCTCACTTGAGATTTAGATTCATGCTAATTACTTTTAGTGTTTCCTTAAATAACTCAATTAATTCAATGATTAATTAATAAAATAACTTTACTTTAATAGTTCCTTTAACTAAAGTAAAGTTATGAAGAATAGAAGACTTTGGATGACTTCCACATGCTAGACACCAATCCTATGTGGAAATACTTGTCTGATGCTACATGCATCAACATGCTTGGGTTGGAGAGGGAGGTCTTCACTAGTCTTGATTAGTTTGGGCTCAACTCCTTACATCTTTACTGCATCGAGGACATGCAAGGAAAAAAAA